>MU397240.1:1200000-1662350 GCA_022578865.1 Xylaria sp. FL0043 | reverse complement strand
TTAATCGTAAAATAAGCTTAAAAAAAAATATATAATAATTTTTATTAAATAATCGTTTAAGCGTTAATATTTTTAAAAAAAAGTTATATAATATAGATTTATAAAATTTTTATAATTTATAGATTTATTAAATTTAATAGATTTAAAGGGTTTTAATACTTAAAAATATTTTATTTTTTATATTTATATAATAATTATAATTTTTTATATTTAATTATTTGTTTAATTTTATTTTTTAGCTATTAATTTTATTTTAACCATAAGTTTTTAAGATTTTATATTTATAATATATTTTAAATACCCGAGAGTGATTATTATATTTAATAATATTTAATATAATAATAAAAATATTAGCAAAACCTTTTTTATAAATTAACTATTAACTGTTTTATTATTACTTATAAATTAAGAACTTTTTACGTGTATTATATATATGTCTTAAAATATATATATAAGGTCTATAATATTTTTATTATTAATTAATAATTTTAAAATTATTTAAAAAGTTTAAAAACTTTATAATTAAAAAATTAATATTATATTATAATAAATATAAACTTAAAATATTTTAAAATTATATTAAATAATTTTTATTTTTAGTTATATTTTTTATTAATAAAAAATCGCGTTAAATAAAAACATTAATTATAAATTATTATTATAAATATTTTTATTATTAATATTATAAATTTTATTAATTAAATTATAATATTATTAATTATAAAATCTTTAATTAAATTAATTAATAATAACTTTATTATAAAAAATTAAAATTATTTTATAAAATTAAAAGTTATTAATATAATTAATAATAAATTTTAAAAAATAATAATTTATAATTTTTTATTTAATATTTTAATAAATATTTAAAAATTATTATTAAATATTATTAAATTAATAATTAAAATAATAAAAAAAATAATTTTTTATTATATTTTATTAATAAATTATTTATTTAATAATTTTTATTTAAAATATATTTATTAATAAATTTAATATTATATTAATTTATATAAAATTTTTAAACGCGTTAAAATAATTAATTTAATAATTTTTTAAAATTATTATATATATAATAATTTAGTTAAAAAATTAACTTTTTTAAGTTTTTAATATATTTTATAATATATTTATTTTAATAAAAAATATAATTAATTTAATAAATTAATAAATAATTATTAAATAATTTTTAAACTTATATTAATTATAATAAAAACAATAAAAAATTTAACCGTTATTTTTTTTAATATTTATATAATGTTTTATATTTTTTTATTTTATATAAAAAACAAAAGTATATAGAAATATAACCAGAACTGTTACTAAATATAGTTTAGTCGCGGTCCGGATAGTGAAAATCGAGGTCCGAAAATCCCAGCCCCTGACCTTACGGTAAGGTGAGACAAAACCTCTTATCGATTATCATCTACCCGCCCCCTCCTACCTTAGGTACCACCTTTAATGTTGGTAGGTACCTACCACATGCAGGTATACACGTACATATGTACTTATGTAGGAGGAACTTACCTCTCTGCTGAACCCGACAGAAGTCCTCACCATCGCCTGCAGGTTGGAGCTCTCTCCATCTTATCTTGCTACTTCAGTGAATTTCTCTCACGATACCGCCAGAACCCGATTGTTGATTCCCAACATGCTCCACCCAATGCGACCTTGGCATCACTCTTCTCACGACGATCTTACTGGTCTCACTCGGGCAAGAACAGGTGGTTGATAAGTTAGAAATGTCGAAGACCCCAGTTTCAACAACGGCCTAGCAATACGTAGACGTATCAGACTTACTGTGATGGAGACCGTATCGATCTCTTGCAGCCGATGCAACCATCACCTTGGTGCGCTTCCAAACCTATGGACTCAGATAGGCAAAGGCTATATCAGCCCTATTGTCCAGGCTGAGCTGCCGTTAGATACGCGTCCTGAAGGCGCAATACAGCGCGGAGAGAAGGGAACAATAGTAGATAACTGGTAAGTTCTTAACTACAATCCTCGTTTAGGAATAACTCACTAACGGAGCCTTCCAAAGTCGGGTTCAAGGATTAGTTTGCACCGAGTGTAGTTCAACGCTGGGTTCGAAGTGTTTAAGCTCTGCAATCAATCATATCCTTCATGAGTGAGTTTTCCATATTAATCTACTGTAGCAACACTGATCACCATAAGGGGCGCACTCTTACTGCGCATATCCTCTATTCAAATCAAGGATCCAAATCGCCATACTACCATCGAGCCGATAATTCAAAGAGTGCTAAGCCTGAAGAACCCGCCCGTTCGCAACTCTGAAGATGATGGTCCTAGCTCCACATTCTTTGAAGGTTACAACCACGAACAAGCCGCGAATGATAACCCTCAGCTCAGTCACATACTCAGTGAAATCGATGCGCAAGGAGAAAAGTTAGAACAACTTGATACAGCCGGCTACCAGATAGTTGCTTCCTTCAATCAGTCTGTTGAGCATATGAATGAAGTCATCAGAAACCTGCAAAATGATATGACCAGAATGACAGGGGATTTGTCAAGTAATAGCGCAAAAACTGGAAGCTTGACCGATGAGCTCTTATCTACTAAGACCGAGATCACGGATATCAAGAGAGCTTTACAGCCATTGACTGCCCGAAGTCACCTTGAGCGAGAGCCATACTCTGTTAAAGATGCTGTTGTCGAAGCTAGCGCGTCTTTGCGCGTTGAGTTCGATAATACATGGGGGAAACACCAGCAAAAGCTTAACCTCCTTGGGTCAGAACTAGAGAACATACAGCGGACCCTAATGAGTCTCCGGACATTGCTTGAGAGTGTTAATAACACGGCAAATGCGGCATCATCAACATCTAGTACTAACACTGAAGAAATTGCTGCTTTGAGAACCGAGCTGGGGCAATTAAGACAGGAGCTAGCACGCGAGAGATCCTACAGACCCCCATCTACTAATCCCACCTTCATCTCACACGAAATGGATATCCTCGCTAGTAACATTACAAAGATTGGACAGAGAGCAAGCCAAGTCGAGACCCTTCAAATGGAATTCGAGCTGCTTAAGGGTCGTCTACAAAGGATGGAGGCACAAGCCCCTGCTTGGGAGAGAAAGCCTACCGCCGACCTTCAACAGCAAGAACACCAGCAGTCACATTCTATGAGCCAAAAGTACTATTCTTATCCCGATCGTAGTATGGAAGACCGCCTTGACCTCAATACCTCCTCACTTATCGGCCCAAATACAAGAGATCACGGTACTAACCGTTCGAGCTCGCCTACTGCTCTAAGCTCATCGGCGTCAGCAAAAGCACCCAGAAAGGCGCCAAGATCTAGCGTCCAAAGGCTCACAAAGTCTGGGGCAGTTGATAAACGGTGTTTAAGAAAAAATAGTTTAAAGAAAGGTGCACCAGTCCGTAAGACAAGCAAAGACTAATCGGCTTGAGAATTAATCTCGAAAGTTCTATGGTTGCACACATATGATGCGGAATCGTCTTGAAATCAGAATCAGTAAGTGGCGCTGTAGACGCCGCCTTAAGCTTTTCTTTCATATTTTATGGGTATATGAATTTTGATCAACCTCCCCAGGGCATTGGGTGGAGGCAGCCATATGAGTGCCTCGTTTTCATCTATCTAATTCTGCCCTATGCCTAATGTCTGATTATGCCATGCGCTCTCTCCACACGCCTCCATTTTCACAGTTACCAACGACTAATAGGCGCCGCTTGCACGCACTGAGAGTTAAATAACAACAAGCAATAAGAGGCAAGCATACACTGATGCTTCGTGTTAAGAGAAGTGCCTTCTCTACGATCGAGACCGAGGAATATTATCGTAAACGTGAAACCCCACGATACCATGATTATACGTTCACCTAGGTTAAGAGCAATGAAATCGGCCTCCTTGATGCTACCTGTCAAGAGCGGCAAGTTGGTTGTAACCCGCTCGCATTCCATGCTAACTCATCCGTATCTCCATGTTGTGTGCAATACATATGAATCATACTTAAGTAGGGAGGACGTTGCGGGATTTTTTCATCACTCGTAAGGGGGGTGTTGTAAGGATACTCCTATCAAAATTAGAGCATCGTGAACGGGGTCTGCTTCGGTGGGGTTGGAAACGAACTGGGGAATCCCGATGCGCAAGGTCAATAAAGTGGTCAGGGAACATGTATTGCTGTCGAAATCTTGATGTGTATCGTCACGTTATGGTTTTCTCACTCGTAGAGATATTTCTTTCCTTCAGTCCTCATAGCTTCACTGAATATCTCCCGACGACCAAAGCGACATGATTCCAAATGTCTCTTTTAACCAAACTCGCTATCCATGATGTCGAAACAAAACGCAGATAACTCTCGAAGCGGTCCAAGCACAGCTTGCTCGAAGAACCGCCTCTCATCAGCTCCATTCGGATTCCGCATGAACGCCTTGACGAGCGCATCCTCCGTCTCACGTCCCTGCAGTGCCTCGAGATCACCCAGTAAATCCTTCGCCTCGCGGTAGATGGCCCATTCTTTCGAGTGTGCCGCAGGTGCGTAGTATACGACGATCTCGAGGAGCGTCTGGCACATGGTTGCGTGGTCCATCTTCCCCAGAGCCTTGGAGATTTCCTCCAGCAGGCTCTGCGTGCCAGATGTCGTTAGGGTCTTCTTCGTCGCGAGATCTAGATCCGCTGGTGCCGTGTTCGCGAGCAGTTTTGCGATCATGAGTGCCCCTTTTACGCGCTGTGGCGCGAATGGCGCCGGGGCTTTGTAGGGCTCTACTTGCGTCGCTAAGAAACTAGATATGCATAGGCTGTAGGCGAAGTGGGCTTGCTCTCCGAAGTACATGCTTCCCTCCGCGAGGACGTGAGGTAATGGTTCGATGGCGTAGGCCGGCGTGCGGGAGTCCCAGAGCGGTTCACAGGCTTTCCAGCGCCGGCGGAGCTGTCTCTGCTTGTCGGCTTCGCTGAGGCCGAAGAGAGGCGCGGAGCACCAGGGGTATATCTCCTCTACTGTGGCGCGAAGTGTTTCGTTCTCGCTAAGACTAGGACTCTGAGAGTCTTGTAGATTCTGGATTTCCGGTGCTAGACTGAGGCTGTTCAGACGCAGATGTGGATACCGTCGACAGACTTGATATACGTCCATGTCATCCTTACAACGTGGACAATTACATGTGAAGTGATACCGTGTTCGAAGAGCCTCTTGACGGTGGGAAAGGTGGAGGTTACAGTCTTAAGTATGCGCATTAGAATCTCACGCTATGATGATCACGTATATGACGTTTGTTACTTACCAATGTACGAGATCTCAATCTCTTCGTCCTTCTTGATCTCTTGATATGCGTGAAGAACGGCCTTCCGGCCAATGAACTGCACAAATGCATTTGGTATACATGAGTGGTTGACCATGGCGAGGGCCGGGTGCATGAAGAGCCCGGTCTGTCCAATGTCTTCATCCAGTCTACTGAACGAGTTGACTTGCGACTATATCACGGAAGTTAGAAAACAACTCATAATGGGGCAGGAGAATTAAGGACTTCGAAACTCTCTCTTCTCTACTCACTTTACATAAGATCTCGATCGCCTCCGCCAGGCTCTGAGCATTCGGCTCACGACCGAGGTAATGCAGCGCCGCCATCGCTTGAAGCTCCATATCAGCCCACAGCTTACCCGCCTCGCGACGAAATTTATCGACATGTCCTTCCATCTCCGCCACGGCGGCCCTCATCTCCGGGCGCAGGAGAACCTGCACGAGCGCACGCACAGGCGTGGGCAAGAAATCGTGGCCCTCGGCGCGCACGCGCTTGAAGACCTTGCATTCGGCCTTGTGGCCCCCTGTTGTCCAGTCTAGCTTCTGACATGCTGGGGAGCAGTAGGCTACAGCTCGACAACCCGTGCATGCTTTGACGGTCCGCGCAGGTTGTGATTCCGAAGGCGGGTCCGAGCCCGGCGTTGACGGTAGCAGACAGCCGCTACATGTCGTCGATAGGTGCGGGCTGTCTGGGATCGCGATGCTCGGTGAGCTGAATGTTGCGATTACTTCACCTGGCCGGAAGGCGCGCGAGGCGGCGATGCTCCGCCCGCGTGGCCCGGTTGATGTTCCTTTGAGAACGAGCCCTTCTGGAAGGACGGGCATCGCTGAGACTGGATGCCGAAGCTATCTTTGATTCTCAGTCTGACCGGCCCCGATAAGGTGGCCGTTAATGATACGAGGTATTTGCCGGCAAGCTTGCCGTTTGCGATGGTTCTTAAACATTCATCTCGCTGTTGATCTCCATCGAGATGAAGCAATTCAAACCAACTGTCTTCTGTGATTTGGCGCAAAAGCCTGATGTGGGGAGAATTATAGCTATATTAGTGGTCATGGGCCCACTGGATTTAGGTGATTGATACGGGGAGCTTGAGATCTACCTTTAGCTCTCCGAGTGCCACAACGCCATATATCTCTCAACATCGTGTTTCGTATTGAAAAAAATGGCGGAACTTTTAGACAATACAAATACTTTATAAGCACTTTCCAATCATGAGGTTAAGATATATCCCGAAAGGGCAATTATCCCGCAACTCTATACGTTGGCCACCTGATTTAAATGGGGGGTCAGACTAACACACGCGTATGTACGTATTACACCGATGACTCACGTTTCTAGCTTCTACCCCTCGTCGTGACCGCGATGCGATGTTGTTAGCATATACTCTTACGGGACCAAATCGTCCATCCTAGCTTTGAAGGAATGTCGGTAAGGGAAATGAGCAAGGATAGTATTGAGTGTATTGTATACCTAGGTACGACAGGGCGCCTTTATATATCACCACCTATCTAAGCTGTCTAGTTGGGATGTGGTTGGCTTCAGTTATTGACATGTAATGTGAATACAACACTCAATTACAATCCACGTTCTGCCCAGTCTCTAGCGATATACACTGTCTAATCTCATTTTTCGCCCATAAACCACATCCATCGTAGCCTAAACATGCCGCTTGAACTTCAGTTCGCTACCGAGGCCGACGCCGAACGCGCGGCGCAGATCGAGAGGGAGGCATTCGGGCCCGATGAGTTCAGCCCAATTCTGTTCCCGGGCCCGTTTCCCGAGCCAGCGTCCGGGAAGACGACGCGCGCCCAGGAGATGGCCAAGGTCTTCCGCGAAGATCCTTCGACGCGCTGGCTCAAGGTCGTCGACACGGACATCGCCCCATCCGAGGACAACAAGCAAATGATCGGCTTCGCACAATGGAACATCAACGACGGCTCGCAGATTCCTCCGGCGCCACGGGTCTTCGGCGAGGGGTGTAATGCTGAAGCCTGCGACGCTGTGTTCAAGGGCTTACATAAAGTGCGCCTTGAGCACTTGGAGACGAAGCACCTTCGTAAGTTGGGCATTGTCTCGTCTTCTCCCCACATTACAGGTCTCCGGACACCCGGTGTTGGTTTATCTACGCTTTTTGCCGCCCTTCCATTTCGAGATACTCAAAGATCTAACGAAGATGGTCATAGATCTGAGGCTCCTCTTCGTTGATCCCCAACATCACCGGAGGGGGGCCGGTGGGATGCTCATCAAATGGGGCATAGATGAGGCCAGGAAACTCGGCCTGCCCGCGTACGTGGAATCGTCGAGAGTGGGCCATGATCTGTACCTGCGCAACGGATTCCGCGACATCGACATACAGTCCGGTGGGTGATATCTTCGAGTGGTCTCCTGCTCGCCCCAGTCTGGTGCTAATCAGCGTTGTGTGGCTTGTGATGGATACTGACCTCGAGGCTGTTTTGTAGTCGACTTTACGCCGTGGGGCTACCCTGCTAATCACATTACTTATATAATGGGCACAGAACCTTGAAGATTCTATTGAGAACCAACGTTTTGCTTGCTAGAGAAGGGGAGATATTTCTTTTCGTGCGTCAGATAACTGAGTCGGACAAAAGGTTCCTAGTATTAATGCCTGTTGTAGATTGTAGAATTCGGCGTTGAGTAGAAGATCGGTGTGGTCTAGAGATGAGCTTATGACTGGTAACTTTGGAATCTCATTTCTATTTTCATCCCTCTGACTTCGATATATTCAGATACTTTCTGTGCTAATAGAAACCTCAACAAGTTTAGTTTGAAGACGCAGACATTGATCAACACTGGTAGATTGAATATGAGCACGGGATGTAAGAGTACTTAGTACCTATAAGTGAGAGGATGAGGTGGGTGGGGCGAGCAACCCAGCTCCGGACGGCTTGTGGTGACCTCATCTCACCTCGTTTACAATTCATCAACTTATTCAACGCAAAAGAATTTCATGTTTTTTCCCAAGTAAACAGTAATTGTGGCCGATATAGCTTACCTCATATTTTAATTTGAACTTTAGCTGATACGTTGTCTCGTCGAAAGGATTCACGTTACAACGCACGCAGACGCTCGCAGCGCGCTGCCCCGCGTTCAGGCATTGTCATTATCACCCGGGTTATACCACATGAAATCCTGTTGCATCGTCAAACGGCCCAGCGCAAACAAATTGAAACCATTCGCCTACGAAATTAAACAAGTGAAGTGCACATAAGGTATTCTAGCCGATAAATACAACCCGTCTAGAAATGCTCTCGTCCCTATGGAAATCCCCACCGGGCGCGAAAGGCGCAGATCCGGACCCGGATCCTGCGGCGCCTCTCGTCAATGCCTGGCAAGTCCGCGCCGACGCCGGTGAGCCGCGAGCCATCGTGCGCGTGCGTAACTTACAGAGCATCATGGTCGCGGGCCGGGATGCCTGGGGTCGCGCCTCGAAGCCGCAGCCCGTGCTCCTCTCGTCCGAGGTGTCGTTCGCGCGCCCCTTCGAGACGGCGTCCACCAACGATGCCGTCAACGCCGAGACCGTGCACTACGGGAACCTGAGCAAGACACTACTAAGCGGCATGGAGCTCTTCTCATCATCGCCATCGTCATCATTGCCGTCTGGCAGTAATAAGAAGGCCGAAGCCAGCCACGCCAAAGGGGAGAAAGCTGGGGCGGTCCCACCACCACACACGGCCGACGTCTTCGAGCTCCTGTGGGTGAAGATGACGGGCCGCGTGGTGGACGGGAGCCGCGTGGCACTACCGCTCGACCAGGTGCCCTTCCTCGATGCGACGAAGCTGCGCTCCCTTTCTCTCACGCTCCACCTACCCAAGGCGTCGCTGCTCGGCGACGGCGTCAGCCTGACTACGGCGGCGTGTTTCGCCGACGCCGAGGACTTTGCTGGCGAGAAGAAGAGGAACCCACTGCGCTCGTACGCGCGCTGTCTCCGTCTGCACGGCCTGCGCGTGCCCACGCTCATCGGCGTCAATTCTAATGAGCGTGCGGCGAAGCAGATGGTGGTTGCCGATGTCGAGATCGATCGCTTCGACGTCCGTGAGGATATTCATTCCGAGCTTGAGGGTGCCGTCGTTGCGGTATGTGATGTTTGCTTGAACATTATGTTTTACACTATCCCAGTCCTGTCTCACTACCCTGCGCTTTCGTGTTAGGTAGCATTATTGGTCTAATTCCTAATGCTTGTTTCGTGTGTGCTTTCATCAGTAGTAGCATATGGGAGCACAGTTATCACACACTTATTCATGGCTAATGATTTAATGCAGATCTTGGAGTCATCTTCTTTCGAAACACTCGAGGCGCTGGGCACACACATTGCCAACCGGATTCTCGATGAGTTCCGCATTGGTGACAACCCGCAGCGTATGAGAGAGAGGGGTTGGCACATCCGAGTGTGCCTTGAGAAACCTATTGCCGTTCCTTTTGCGGATTGTCCGTCCGTGGAGGTCCGGGTGGGCTCATAGTGAAAATTGAAGGCTTGGGGTCGATCAATCAAACACAGTGTACCAAGTCCGCTGGGCAGTTGGTAGGTTGGCTGGCCAACATGTATGGGCACATATATAAGGTTATACAGGGTCAGGTATAGAGTGTATGGATTCCAGGCATATCCCAGGGCAGTGAATCTGTATCGCAAACATTGGTTCATCAAATCAGAATGTTGTGCTACCTATCTACTGTGTTCGCACAGTGCTTCTCTTTCAAGAGCAAAAGCGATCGCGAGTGAAGCTAAAAGAAAAAAGTAACATAAAAACACAAAGGACCATACTACGATTAACGCCCAGGTCCGTGAGTAGGTTGTACGGTACTAAGGTTGCACATATAAACTTAGAAATCCCTTTGGCATTATTCCTACAGGAAACATCTAAACAAGTATGAGAAACAACGATCAGTTATCTTGTGAACTAATCGACCAATAGAGCAATGAAAGTCAACTTCATACTTCAAAGACCAAAGCCTCCGTTCAACCTGAAAATGGTTCCAGCAGTCACTCAAGTATTTGGTGACTACGATACTTCGTCATCGTTGCTTCAGCTTCACCATTACACGAGTACAAGTGACAGAGGGAAGGCAGACATGAACAGCGCGTCTGCCCCTCTCTTGACCCTGTATATAAACCCCATTTTTGGCATTCAACAAGTCCTGCCTCGTGGGCAACACCAGATTTTGCTAGACCTCCTCAACACCCCAGCATTCTGCGCATATCCGTCACCAGTTCCGAACTTGTAACCGACGAGCGTACCATCTTTGTCATTCCTCCCCTACTTGTTCACGAACAAGCCGCCGCCCCCATACCAAGGCATGAACAAGTTTGCGGCTTGGAACTTCCGTCGGTTGATTGGGTGAGAGCAGCGATACTTATAAAGGCTCAACAAGTCTAGACCGTTATTCTTCGCATACTCCACCTCCTGATCGGTTAGCCAGACCCCCTCAAGAGCCTCTCCCTGCTGCGTAGACGTCGTAGCCAGCCAATTGCCGGCCAAATCGAGGTAGCAGCGACACACTTTCGATTCATGGAGCTCTCGAACACCATCATCGAGCGCTCTCTCTGCGGCCGACAGGATCGCCAGCCTACATGAGGCAAAGGTGGCGTCGTCAAGCTTGTACAACTCTGCCACGGATAGACCCCCGCGGTTCTCGCTCTGAATGGCGAGCTGCATCTTCTGTGCCAACAACACTCGTCGATAGTCGCCCTCTCCTACATATTGGGGAGTAAGGGTTTTCTCCATCTTCTCCTTGGTGGAGCCGAAAGGTTTAGCGGTAGTTTTGCCGGCCGCGCGATAGCTAGTCCAAACTGCCCATGGTGCGATCGTCTCACGCCAACCGAACTATTTAGAAAGGAGCATTAGTGATGATTTCTGGGGTTGCTTCCTCAACGGTACATGTAGTGAGTGTAGTGTTGCGAGATGTTCAATAAACGATTTTGCATAACTGACCTGGGCTCCACAAATGTCAACTACCATCTGCTCACCGGACTTGAGCGTTGCGCGCAGCACAGTGTGTTCGTTGTACATAGTGTTGTGAATCCCCCCGGGTCTCATGATGCAGGTAGGCCGGTAGGCATTTCGGGGCGCCAACTGGACTTCTGACAATTCTTGGCAAAGCGCTGTGATAACACTTGTCAGCTTTAACTTTATAACAGATCACAACCTAGGGAAAGGATGTCTCTTACGCAGCAAGAGTGCGTTCAAAAAGTTGTGAAATACAGTCATGGGCTGCTGGCACTCGCTAGCGAGCAGAGCTGCTAGAGCATGCTCTTCAGAGGGAGTCTTGACAGACGGAAAGGGACCAACAAAGGGTTTTCCTTGAAATCTCCACTCATCCGACTGGGCTTGGATGATGTTTGTGATGCCCTGCTTCTCGGTAACGCCGTTGACTTGTTTTCTCAACCACGCCTTCTTCTCGAGCATGACGAAGAGCTCGTAGATCAGGGATACAGCGCGGCAAACCTTTCGTCGTGCGTGACAATAGGACTTGTGTTCCTTCCAGTGCTCGAATTGGCAAGCCTTATTGCAATAAGCTGTCTTCATGACAACGTGAGAGTCTTGCACAAGTAGACAGTCACTGCATGAATACTTAGCATTGGGCTTTGCACAATGGGCACAGATTTTGGTATCTGCCAGTGTGTCTGGCAAAAAGCCCTGACTGTTCTTGAGCAGATCACCATCTCGTGCAGCAGCAAATTCTTTGTCGTTGAAAGGGTACTCTTCGTCCTTACGTCCCTGGGAAATCCATGCGTGGTACTTAAGCTGCTTGGACTTGGCTGAGCCATTGTTGGGAATTTGGTGCTTGTCAAGGGCGAACTGGCCAATCTCACTGCGTATAACTGTAGGAGTGGAATCCTGTTTGAATCGCATTTGAGCGAACTTTGCAACGATAATGCGATCTGGATCGTGTGAGTTATAAGGAGAGAATGATCTGAAAGCTTGGTCAAAATCCTCCGCTTCCCACATGCCATTCCGCTTGATGAGGGCCCGCTCAACGTCAGGGTCCGGAAAGCCTTGAAAGACCTTCTCAACGGAGTCCATCATCAAAGCCTGTGCCTAAGCACAATCAGTAGTGGTATATTAGTAGTAGGAAAGGGGTTGTAGTCAAAGAGGTGCGGCTGTGAAGGTGCGGCTGTTGAGATGCGGCTGTGAAAGTGTAGATGTGAGGGTGAAGCTGTGATAGCTGCGAGGAGAAGGCACATCAGTACAGCAGGTGAAAACGCGCTAGTTATTTTGCACAAACAACAAACACGACCTCTTGAATACTCGAGGTACCGAAGTACATAAGGTATTGCAGGTAGACCGCCACATAGGTAGATATCTTAGATGATCAAGCTGCTACTCTTGCCTGTGTTAGCCTCCCATGGCAACAGGTAGGCCAAAGTACATATATTGCACAAGTACATCGAAGTAAGCACCTCATATAATACCTACAGGCATTTTTGCTTTGTGAGAAGCCAAGTCATACATGTTAAGCTGCTTCAAGAGTACATGGTAGTGGACAGCAACCTCTGATCTTATACAATCCTCTTGGCAAGAACAACAGCTTCTCAAGTAACTTTGTCGTGCCATTGTTACCTAGATGCCTGTGATAGGTAGGCATATACATAAGTCCCTCGGCATGGTAGATATACAAGTAGTCACAAAGAGCAAGCACGTGCAGAACCGAGCACTTGCTTATTTGGACCTTACCGGCTAATCTTTGGGAGTGGCGAACAGGTTCCCGGATAACCGAATAATAGACCTCATAACACTATCACAATGGACGCGTTCTACTCCAAAACGTGCCACCATTGTTGTCAGGTGTATTCGTCCCAGAGTGAATGGAATAGCCCTACAGTCACGTAGCAAGTAGGTAGAAAGGGGTCAGTAGCCATGAAGGTGTATTGGTCAAATGGCCCCTAGCCCTTCCAACTGGTAGTTGGGGGGGATAGCCCGTATATATAGACCCAGCCTTATAGGCACACACTAGGGTGTCACCTATTTACCTGACAATTGCGGCCTTTTGGTACAGATCAAGGGATCGTGTTCTAAAATGAAGTCAATATGTGTATATTGAAGTGGTGTGGGTGAACCACGATCATATATTTTAGTCAGCCAAGTATGTGGCTTGCCTGAGGGAGAGGATAAAAAAGAGAATTTAGGGAGGGTTAAAAAGAAGGGGAACAACAACGGAGACACACACATAGCATGCGTTTGTTTTTCCAAAATGAACCAACGATCTTTTCTCGTGATCACTCAATTCCCCAGCTTGACTCGTGAGAATTCAAGGCTTAGTCCTGAGTATGGGCACTAGCCCACGGGGATCACTTCAAAATAACGGTGGCACTGTGATGTACATAGCTCGTGAATACAACCATGACTTGATAAACCTTTCCTTGGCGGATACTGCTATTCATCTCTGATGTTTCTCTCTTCTCCTAGCACGACAAAATGTGCTTAAACCGACCGCGTTCAGGTTTTCGTATTTTCGTGATATCATATACCAGCATTCCTACCAAAGGTTCTCGTGCTCCAACCCATAAGTATTCATAGTAATACACAACCTAGTTACTCAGGAGTTTGATGCACTCGGGAGTGATCCCGATCTTCTTCGCCGCCTCGCTCAGGTCAATGGTTACGTTCTGGTAAGTCGTTGCTAGCGCGTCCCTGAAGTATGGGAGAACCTGGCCATTGTTTACAACATTCTTTCCTTTGAGCTGAAAGGGCAGCTTGCCCTTGAGTTCGCATAAGGGCTCTAGTGTTAGAGCGTTGAGAATGGGCAGTTGCTTGACGTCTGCGCTCGTAGCAAACGTGTTATCGCCGGGATAGAGCACCAGGTTGTTGATATATGCCTGGCCGATGTCTGCGCCGTTGAGGTAGTTGGCAAAGGTTACATTGCCCTGTGTTTTATCCAGTCAGTTTCACGAATTTAGCTATGTACTAGCCTGCGCTGCAAAAGGTATGATCGAGCCATAACTTACCAGCTCCAAAGTCAATACCGAGGGGTTGGGAATATGGACAGTTGCGTTGAAGTTATTGGTGGAGCGAACGCTGATGCTAGCATTCGAGATAGAAAGTCCGTCAAAGTTGTTAAGCCCTTTCAATGTTACCGTCTTGTCAAATGTGACAGGATAGGCGCGAGAAATCCCCTGGACATGGATGTGGGTGTCTCCCTTGACCTGTATTTGGACAGACACGCTAGACAATAAGGCTTTGTTGAAAGTCGCAAAAGCGCCCTGATCTGATATCTGAATCACCTGGCTGACGTTGACAGTCTGCACTGCGGTCGAAGTCGTTTGAGGAAAATCAATCGTTGAGAAGGCTAACGGAGGATCGACGTCCGCCAAGTACAATGTACCTTGGAACGCATCGATAACGGCGTGGACCGAACCACCCGCTTCGATGGTAGAGTTGATGGCCATACGGAGAAAGTCGGTTTGCGTGTTCGTGACGGTGATCCCGTCTATTGTCAACTTGGCTTCATTCAGCTTCTGCTGTGCCATTTTCGGTACCGCTACGAGCAGTCTGCGGACCCGGTCAGTTGAAATCTACCCAAAGCCAAGTACAAAAACTTACACCGAAGGTACTACAACCACAGTAGCAACGACGAGAGTCACGAATAAGTAAACGCACCAGAACCGTTTGAAGTGGCTCTTCTTCCTAGACACAGCCATACGCGATGCCTCGTTTTCGGTCGCTGTCGCATCTGGCTTTGTGTGCGACATATCGATTAGATTTCATGTCCCTAGGCCAAACTCCTCATAATGGGAGGCGTAAGAGATGAAGTCCGTCGAATCTCAGTAGCCCAGGTCTTGACAAGGTAACTGGGCGAGTTGAAGGCGTCTGCTACCTCGACGTAACAAAGAGACAGGTGATTAAGTCAAACCGGGCGTAACACTCGTCACACCTGTTCGCTTCTTTATTTTATCACATCTGCACGATAACGGCGCAACATTACACACCCGGAGGGAAACGGGCAATGGAGAGAGCCACCACGGTAGTGCAAGGACACACTTGTTATACCTACCTCGTACATAAAAGTTACTGCATGTAGTATAGTCTAGGCATACTGGTATGCAGTATCTGCCGCCGACCAAGTCTAGATCGACACCTGGTAAACCTACCATATATGGCTATGAAACATGGCATAAATTTACTAATTTCTACGCGTTTAATGACAAGAAGGAGGACAACCAAGCCAATCAGAATAAAGAGAACAACAGTTTGAGGTATTATTCGTGTATCCGTTTGATAATGGATGCAACCAATCAAGAATAAGGGCCAGGGCTTGAAAGAGAAGCAGAAGATGCCCAACTGAGCAGAAGGATTGACCTATGTAGAGAAGGCCTACAGATCGATGCGGGGAGGGATGATAACCGTGACTGTTCAAACCAGGGGGTTCCCTAGTAAAAGCAGGTACCCGTTGCTGCTTTCTTGGTACTTAGTAAGTGCTAGATCGAATGTGTGGCCAGCGGGCGTTGGAGTATTCGCGGCCATACCCTCCCGCTTGAGAAGGCAGACCCGAATACTGGTGTCCCGTTGTAGATATCTCGCTCCTCCTAGTCCTCCCGTGATCGTGGAGGACAAAGGCTGCCGGCAGGTGCTTTCTGAAAGACGTGTGCCACACTCCAGAGCCCGAGCAGATTTCATTTCCTCGGCCGGAGGACGCTGGGAAGAAGCTCGGCGGCATGTGAGAGCTAAATGAACTCGACAGTGTAGCTTTCGCAGCTTTTACCGTGTTTGTTTTGGCATGTTATCTCCAACATATGGATCCCCTGTGTCTTGGCAGGAGAATCCGCATCCTTGATAGAGACATTTCTCTCCTGAATGTTGCTGTCTCTCCACAAACGCCAAGCTCCGTCTCTGTCTCTCTCAACAATTGTCTACGCTAGTCTATATACAGAGCATGTCTCTGGACTCGGGATGTGGCGGGGAAATCCGGGGCTCAATCATCTACAACCTACACGGTGCAACAAGTCAGTGTACCGTTCCGAGGTGTCCTTTTGCCACATATTTGTTCTTCATATTAAGATTTACCTGCCTGGCTTTATGACGGGCCGGCAATGCCTCCCTCACACGATTACGATTGCCGTGAACTTGTTTAATAACGTGGTATAAATATTCTTACTCCTAAGTCATCAGAAGAGGCTGCTACTAAGTCGTTTTATCACTGTTGAATGTTATCAGTCGAAAGGTAAGAACAAGATAAAATGTGGGCCAGTTATTAAGCATCTAAGTTAGAATTCGACTGGATATGTAGTACTATCGATTTGTACATAGATGTTTATTTCAAGTGCATAATTGGTATGTCTAAAATAAGACCTGGCTGGCATTCTATAAACGAGGCTCATAGCTTCGACTTGACTCTCTCCCACAGCCCAGTTGTCTCTAAGTTCGCATCGCCATCGAATATATCTCTCTCGACCTTCCGCGTGTTGATCTGCAAAGAAAGCACGTTTGTGTCAGTCTGATTGGGGATGGCAAATTTTACGTCGTTGGTGCAGCAACTCACATGTTTCGGACCAAGCTCGGAGATATTCTTCGCCCCGAGCAACTTCATGCAGGTTACGGTCTCTGCTTCGAGGACTATTCGTGTTGAAATATGAGTTAGCATGATACCGCTGCGCGCGATTACCTGGGTCTCCCCAAAGTCCACCGAGGCGGAAAATATACCTCAGCGCATAATAGAGACGGATTGAGACTTACTCTCTAATGTACGTTCAACACCCGCCTGGCCACCGGCTCCCAAACCAAACAATGCGGCGCGTCCCAGCCCAACGGCCTTGGCCCCGAGCGCAAGCGCCTTCACAACGTCCGTACCACGCTTGATACCGCCATCGACCCATACGTCAACGTGGTCGAAGACTTCGGGGCAGTACTTGCGGATCTCCAGCAGCGTATGTATTGCCGGAGGCGCCGTGTCCAGCGCACGTCCGCCGTGATTCGACAGGATGATAGCCTTAACCTGGGGCGCATGTTTCGCCGCCAAGTAGGCGTCCTCGTGCGTCTGGATACCCTTGAGGACAATGGGGAGGTTAGTATGCTTCGCGAGCCAGGGTAGCGTGATCTTCCACGTGAGGTCGGAGGCGGTGCCCCAGAAGAGCTGCTGCCCGACGCCGCCGCCGCCGGGCCGCTCGGGTTCGTCCCCGGCCTTGACACCCGGGGAGACGCGGATGGCGTTCTTGAAGTTCTGCTTCTCGTCGAGCTCGCGCTTGCCCGGCACGGGCGCGTCCAGCGTTAGGCAGATGAACTTGTAGTGCTCCGGCATCTTGTTGATGCGCGCCAGCATCGCCTCGCTCTTGGACCGGTCGTTCTGCACGTACAGCTGCCAACCGAACGTCTGTCCGGGCTTCGCGTCCGCCACGATCTGCTCCGGCGTCATCGAGGCGTTGTTCGACACGATCTGCATCGCGCCGAAGCGTGCGCATGCCCGCGCGATCCCCTGCTCACCGTCTGGGTGCGCCAGACGCGCCATTGCGGCCGGTGCTACGAAGATGGACAGTCCCACCTTGTGCTGACCGAGCAGTGTCGTCGTGACATCGCACGCTGTGCAATCCAGGAACACACGCGGACGCAGGAGGATGTCGCGATACACGGCGTTGTTGTTCGACTTGCTCCACAGGTCGTCGCTCGCAGACCAGTAATACGCCCATGCCTTCTCCGAGATTCGCTTCTTGGCCACCTGCTCGATCTCGTCGAGGTTGAGCAACGACTCCATGGGTGGTAGGCCATCGTCTTCCCCCTGAGGCTTCGTCTCCTCCTCCTTGGCCGCCGGCTTGACCGTTGCCGGATCAAGTCGCCCAAGCTTGGCTTCGGGTTTCAGGTTCTCCTCCAATGTCCCCGGCGGGTGGATGGGGTCGTATTCCTCGGTGGCATCCCGGCCTGCGAGTTGGAGGATGATCTTGGAGCCGCCGGGATGTGACGGCAGGAACTCTGTTATGTCGTAGACATTACCGTATAATGTTACCCAGCAGCTTTCGGCCGTGGTATGCTTTGCAACTAACTCAATTGATTAGCTCTTCGTAATGAACAATTCCTTCAGCTGGCGTAGAAAGCATTTTCAGAAGAGTTGGGATAGACGGACGTCATTTACGCAAGGCATTGGGATATTTTGGTCGTTGTTGTTCTTAGTTTTCCTTACCTTCTGCTGCACTTATGAGCTTCTCCGCCATTTTGTGCTTTAACCTCACCGTCCCCGGCTGACCGACCGACTACCGTGCTGATGAATATCAATTACGAATGGTTTCAATTTGGCGTTGCACTTCGATCTGAAGCTTGTGAGACAATTGCAGTCAAGTCGAAGAATAGCTACATGTATATACAAAGAAGAAGACAGAGACAAACTATGGCAAGAAAAAGAGCTGAGGTTTTTCGGAGCTCTCTCGTGTTTCGGTGGGTTTTGGCCCGTTCCCTTCATGTAAGTTGGGGTTGGGGATGGAGACAAATTGGGGTAGTGGAGAGCGCGGGTATCCATCCTAATGGGCGACAACGAACCTATCCGGCCGGTCAACATTGGCTGGCGGGAGTCATGGGGACCATGACAGCCCCATGGCTCTGCTAAGGCCAGTAGTGTAGCCGTTACGAACCCCAGTTTATCTAAAACAGGGAATTCTCGCCGGCCGTTGCTCAGTCCAATGACTGCATTCCCTTTCTCTGCTTACCGTACACAAGCTTGAAAGGGCCGACGTCGTGCTATTGATATTAGACTGTTTTTCTACTATAAGATGACTCACTGTAGTATTCCGAATCTCTAAGTCGAAGACTCATTCAACTTACTGCCTACACAGACACTGTAAGACGCTACCGCTCGAACAAACACTGAATGTAATAAAGAACGTAGGTCACGCTAACCTGAAGTAAGTATAATACTAAGAGAGTATTCGCCAACGCCTTATACATGGGCTGACGATGACAGCGTTAACACCATCCCGCAGAGCCTTTTCCAAACTGACGGCCACGAATAATGGTTAGAGAGAATGACCGACAAGGAAAGCAATAAAGCAAAGACGCTGCTAAGAACCGCATAGTCTTTCCTTATAGACGGACCATAACTCCTTCACGTTACGAAGCTCGTCTGCGAACTGGGCTGATCCACAACGATTGGAAGCGTATTGCAGCTCCAATTGTGATATCCAGCTACTGAGATAATGGACTAGGGGTCCAAAGCATAGTCAAGCCGAGCTCAGATGGGCAACGAGTGCAAAGACCAGTTAATATGACTTGCCGCGCTAATGTCCGAAGAGACGCGATAACGTGCTCTTAATCTTAAGCGCTGCGCATCTCCATCTGCTCGTAAAAACGATGTCAGCTCTAGAGCCTGAGTTTCGAACAAATAAACATAAGTTCCCCTCCCGGGTGTATCGGTGTCGGTAGGGACGACTTAAGGCTGTGAAAATGAATAGCTTACCGTGACTGCTTCGGTGGGCGACTCGGTAAGTGGCAATCTTCGGCGGAAGCGCAAGCCGCCGCTTTCCTAGAAATCTAACGTTAGTTGACACATGACCCCTCATTCCTATAATAATGGAGAGTGAAATCTCACTTTTTTGCCTCTATATCTTCCATCCACGTCCGCTCAATGATACGTTCCGAGCTAGTTGGAGGGCTATAGGGTGGTGGAACGGCGCCTCTGAAGGTGTGATAGTCTTCCAAAGATCCAGGAATGATTGCCCTTCCAGCACCCATAAGATCGCCTCGTTCTTGAACTATTGATGGTGGAGCGGTGTTCCAGCAATCTTCGGGATACTCGTACATCTTGAGCTCGGAGGAGACTAGGCTACTCTCGCCGTAGAGAGTTTCCCTATCCCAATCTTCGGCATCTTCGAAAATCCCGCCGTAAGAGTCGCTATCATAAACATAATCGTTCTGTGTCTCAGGGTAGCCAGTTGTATTCAATGAGCGGAACCCGGGAAGATACATCACTCGAACAGAATCGAGATTGCAGCCCAGCTCCGCAATGGTGTTATGGTCTGGTTCGGGGATTTTTATGCCTGCGTCTCGAAGGCCCCTGTGTAGACAAGATAGATAAGGATCGAAGCGCAACAGCCAGTCCCACCCCGGCAGCTCCCCATTCGATGGTGGTTGCCGTATCGATGGAACTCCTCCAGAGCCATAACCGTGAGAGCCACTGGACTTAGGCGACGAGGCTATAGACCCTCCTGCTCCTGCCGACTTATCGGAGTCGGGCTCGAAGCGGGGCGCGAGGTTGTTCTGATGCATTCCGGGGTCTGGTATATATCCTTCACTTATAGATTCTTCACTCGGGCTTGTGGCTTTGCCTTTGCCTTTCCGGTCGGACGGCGGCGCTGCTGGCATGTCTCTCTGGTCGTTTAGTGTAGACCTTGCCCTTCTGTCTTATAAAAGGAAGTGTAAGGCAGATGAACTGTGTGAATTCAATACTTCGGATTACTGTGAAAGAGGATAAGACGAGGCGTGGAGTGAGGAAGTGGGGAAGAGGTCGATTTAAAGAGAATTATCCATCTGAGTAGCAATACATAAGGTTTCAGCTCGATCATAGTATTCCCATAATAGGTTGGAAGGAGCAGCATATAGCTCCGTTTGCGCGTTGCTAAATTTGCATCACCTTGGACTACAAGCTACGAGGTAAGATCAATGAGTTCGCACGCCCATCTCAGTAGGCGCGTAGCTCGTCATGTAGTTAGGTGCAAGCGGCAATGCGTAAGCGTATCGCAGTTCAGATTAAAGTAGGACCAACTATCTGCTACTTAAGGTGATTATGTAGTGTCATATGATCATCTGTCACCCCGTGTATGTATACCAGGCCCCTATAACTCATGGTCGCGAGTCTAATTTCATGAATATACATCTTCCGTCGCTAACATATTTATAAATAGAAAATGTTCTGCATCATAGGCGACCGTCCAAACCCTCGCTCAGGCTATCAACCATGCAGGTTGAGAAAGCATGTCTCACAAGATAAGTGAACAGTACCATAAAGAGCTGCTTTATGATAAAGGAGCGTCAGCACTTGCATCCAAGTACCATGTAGAGTCAAAGGTTGGGTCCAGCTCTTTTGTCGAGAAGCCGTTGCCGAGGTAGCTGAAGCGATTTGCCGAAGGGTGATCATGAACGTATTCCCAGTCTTCGCCGCGGAAATGTTCGAGCATATGGTAAAAATGTATGCGGCTTCCTGGATGAAGAGCAGTAACTGGTCCATCAACCTTACCGCCCTTGAACCATGACGAACATGAGGCGGCCCAGGATGTGCGAGGCATGAAGCTGGTAATGTGTTCACTAAAGTCGGCCACTGCCGCATCTGAGGGGCAGATTGCTTTGATGCCTTCCACCTGGCATTTATGGATGGCGCGTGTGATATACCGTGCAATATGTTCGGTTAGCGTGAATACGCTACCATGTCCGATAGGTGCATTTGGTCCCATAATAGCTTTGGGCGAACAAAATATTAGCAGGGAAACGGCTGACTATTTATGACAGTATAAGGTTCTCTGTTTGGATGCTCACTGAAGTAATTTGGGACACCCGAGAGCGCACATGACATGTAGCTCCGAGGCGTCTCCTCTCGAAATATGTCCTGGACATTGCCGCGTCGGCCTACGAGCGGAAACCGTGGGGTAAATGAAGTATCGAAGCCTGTCGCGCAGATAATGGCATCAAGCTTGATAATCTCTCCGGATTCTAGCTGGATCCCTTCACTGACGACTCCTGCAATGCGCTCCGTAATTACGACGGTGTTGGGTGATCGTAGGGCCTCAAGATAGCCAGGAGCGGGCGTCATCCGTCGACATCCGAGGGGATATGTAGGAATCAGAGCTTTGCAAAGCTTCTCGTCGCCACCGAGACAAGCCGTCATCCATTGTATAACCTTATTCGTGGCAAACTGCTGAACTGGGCCGCCTTTTAAAAGCTAGAACCAATGTCAGTCATTCAGCATTGGACTAGCGGGTCCATGGCAAACCCACAATCGCAAATGCGCCATTCAGGTCCAGCTCGATAGTCTTAACAAATTTCTTATAGAAATCTGGATCGTTCTTGAACTTCTCAATTTGAGCCTCGCTGAAGTTCTCCTCCTTATCCAGCTCGAGCTGGCTCAATATGGATTTGGCTGGGCTATCCATCATCATCATAGCCATTATTCGCGGAGGCAAAATCCACGTGGGCGTGCGGATAAAATGATAAAGCTTCTTGACACCTAAAATAAAGCATCAATCTACAGACCGTTCCAATAAACAATACGGTCAAGTCTAACCTGGGTGGATCGCTGGCACGACTTGAATACCAGACGATCCGTTGCCAATGACAGCCACCGTCTTATCCGAATAGTCAAAATCTTTGGGCCAGTTCGCGGTATGGACCAATTCACCTTGGAAGTTATTTAAATTCGGAATTTCTGGCCATCTCCAGTTGCTAGAGCTTGTCAGTACTGAAGGGGGTTTTATTCCGTCGATTTCTGCAGCTTCGTGGCCTTACTTGAGAATGCCAGAGGCGTCAATGATGAAGTTGGCGTGATCCCGGAATTCCTCGCCGGTTTCCAGTTTTTGAACGCTTAGATCCCAAAGACCACGGGATTCGTCCCACCACGCTCCGGCCACTCTGTGTCGAACCTTGATTAAATCCATCATATGCTCTTCTTCGCATATATGTTCCAGGTACTGCTCTATCTCTTCAGCTGGCGAGAAGAAATTTGACCACTCATGATTCGGTCGCCAGGAGAACTGGTAGTTGTGGCTTGGTACATCGCATTTGCAGCCGGGATATCGGTTTTCAAACCACGTGCCCCCAATCTTGCTATTCTTTTCGTAAACGACATGCTCGTAATTTTTTAGGTTCTTCCGAAGAGTCCGTATCATGTTGAGGCCGCTGGCACCGGCTCCAATCCCCACGATCCGGACATGTTTGGCGGTACCCAAAGGCTGCTCTAACACGGAGTACGGCTCCCTTTCTATGTGGTTTGGTTTCGTATTAGCGAATTTGGACCCTGCGAATATGCTATTCGAGGCAATTGGCGTGACTTTGCGGCGAGTCATGCTCGTGAGCTTGTGATAGTCTGGGAATAGAGAGACTCAACCTTCTGTACTCGTTATTTGGGTCATTTTACAAGTGTGTTTGTGCTCTCTCGGTTTTATAAGTGACTTGGTATAACCCAAGAAATGCCAATACGGTGAGCACAGTGAGCACCGTTGGGGGGGGATTCTCAAAAGCCCAGCTGAAAAATAGCAGGAGACTAGGACCAACCAGAGCTGAGGTGGTTTACTGAACGAACAAAGGACGCGGACTACGTATTTTAACCTACCAACTTCGGCACGCAACATAGTAGTCACGAGGGATCAGCACCCCAGGATGCCAGCCAACGTCTCCCTGGGTCGTATCTCTGTCGACACGATGCTGGTCGTCGCCGGCAAACGTGGTATTGCGGGTCATCTCGTCGACTCGGAATCCTTGTACAAGCGACAGCTCAGAACCCCCCCGCCCCGGCGGACAGTCTCGGGCGGCCAGAATCACGGCTGGAAAGCTGAATACAGCATCTGGGCAGTATCTGCTCCGGACGGGGGCCAATGGCTGCCCGCATGGCGGTTGTCTAGTTTGTACGTCTGATGGAGACGGGGATGGGGTCGACATTTTTAAGTCGTAAACGGTCCAACCACAGTGCTCGGCGCCCCGTATAGCGAATGCGAGCCGGCGAAGGATGTATCTACAAGGTTGCCTCTGCTATGTGTGCTATGTGCCCAGGGGGACTGGGTTTGCGCGGCGCAATTGCAATCGCGAATCTGAATCCCTCGTACGCCTAGTGTGAGGTCTGTTGCAAATACTGTAGATATGATAAGTAAGCAGCGTGCAGCATTGGCGACGGCTTATACATGCAGGATCGAGCTTCCTGGGAATGCGCGAAGTCCTGGATTGGTTGATTATCGAAGTCGCTGGCGCAATGAGTTTATTAGACTACCAGCAGGCCGGGTTCAGGCTAGGTTCAGGCCGGCTTTACAGCTCTCCGTAATGGCTGTGCCAATGCCTCTTATGGGATTCAGGGAGCTTTCCGTTGAGGTGGGGGTTTGGTGGACACGCCGAGAGCAGTGGATCCCCTATGTAATTAAGTAGGTACGTACCTAGGTACCTAGAATCCCATAGTAAAAAACCCACATTAGGTAGAGAACCGAAGTTTTGCCGCTTTTCCACTACACTAAATACGTAACTAGATACCTACACTTCACTTCATTTGATAGGCCCCCTAAAACTTCAAATGTTGGATTTATGGCTTGCGCTGTGCAGAGTTTCAACATGGGATTCTAGAGGGCGAATTGGTGGTACCTTGCTGATCTGTCTTACCTTACTTACGTATTTCCAAGGTTACTGCTAGCAAATCAAATCATATGCTTATCGCGGCGAAAAGTGTGCTACCCTACCAACAACCCTTATTTCCCCCCTTAAACGCCTTAGTTTCTCTTACCGTCCGTCACCAGTACCATGTCAGGCCAATTTTCCTTCTCTTTCGCCGGCGAAGACATAGAAGTCGATGATGGCCAGCTTGACACGAAGTCAGATGGACACTCAGCCCCGCAGGCCTCAACTGAGCCAACAAGCGCATTTCCTGTGGCCGGCAAGCCTCTACTTCCTGCAACAAGTCACGATGTGAGAGACATGCTTTTGAAGTTACCATCCAAGGTCGCATTCAGCCTTTTGGACGTCGATCTTGACGGCAAGGGAATCATGCAGCTACCTCGTCGCGAGCTGTGGGACGTTCGTGTGCAGCTCATGGCAGAGGAGGATGAGGGTGAAACCGAACCGGGTCTGGGTAACCATGATGTCAAGACTGGCGTATACGAAGGAGGCTTCAAGTCCTGGGAAAGCAGTGTGGATCTCGTTAGAGTGCTCGCCTCCTCACAGCCCTTCGCACCAGGTCAGCGCAAGTTTTCGAAGATCGTCGAGGTAAGGTCCAAGTTGTGTATGCTCATTATTGCGTGATTCGGTATGATACCCAGTAGATCCTGACTGCCAACTCATAGCTGGGGTGTGGTACGGCGTTGCCTTCATTGGCTCTCTTCCAGTGGGCTATGGCTTCGTCGGCTTCTTCAATCTCTTTCATCCTCGCCGACTACAACCCGACGGTCTTACAGCTGGTTACACTGCCCAATTTTATCCTAGCTTGGGCTATTCACCACCGAGAAGGGCTGCCGCTACTAGGTGAAGCATTCTCACCGGAAGGGGAACTTGACTTAACACCGGAAGTCTTGGAAGCGTTCCAGCAATTCCTCTCAGCCCATCGACTGTCTCTGCTCTTCTTTTCTGGTGCATGGTCCCCAGAGTTTGTTGCAATGCTCACTAATATTCCCATCCCTGTGGATGCTTCAACTACAGAACAAGCCACAGTGGTTATGGGTGCCGAGACGATCTACTCACCCTTCGCTCTCAATTCTTTTCTCCAGACGATTCTCGCATTATTGCAAGACGAAAAGTCTCACGGTAATGTAGCCGAGGTCCTTGTAGGCGCGAAGAGACTTTACTTTGGTGTAGGTGGCTCCTTGGATGACTTTGTCGCTCAAGCCCGCGAGCGAGGTACTCTTGTTGAGCAGCTACGAGAAGAAACAGAGGGAGTTCGAAGAGGAGTCGTTCGCTGCGCCCTACCATGAGGGCTCCAATGTCAGGGCTTCCCTACAAGTGTTTATGAAGACGACAAAGCCGTCGCAGCAGCTGATTGGAATCTTGCTTTGCTACGTACGACGGCCGAAGCCTGATCTTGTCTTCAGATGGCCAGCGTCAATGAGCCTCTTTATCTAATCAAGCAGGGACCAGGAAGATGACGCACCAGTAATAGTTTTCGATTCGAGGCATATTACCAGATGACGTTCCTGGATGGCTGCAATCTATCGCCATGATCTGCGATGTCCAATCCAGGGTAATGTGAAGCTGCGAGGTTCCTTTACTCGTATTGCGACGTATTCGTGAAAAGAGTGCAGCGTTGAAACGCACGGGCAACTAGGACGAATCATTCCAGACCAGGAATTTCAACTTGAAAAGATAAACATGGACACGTTAGATGGCTACCAAGACCAAAACTTGCCTTTAGTTTGAGACTTGTCTCAAACTCGCTCGGAGATAGCAATTGGAACAGATTCGCAAGGCACGCTTGTGTTCATTCGCCTCGTGCCAGAAGCAGATGGTTAGGTGTCCAGCCAATGTTGGAATGATTCTCTGCTGTAACAGTTGGGATACATTACTCCTATAGGCCTCTCAGCACCTGTACGAAAGTCACTTCGTTCAAGTGGTGTTACGGTAGTTAGGTGGAGTAGCTGAAAGGCCCTACCTTGTGCAGAACTCGTGCTTAGGGTAGTATACAGCACGAACAGGATGCCTAGGTGGTCCGCCATATGCAATATTCTGCGGAGTAGCCAATCAATGGCTCCGCGCAACCCTCGACCTCCAATGACGATTTGCGTTCTAAAGCAGGATTGCGGCGTCCCTCGTTCTGCGTTTACTAGTAGCACGCGAAGCGATGTAGCAATTAAGTGTCAGTCTCTACATGCAAATAGCACTATCGGAGATTGCCACTCAATTGATGCAGCGCCTCGGCACGAACCGATTTGTCCATTCAGTTTAGAGGCTTACAGTTGCAGCAACTTGTTAAGAGGGAAGTCATCTGAGTTGCCCGGCCATCAATGCATCGTCTCGCTTACCCGAGCTTTCCATATCCCTCTTTCGTGAGCCGTCCTGCCGTCTTACAATGCTGCAATGCAATCCTCGCCGGTCGTGCCGATCTACCCCGTGGTTTGCGAATCACTGTATTTTCTTGGCCTAGCAACCGAGATCTTCGCCACTTAAATCGCGACAAACTGCGATCACTTAGCAGACTCGGCAGCGTCCAGCTGGCATGGTATCTTCGCAATGAGGCTTAGCTCTCCCCATGTTTCCATGAGGTAACCTCATTGCGTCACGAGATAGGGCTACTAAGTATAGTTCTTTCTCTTCCCCAAAACAGCTCGTGAACAAGTTCGCGACCATGTCGTAGTGGGCCATTGCGTCTTTGTTGCACGGCGGAGGATATGGCAAATCAGGAGGCAAGGGGCTGCGACAATCGGCATACATCAGAGAGACGGCACGCGTACTTATAGGCTATGCTGTATTGTATACGACAAAGGCTATATTTTGGAACCTGTTCTGCTTCAGATTGGGCGCGCCATTCGAGCGACAGCGGACTACGGCAAAACCGATGCGGTTGGTTCTGCGTGCAGCATAATCAGCACATACAGTGGTCGGTAGGCGCGTGGCAAAGCAGCGCTGTCCTATGCTGCACTTGTTGGACGTCTAAGGTGGCTCGTCTACTGACGTCGCCGTCTTCAATAGTACTGACCTAGGTCAGGTAAATCGCATGCGACAGAACACCTAAACCTTCGCATCACGGCCAAGATTGGGAAATTGTGGCCGATCCTACTATTCACTATTTAATACCAATCCTGCCTTTCATCACAGAGACAAGGGGCTACAGCCCGATGATCTAGCGGCCCTGTCAGATTTCCTCGTGCTCACGTGGTAATAGCTCGCGCTACCCCGTGGTGCTGAGGTCCTTACGCGCTTCCCAAGGGCGATGAATCCGACTGAGGTAAGTCAAGATCAGCGAGTCAAGTTCCAGATCGGAGCAAATCCGTGCCGCCTAAGTCACGCTACACCTGGCATACTAACCTTACCTACCTAGACTATGTATGCTGCCTCCAATGCCCTGCCAGTATTGTACACCTACAGGCGGAAAGGGGCGATTGCATTCTTTCCCCTGGGCCCCTGCCTGATATAGCCGGCCTAGCCCCAGACCCGCGCAGGCTCGACCCTGTACTTGCAGGGAATGTGCAGAAACCAGTGAGCGCTTGTGGGGTGGACTAACCCAGAGTTCTAGCCAGTGATATTATGCGCCTGCTGCTTGCCTAGGTAGGTACATCGCGACGAAGATGTAGGTACCTGCCCTACGCGACGTCTGCGCATGCCGACCTAGGTAGGTACTATTGCTGGTAGTGTATTACCTAGCAGGTAATTGCAATATTATTATTTCATAGAATCCTGGCGCCGCTCTTGACCGTCAAAATGGGATTAGCTCTGCGGAAAGTCGCGATTGAGAGGTAATCAAGCAATTTCCTGCAACAGCAGCCTTTATTCCCACCTATCCTCTTGCCACAGGCATTCTCCTCGCTCTCTTTCTTGGTCATCTCTGTCACTGCAACTCTAAATACCACCACGGTCGTTCTCGTCTTGTTGTTCTTGATCTATACACTATTCTAATAACATCATCTTCTTTCACTAGTAAGTGCCTATCTTGTCTCTCTACCATTGTCTTTAACTTTTTCGTGACTTCACTGGCGTGTGCTGTATTGCTCCTGCTACTCGCGCGTCGTCATTCCGCTTGACGGGATGACCATTGGCAAGAGATGATGGCAGTTGGATAGAGGCTTAGAGTCACCTTGAAGCGTCCTATAATGGCCCGAATTCCTAACCATTCATGTACAATGTGTCACCCTAGACCAATTGGGATTCACTCGATACTACATCTCAGCAACTAACTTCACTGTGCACATAGCGTTCTTTACGCTCTTTACACAATCCAAGATGAAGGCTGTCATTTCTTCCGTGGTCCTCGCTGCCCTGCTCGGGCTTGCCAATGCCAAAGTCCAGCTCACCAACAGCAACTTTGATAACATTGAGGCTGGTTCAACTTTCAAGATCACCTGGGATGACGCTGAGGGTCCCGTCACCCTGACCCTGAAGAACGGGTCCGAGGACGACCTCAAGACTGTCGAGACCATCACCTGTACGTGCAAAAGCTCCTCTGCCTTGCTTCACATGGTACATGTCTAATATCAACTTGCAGCCGGTGCCACTGGCGACAGCTATGTGTGGACTGTTGACTCTGATTTGACCTCCGGTGACTACGCCATCGAGATTAACGATGGTACCGATGCCAACTACTCAGAGATGTTCCCTATTGCTGGGACACACAGCCCAAGCTCTACGGCCAGCTCTACAGTATCTGTGACGAGCACGACCGCTACTCCCTCTTCGACTTCTACCGGGGCCACCTCAACGGAGTCTACCTCGACTGAGTCCACCTCTACCGAGTCTAGCTCTACTGAGTCAACCTCCACAGAGTCTTCTACTAGCTCTGAATCCTCTACTGCTACCAGCTCTACTGAATCCACAAGCACAACTGCTGCTTCTACCACCGTCACTCGCACAACTTGTATGACTCTATATCCTCTGAATTTAGGTGTTTTTACGACGTTGGAACTGATGTTTTCTTTAATTTAGCTTCCAGCCCCACCTCGACCTCGTCAAGCCCTGCCCAGACGAGTGTTCCTAACAGCAACGATGCTCAAAGCATGGCTGCTCCTCTCGTCCCAGGCATTCTCGCTATTCTCGGCGCCGCCCTTATCTAAGTGTGGGGAGAGAATGATAATTTTTTGCTTCGCTGCACAGATACCTTTATTTAACTCATGTATACTGATAACAAAGAATAATTTTTTATTTCGTTAATAGCGCAACGCGATTACATGGTGGATGAATTCACGGGCGAATGAGCTTGATGGTGTCGGATACTGGCTGGGGCGTTGTGCAACCTGTAGAGGTTGAATATGACTATAGCGAGGGGTTGAGAAGAGAAGAAGATCGTTTACGGAGTAATATCGTGTGCTGTGAAACTGTCTCTATTTGTGACGTCTTGCCCATTCTGTCGTGTTCCTGTAGATCATCTGGACGTGGTGCATGTGACATGGTTCGTGAGCGCATACCGCAGATTGACACAAGCGATGTCACGAATCTTCGGAGTCCCACGGATTAGCTCCTTGCAGGCCCTGCGAGCACGAACGATGAGCGAATATGTGTTACGAGACCGATTTTCAGCCAGCCCTTTTTGTCAGCGGAGGTGTTACTTGGCCTGCTTGTACTACGCTTACTGCAGTACTCGTGCTCGTGTTTGTGCTTGTGCTGCGATGCGGGTATTGTTATGTGCACGCATGCATGTGATAAAAGAGAAATCGACAACCAGCTGACCCGCCCACTGACCACAAGGTACCACAAGGTGTTTACGAGTTGAGGACGGGCGGCTCGAAATTGGTGGGCATTGCTGCTTGATTAACTTTTCTTCTACGGCTTTCAGTCAATCTGTACTGGCTGAGGTGTCCTGATAAGTACGATGGCAGCATGAAATGTTCAATGCATTGGGCGACGCAATCGTTTCTTGTATGTACATGAGCTTGGAAGGAGTCTCAGCAACTTTGTCTATAATAAATTTACGATGACTGGTAAATATTTATTATATGTACATACATACATCTATCTATAGGGTAATCGACACCTATCCTTTCAACGCAGACTGAGGTCCCCCTTTTCGTAATACAGGCAGAGCTGAATGGGCTATGTACTTAGATGAGGCGTGTACAGCAATACGTTGCGTATAGCGCCGGTTCCCACCTCACTTCGCCTTTGCCCTTTGCCCTGGCAGCCCCATTTAATGCTCATAGAGAGGAAATCCGCAGCCTTGCCCCCAGCTTTCCAAAAACGCCTGATAATGCATGCGGGAACATAGACAGATAGTTGTAGTTAGGTATAGTTGATTTTCCCCCTCCCTCTATAACTTTCCTTGTTCTTCTTCTTCCGCGGCTCTTGTAGTGTGGGCTGTACAGCTTCTTAGAAATAACTTTCCATTTTGGGCGCTAAGCGGTTGTCGGTCACGACGAGTACGATAACGCAGATGTCGTCGACTTTGCCACCGTGCCAGTTCTCTGCCGGATAGTACTTCTGGACCTCCTTGGCGAAAGGTCCATCGACGCGCTGATTTGTGCTGGCCGTTTTGGCCAGCGCTGCAATCTCGACGGCGAGCGCGCTCTGCAATGTGACGGGTCGCCCGTTGGACTTATGCCCAGAGGTGAAGCGTCGCAAACTGTCCGCGACCTGGAGACCGTCCTCGCTCTTCCTCCAGGCTCCTATGTCCATCATCGTACGACTCACGATGCCTAGTATGTCTTGGTTGAATACATTGTCCCATACCCCATCACTTGCGAACACCAAGATGTCGCCGTGCTTGAGGTCGAGTTGTGTCACGTCGGCATCCTTTGGGTAGTCACAGAGTTGCGCCCCGCCGAACGTGGCTGCGCGTGCCAGCATGCTCGTGGGGATGATGGACAGCTGGTAAGGAGTGTTGAAGGCATGTGTTTGCGGCGTCGAAAAAGCGTGAATGGCGTTTAGTCGTAGATGCACGAAACCGGAGTCGCCCAGGTTAGCCACTTCCAGCTTGCCATCCTCGTCCGCCACGGCCACGGTCGCCGTGCTGCCACCAGCATGTATGCTTCTATCTTTGACCACATCATCGTAGCCCCGCTGCATGAGCGCCCGGGGCGCCAGTGGAGTCCAGCCATCGTCCGGCCTGTGGTCGTGTGCGGCGAAGGCCATGTAGTCGCAAAAGCTATGTGCGAAGTCTGCCGGGTCCACGCCGCTCTCCTCCCAACCGCCCACGCCGTCGGCCACGCCGAGCGCAATGCCATCCGTATTACCAACGCGGCTTATGAAGAAGGCATCCTGGCCGCTCGCGGGACGGCTTGACTTGTGGCCCTTCTTCTCGGTCTGGATGCGATTGTAGCGGTTGAAGTGGAAGACATGGCGGCGCGGGTCGAACTTCTTGTGTTTAGCAGAGAAGGCGGCAGCAGCGTCGTAGGTGAATTTCTGCTGCTTCGTCTGCGGTGGCTTGTCCGCGTGGAAGATCGGCCAGTCCCAGGTGGCGGTGTCCGTGTGGTTGGTTCGCGAGAATTGCAGCGGCGATCGAAGCCGTGCGATGGCGAGTGAAAGTTGTTTTTGTCCGTGATGAGGCCGCGCACTGGCTATTATGAACGGCGAGTTAGACGACAGCGGAACCCTACGACACGCGACCGCAGCCATGATTTCTCACTGAGATAGAAGAGAGTTCGAGAATGGAGCACGAATCGCGGTGATGTTGCCATCCCACACGCTCACGAGCCACGGGTAATACCGGGATGCACCGCAGGGTCTAGGTAACTCTGTCTGGCCCCCCGAGACTGTGGTACGCGACAGCTGGGCAACGAGAAGTATTTCTAGAAAATTCAACTCCGACTGGAATGACGTTCATGCCCACGATACGAAAGGCCGCATTCGCATGGAGGGCAAGTCGACTGTGGCACTCACCCTCTTGTGCTGTCCGCGAAAGGTGCTATCTACCTAAACCACGGAGCTTTGTTGCGTTACACCGGGAAATAAACCTAACTTATTACTACGCCAATGCCAGCCGGATCCCCAAAAATAAATGTTGGGGGTGCCCTCGCTCAGCGCTGCATGATGACGATTATGGACTGGATGGGATTAGGCTCGGCTATTATAGGCTTGTTATATGTGGTACATAGGTACTTCATAAGGCCTGTGCCACCGTTCTAATGATAACTTATCAGCCACAATTGAGGGGACAGATGACCGATGAGGCACAAGTGGTAAATGGGGCCCGACTTGGGCCTCATTCGGAGGAGGATACGGTCCGGGCCATGAGTGAATAATTGGATGATTCTTATTGGCTGCACAGCTCTAGCCTATAGCCGAGGGAGTAACCCGGGTCGGGAACTATGGCTTTGCTTGTGCGAACCTTGGCTGTCTTTGTGTGAACATCGATGATGAAGACATTCTTCAAGCCATTGCCACACCTGATTCTTTCCTCTGCCGCGACCAGCCTTGCTTGGGTGTGCGCTTTAATCCCTAATTTTCTCTTCTCATCGAGCGCCCAGTGTTAGATTGACTTCATTCCCCTATATTTTGTAGCTCGGTCGATCCATCCACGCCAACAATGGCAGCTCTCCGCTCTACGTCGTCACGGCTCCTCGCCGCCGCTGCCTCGCGCTCGTCGGCTGGCCCCTCCATGTTTGTGCGGTCCATGGCCTCGGTAGGCGATGCGACAGTCAATGCCAATCCCAAGGGCAGCTCCTCCACGCGCAACAAGACCTTCCAGGTCTACCGGTGGAACCCCGAGCAGCCGAACGAGAAGCCCAAGATGCAGTCCTACACCCTCGATCTCAACAAGACCGGCCCCATGGTGCTCGATGCCCTCGTAAGGATCAAGAATGAGGTCGACCCGACATTGACCTTCCGCCGGAGTTGTAGAGAGGGTATCTGCGGCAGCTGTGCCATGAACATCAACGGAACAAACACGCTCGCGTGCCTATGTACGTCGAACAGGTTACGCCATATCCCATTTGACCACGATGATGTGATACCGTGGGTCTAACAACCATATCTTGATAGGTCGTATTCCTACCGACACAAGCTCAGAGCTGAAGATCTACCCGCTCCCCCATACATACGTCGTCAAGGACCTGGTGCCCGATTTGACGCACTTCTACAAGCAATACAAGTCCATCAAGCCATACCTCCAAAGAGATACGCCCTCTCCTGATGTATGATCAAAGCCATTCTTAATATTTTCTCTGCCACTGGGATGCTGACACATGACCCGCAGGGAAAGGAATTCCGACAGAGCAAGGCCGACAGGAGAAAGCTGGACGGCTTATACGAGTGCATTCTGTGCGCCTGCTGCTCAACCTCGTGCCCGTCGTACTGGTGGAACGCTGAAGAGTACCTTGGACCCGCCATTCTGCTACAGTCATACCGCTGGATCGTCGACTCTCGTGACGAGAGAACCGAAGCCCGAAAGGCTGCCCTCGACAACTCGATGAGCTTGTACCGATGCCACACCATCCTTAACTGCACCCGAACCTGCCCCAAGGGCTTGAATCCCGGTCTAGCCATCGCTGAGATCAAGAAGGAGATGGCTTTTTAAAGAAACAAAAAGAAATCTTAATACAGCGCAATCATGATGAGCTAGGATTACTTTGGGGTGACATGAAAGCATGGCGATTGGAATGGATGCAGCGGGTCGAAAGAGTGGGATGGGTAGCTGGAGTGAACCAACCCTTTGTACAAAGTTTCTTTAACAACACGAAGTTACGCCCACCGTTGGAAAGTAGTCTATCTTAGGATGGGTTCCTGTGTAGTCTTAGCCGTGTTCCTATACCCTGAGCATGGTTGGAGTTCTTATATTGTTCGCTATCAAGCCGAAAAAAAATTCGAAAATACACCTGTGAATCCAAATATAACATTCACTTTGTTCACAACCGAGTCTAAAGATTTATGTTCTTTGCCCTTTTCTCGTTCTCCCCTTCTTCCTACCCATGACCCCTTGCTTACCCCCATGTTATAAGCCAGGTGGTGTAGACAACGAAATCAGACCGACCAGATTTATGGCCTGCGCGATGCTGGCGAATGGGGTAACAAATGATTATTTAGAAGCCGTTCTCAGAGCTGCAGAGTTTTAAGACTTGAGGGAGACGATGGTACCAAGCGAGACGTAATAACTTATTATCATAGTTCTATACCTACTCGTGCCAAAGTACACGTCGAATATATTCTATGTTACCACATCTCTACCCTGATTCTTGCCTCCAGACCGTCAACGCAGAAGCCTAATTGCCGCGGCCCGTCTGGCAATTCAACCTCCCGTTTAACCCACTTGCCGGCTTCGTCTCCCGGGCGTGGATTGTCCGTCGATGTGTTGTTGTTCACCTTGACGTCCTCCGCCGCTGGCAGCTCCTCTTCGTCCCCGCTGCTGTCTTCCACCTCGTCATCGAACCCGGCGACGGGGTCCCACTCCCCGGTTTCCCATATCAGTCGGATAGACAGCGGTTTCACGCCGAAGAGCTTGCCTGCTATGCCCTTGACGGCGTATATGTCGAAGCCCTTGGGGATCCGTGTTGTTCTCTGGATAGGGTCTTGTCCCTTTGGATGGAATACGAATTGGATATTGACTAGTCTGGCTTCTAGAAAGGCTGGGTTGATCTCCTTCCTCCGGTTCACAACCGGCGGGCCGTATAACTCGCATAGTTCCGCATACCGCTTGTGATGTTTCAGGATCTCTGCCGCCTGTGTCTCGGGCACGGTCGCAAGGTGTTTGCCAATGTGGGCTAGATAGAACATCTCGGCGTCTTGCCGGTCTGTCGTGGAGATGTTACCGAAGTTTAGGGTTCGGAGATTCGCGAGGCGACCGACGGTGAACATGTACGCTTCCTCTGTGAAGTTCTTGGGGTTGCTGGAAAGTTCGGGATCGGGGTTGTTGTATATGGGGTTGTGAGCGAAGCGCAGCGACGTTAGGCCTGGGAAGCATGTGGGTAACTCGTCTACGAACGCCCATGATGACACCTGGTTGTATGACACGTCGAGATACTGTAGGTTGGTGGAGAATATCGGCGGTGATTCATCTGAGCCGTCTGGTCGAATCGCGGAGATGTTGTTTCCTTTGAGGTGTAGTTGGCGGAGAGCTGTTAGGGCCGTGAGGCTACCTAACTGGGTAATGGCGGTGAAATCATTGAATTCGAGATTGAGAGAAGTGAGGGTCAATGAGAGGGACGAGAGGGGTATCGCCGGTAAGCTTGACAATTGATTTGTGCTCACAGAGAGTGCAGACAAGGCCTCAAATCTCGTCGCGACATGTCCGATTTCTTCCCAGCTCATGAGGGTCTCTTCAAGCGCGAGCTGCTCAACACTCCGAAGACTCTTATTGGCGCCTTTAAGGCCCTCGTCATCAGATATATCCTGGAAGCGATTGCCACTAGAATACTGATTAAATTACTGCCCAAGAAAATGAAAAGATGCTCAACTCACTTCAACCGCAGCTCCCGAAGACGTGGTAATTCAGCGCATATCTCGACAACGGTCCCGATCCTCTTGAACAGATTCCGACTGAGATCCAGCTCAACCACCTTTGGACATGTCTCCGAGATAGACGGGTCGCCCTCGCCGTAGGCAGTAGCAATGCATGCGCCGTCAAGGACAACATACCGAAGCTCCGACAGCTGAGCCTGCTTGCTCCGAATCTTCTCAAAGCCGACTTCCTCTGCTACCTTGCCCGAAAACTGAATAACGGTGGTGTTCGTTAATTCAGCAGTGTATTTGTCTTGCAAAGCAGCGATGAAGCTGACGGGTGTCGCCGCAGGCCTTCCAGGCCGCACAAAAGACGCGGGAGTTGCAGAGCGCGAGCGACCTGGCCTCAGTTTTTAGCACTTCACGTACTTCGTCTAAAAAAATGGAGAAAATAGATAATAGGGAGAAACCAATGCAAGTGAATGAGAGTAAGGGAAATTCGACTTACAAGTAAAGTACCTCACTCCTTTATGAGAACCGTCGTGTTTACCGCGGGCAGCGTCGTCCCATTCAACGCCAAGCCAAGTGCCCGAGGTACCGGCAACTTCACCTATATATCGGACAGTGCATGTCGCGCCGTCATACGACAACCGGTCCCCAATTTGAGGACTGGCAGACATGGCTACGATACTGCGAGACTTAGATATTTCATACGAGCGCTTGCGGAGAGGTAAAGCCAGGCTGGATTGGACTTGGTTTAATTTCTGGTTGTATGCACTTAGGTGGAAAAATTACTTGATGAACAACACCGATTAGGCAGCCAACAAACCAGGAGCTATACATCATGAACCGTTTCGAGCACTTGCTACCACAACATTCATTTCGTAACAACCGCACCTCAACAATTGTCGCTTTCATTTACATTCAAAATTTGCCCGAGAGATTAATTACTCAGAAATTGGCCTAACGTAGGCCGGTATTATATAGTGTTTGTACATCAATCTCACAACCATGTTCACAGTTTACTCTTTGCTTCTCCTACAACCTTCATCAGGGCACGGCCGTTGCTCAAGACAACCTTGCCACCGGCGACCTTGACAATAAATCGAATCTCTTCCCACTCGCCCTTCTGCTCACCGGTCCTCCACACCGAAGCCACAAGCTTGTCGCCGGGCTTGACGGGGCTGGCGAACCGGGCCTGGAACTCCTTCATGTTGGCCGGGTCGCTGCCTCCGAGCTTTTGCAACAGGCCGTGAGCAGCCCAGTTCCACGAGTATAGGCCGTGGATGATGACACCGCCGAAGCCCATCTTCTTGCCGGGCTCGGGGTGGATGTGGAGGGGGTTGTAATCGCCATTGAGGCGGTAGAGGATGGGTGTCTGCGCCGTGGTCTGGTTCTCGAACTCGACGTCGGGGGTCTTCCCCTTGGGCGGGGGGAAGTTCTCGGTCGCGGGACCCTTGGGGCCGCCCCAGTTGCCCTGGCCGACGTAGAAGCCGCTGCCGATGGCACGGGTGTAGACTTCGCCGGTACCGGCGTCCACCAGGTCGGTCTGGGTCTCGACGACTGTGCCGGGTCTGCCCTTGTCGTAGACGCCGAGCACCTTGGTTCGGACCTCGAACTTCTTGCCCTCGGAGGTGGTGGGCAGGGGCTTGAGGAGTTGGATCAGTCGCTGGCCGTCGACGGTTCGTCGAGCGTCGAACTCCGGCACGCCAGGAATCTTGACGGCCTTCTGAGAGGCGTAGAAATCAATGACATCGGTACGGTTCTGCTTGAAAGCTATGAAATGTCAGCGGCTGCGCAGTGGCCTCTTCGTGGCTCGCCATGGTTGCTTACGCAGTATAACTGGATAGGTAGGGAAGACTGCGAACTTGGGATCGAGCTCCTAATAATCTTGTAAGTGACTATGGACTAGCCAATGCGTGTTATATACGAGGCACCTACGTAAAGGAAGTGAAGTTCATCGGGAGTGCACCCTATCGAGTTGGCGAAGAGCAATGCATCGCGCTTCGTCCACGACACCTCGACGGGAGGGTACTCAAAGCCAACTCCGGGACCGCCCATGGTTGTATACGTTTTCACTACGGTGAAATGAAGGAATAAATCAATTGAAAATGAATATATAAAAAGACAAGGTTATGATCATGCGATGCTTCCACACTGCTTTGTTCAAGGGTCGGATTTCACTGCGGAAACTCAAGTACAGACCTCTACTACCGATTACTCTACCTAGCTCCTCGTACACATGCCCTCGGCGGCATCATGCCGAGGTTCTACGGATACAGGCGGTCCACCTAGTACATAGTTCCTACCCTGCAGGTATTTTGGTACTAGGCAGGTACCGTCGTACTAAGAGATCGACTTGGTAAGCACCCCGGTCTATTCTGTATTCACCGCCTGCAGTTTGCCGTGCAACAACTTCCGCCTACCCAATTATGGCTTAAGCACCCCACCACTGTGTAGCTTTCTGCCAGCTCGCCTACAAAAAAAAAGATATCGCAAGTGAGCGCATCACCGTCACATGCGTGGATGTTTTTGCTACGTAAATTGAGAGAGAGCGCTGTGCTTTCAGGTATAGTGTCTCGGTGTCCTGCTCCCGAAGGTACTTTCCTTCTATTTTCCCATATTTTTATTGTTTCATTCTCTTCCTCACATGAATTACACTCCATCTCATCCTCTTTGACTGTTTCAAACAAGCTCTAAAGCTTATAGTTGACTTGGTAGAGATGCCTGGGACCGTGGCGACTAGTCCCGCTGCCAATGGCAGGGGCGAACTTTCTGCTTCCCAAAAGACGATTCATTCACCTTCCCCATCATCGTCACATCTCTCGAAACGCGATGCGCCCGATGTCTCTAACCAGGAGAAACACTCTTCCCGCTCGATGCTCGACAAAACTCAGAATAGCTCCCAACACAAGCTCAAAAAGCCCTTCTCCAAAAAGGCTCGGCGCATTATCACGAAAAAGACGGAGAAGCTGATCAAGAGGCGCAATGCGCTCGATCGAAATGTCCTCATCGCTGCCGAAAAGACAAACCCGGCCGTGAGCGACTGGTTGCCACGAGACAAGTTACTGCGAAACCGAGAGCGCATGGAAAGACGTGAGCAGTATCATCTTAGAAAACGTACGAAAAAATTGGCCGAGCTCGAAAGACTATACCGGTGGGATCCCTCTACTGCCCGAGCTTACGACTACGACCTGGTCCGCAAGCTTCTCTGGAGGTTCAAAAGAAATCTTGGCCCCCTTCTTGATGAGTATACCAATCATTCCCACCGGAAAGATGACGGCAGCGACGAAACAAGCTCGTCTGAGTCGGATTCAGACTCAGACTCAGACTCCGATTCAGATTCCGATTCCGAGTCGGAGAGTGACGCCTCCAGTAGCGACGACGGAGAGTCAACCCGAAACGTCGTGGCGACAAAGCCATCTTCGCTCCAGGGACCCCAAGACCCACAGAACGCGGGTTCTCAGTCCCAGAATACAGCTACAGCCGAAGTTTCTACTGGCACGCAGGCGACTTGGGGGAAAAGGAAGCGCGAAGAAGCATCTCCTGGGCGCCCGTCGTCTAAGAAAGTCAGGTTCGCCGAGGATGATGAAACATACGACGCGAAATCTGACCCAAAAAGTAAAATGAAGAAAAAGAAATCGAAGAAAGATAAGAATGGCAAGAAGGACAAGAAGGATAAGAAAGGAAGGCAAGCATCGACCCAGGAAGCTCAAATCAATGGCAAATAGGACATGGCATTGAAGCAAGACTCCGTGAACGGAGTACTCTCTGGTCAAAGCATCTCGACAAACAATGTATCTTCGACGCCTGATACATCGATGAAGGGTAAACTGATCGAAGGTCGGCGCCGCCTGGCCAAAATCGTCGCTCAAGGTTTCGAAGCATTCGATTCTTGTGTCTACGACTTACCTGATTCACCCATCGATCGATACAGGAGACGATATGCTGACAACGAATCTCTCTATTATATGTCCGGGGCCTTGGGTCCTTCAAGCCCTACCCAAACCGAAAGCAACCCATTTGCGATTGATTCGGCGGATGAAGTGGGCGAAGATCTAGTCTACCCTCGCCCCCCGTTCAGTGAACCGAGCGTCTCATCATTTGGGCCTGTGGAACATGACACTATGACTTCTGACTACTTTCCACACGATAATTTGAAGCACATGAATGGATGTCATAACAAAACTCAAATGGAAGAGTCCAGTCTAAACCAAATCGAGCTGGACAAGCATCAGTTGCAAGCGGACCAGAACCAGCACCGGACTACGCCGGTGCATATCAATAATTCTACAAGGATTTGGGTACCGTCCGACCGCCCGCAGGGGGTTTTGGGCGAAGTAAGAAGCAAATGCAATGGATCTGACCAGAGTAGTGCGCGAACTTCGCCTCTGGTTCATCAGAACAGTAGCCGGCGCGAAACACCAATACCTGCTCCCCAGCCTTAGAAAGAATTGGGAGTTGTGGACCCTTTCAGGAACGAAACACCGGTTCCTGCTCCTCAACCGTGGAGAGACTTGGGCATTGAGCACCCTTTCAGTGACGATTCATCGCGCATTGGGATGGATAAAAGCCCCCCTCACAGTCTCTCGGCCACTAGCCCACACAACAAGGAGTTAGACACACCTAGTCCGTCCAAGCCTCATGTAAGCGGTCGTGAAAGATAGTGAACAAGCTCTCAGTTATAACTCAACAACTCCGAAAAGCTTTTCCACCTTGGTCTTCGATGACAAGGGGTACAAACAAAGACATTATAGTCGTAGGACGAACACAACATTACGACTTCAGTTATGCCATGAGGCAAACATGATTGGCTAGAGTTGAACGCGGCTCGTTCTATGTTGGATGTCCATGGTTGGATGCCATCTAGGTGATGATCTGAACTTTGGCCATCCCTTTTCTAGAGCTCGAGAGGATACGATATGGACATTGCCACAGATTCTGCATAAGAGAGTTATACTTAGAAGCCAGCCCTGTGCTTTATCACCAGCTAATCTATACAATTGATTCTCTCAAATTTCGTACATTTACTTTCATGTGAAACACTCTGTAGTGACAAATTTGAAAATAACGAGCTTTCTGATCACTGCATAAATCTTACATTGGCCGTAATAACACATCGTGTACTATTTCTTCTGGCAATGCGCTCAGGACCTAGATGTGGCAGAGAAAATCGGGCTCATTATTCGACTTTCTACTGAGTTCTCTACGGAGGGTGCTGCACACTCAGATCTAGCGAACAAGCAAAGTGTATCTATCACCTTTAAAGCAAATCCCTTTATAATATATAACACCACATTTTGACCGAAGCTCGTGAATGCTCACCCCCTTTCTTGATCAAGACACTGAAACCGCCTCGCCACCGCCCATGGCCTCGACGATCCAGTCGGCGCGGATGGCGCTGACCTTCTTGGCGTAGTTCTTCTGCGTGAAGACGTGCTCGAGGAACATGATGGCCTCCTTCTTCTGGCCGTGCAGCACGCTGGACGGGTGCACGGCGACGACGTGCTTGCCCTGCACCGTGACGTAGCTGGAGTCGGGCGCGAGCAGGGCCGTCTTAGCCGCGAACCCACGCAGGAAGCAGCGCAGCAGGACGTCGGCGCGCTCGGGCGACAGCGGCACGAAGGGCTGCGGATCGGGCGGCGGGGGCTCGGAGAGCAGTTTCTCTTTGACGCAGATGCCGCGCAGCTGCCGCCGGATGTTGAGGGCCTGCCGCATGTTGCGCACGCTGACGCGGCGCGCGCGGCACCACGCTATGCGGTCCGCGTTCTCGGCTGCGTACCGCTGCATCGTCGTCAGGAAGGTCAGAACGTCGCCCTCGCGGCGCTGCAGCTCCTTGCGCGCCTCCTCGATCGCGTCGCGCTCGGCGTCGTCTTCTGTCTGGATCTGGTGGAAGATGGTCTCGCCCGAGGTGATCACGGCGATCACGTCGATGACCTCGAGGAGGCAGTCGAATTCAGGGGTTGCGGCGGCGAGCAGCACGCGGCCGTATGGGGCGGACACGGGGAATAGAGCTAGTTTGCGACCGATCGGCGTTATGCTGCCGTCATCGGCGAGGGCGTCCAAGCTGTACAGTTGTATCAGCGCTTTTTCGACGGCTTCGATGTCTGGGAAGTCCATTAGACCAAAGGAGAGGATGTCGTTGATGCCGCGTGCCTTCATTGTCAGCACGGCGCCTAGGACGTCGTTGCGGAGGATCTCGGGTAGATCGGCGTCTTGTAGTTCTTCGTATGTTTCGGACGTGTATAGCCTGAAGCATTTTCCCGGCCCTTCACGACCTGCTCGTCCCGTTCGCTGGATCGCTGATGATTTAGATATCGCCTTAGCTAGGAGAGACTCCATCCCGAGTCGCGCGCGAAACTGTTTCACTTTTGCCTTGCCGCAGTCGATAACATAGCGCACGCCAGGAACAGTGACCGATGTCTCTGCGATGTTGGTGGCTAAAACCACCTTTCGGGTGTACTTCGTCTTTACCGGCTGAAAGGCCTCCTGTTGTGCCTGGATTGAGAGTTGCCCGTAAAGGGGGCAGACAAGCAACTTTGGTACATTTGAAGCTAGAGTGGCGCAGTGCTCTTCGATAAGGCGCTGGGCGGCTTCAATCTCTTCTTGTCCGGTGAGAAATGCCAGGATATCGCCGGGCAGTGGCTCGTGTTGGTGGATATCGAAGATTTTCTTCACTAATGCCTCTTGTATGTCTGGAACGGGCTTCTCCGTGTGCTTGATTTCTACTGGGTACTGTCTTCCTTTGATTCGGAGGAGTTTCATAGAGGACGGCGCATCATCCGGTTTGAAGAAGTCCTGGATTTTTTCGATGTCTGCTGTTGCGCTCATAATGACGACTTTAAGCGGTATCCCGCCTCGTCCAGCTTTGTCGCTTGAGAGGATCTGTTTGAGAAAGCCAGTAATTAGATCAACATCGACGCTTCTCTCGTGGATCTCATCAACAATGATAGCGCTATATTGTCGCAAATTCGGATCTCGTAAGAGCTCCTGTAAGAGCATACCCTCTGTAAGAAATTTTATCTTGGCGCCCTTGGGAACCTTGTGATCGAATCGCACCGAGTAACCGACTGAGCCTTCGCCTGCAGCGCCCAGTGGTGTGCCCATTTCCCGCGCTACTCTACCAGCCAGCGTCGTGGCGGCGACTCGACGTGGTTGCGTGATAGCAATCATCCCGCCAACTCCTGCAATGTCTGACTGCACACGCACTTTCTTTCTACGGCACCAGGATTCTTCGCAGAGAAATTGCGGCGTCTGTGTACTTTTCCCGGAACCAGTCTCACCGACGATAAGCAGAATGTCATTATCGCCGCGCAGGCTTGCCTTGATCTCGTCACGGTATGCCCATATTGGCAATGCTTTTCTAGCTTTCAGCATAGGCGTATCCCGCTCCTTTGCTGTCTTTGCCCGCGCGTTGCCTTCAAGTTGACGCCTTTTCCTTGCCTCTCCATTATTTACCTCGTCCGCAGGCTTTTGCGACTCCTCCTTGATATCCGTATGAGGGCCATTTTTCACAGGCGCAGGCGATGATTTCTCTTCCGTCTTTTTCGGTGGTGGTGGTGCGAGAAATGCGCTTAATGATATTGTTTTGTCGCCAATTTTTACAACGGAGGGATCATTTCTCTTGGTCTTTCGCCGTTTAGCCCTGTGCTCATCCATTTCCCGATGAATGTGAATGTGGTTTTGGGCGACGAAAAAAAAAGATAGAAGAATCCACACTGTGCCATCCATATACGGTGTTGCTAAGTATCACGTGCTTGTACAGTGTGAGGAACTTTAATGCTGACATTAGTGACACTTAGTTGAAAGCAACAGTCCTCCCAACAACTTGATAACCCCGTAAATGAGGACGCATGCGCATAGATTGAGATAGCAAATAGAGATCAATAATAGATGATTGAGAAAATAGACTAATAAGTATTGGTTTGTTGCTAATTATATATGTGTATTCTGGATATTTTAAGGCTACTGACTTGGCCCATGAGACCTGAACAGAAGACCTGAACTTGTGCATGGAGCCCAATTCTGGTGTACACCCTATAAAGCGCCTTCTTCCTAGCACACCCATTCTAACTGGTAAACAAGATGTCAATTTGATCTTGGTATCCTTGGGTAATCGATGCCTTCGTCTATCAAGATAATGCAGGGTACAGTTATATAAACTTACAAGCCCCGTGACGAGTTGCTCATAATTATACGAACCTATATAGGGAGACGGTGCATCTTCTACGACAATACACCAGCTCAATTTGTTTACTCCTTGCCTTCCCCTTCTTCGCGGCTTTTCTTGATAGCTTGCATGAGCTCATACATCTGTCCAATTTGCTGATCTACACGGCATATCAGTATCTTGTTTCGGAAGCGCATATACCCGGCGCGCAATGATTCCCACGCATCATCATGAAGCACATACCGCTCATTTTCTCGACTTTGGCAGGATCAAGCTTTTCGCCTTTCCAGGAATCACCTTCTATTTTCTGAGCATAGAGCTGCCACTCGGTAAGAAAGCCGATCTAGCGCACTAGGCATTAGCGATGGGTCAACAGGAAAACTGGCAGTGCATCTTTAGGAGTGAAAACCGATGATATTCAGCTTACTAAATGCGCAGGGTTGTCAATATTCCTATGAAGGCGAAACTCAGACTTGATGTACTCGTCACCAAGGAGGCGCATTTCTGGAGGTAAATGTTTCCGGTGCGCCCTGAACAGGCGTCGGTAAAGCGGTATAGGCGGGAGGATGGCTAATGGCGCAGGCTTGAGGGCATTCCCCGTCGAAGCCGCCGTGGCCAGCAATCTCGAAGTTGCTCTCATTGTTATGTGTGACGTATATCATTAAAAGGCCCTGATACAGCCGTGGTGGGTTCATTTTCAGGCTGCGTTCCCTAGTTGGATCGAGTACAGTGGCCGCGATCCATTTATGCCTTTTTCGCACTGTCTTTCTACCGCCCATTCTTTGATTGGCTGGCTGTCTCGAGAGTAGCCAGATAGTGAAACCGACAACGGGTTACCCACCAGAGCAAGTACTTGGGCGATGTATATACAACATTGAAGGGAATTTATAGGTATTTTATTTACAACGTCTCAAAATAAATCCATTCAACCTACCTCTAGGAATTTTGATGGAAAGATTAACTTAAGATGTTCCGAATTGAAACTATTTTACGCCGGGTCCGCGTCACCAGAGCTAAAAACATCTCTTCACTGGACGTTTCATGACCCTTTGAAAGAGGGGAAAGGGCAAGCTGAAATCGCATTGTGGATTTGGTCTATCCTTCCAAGACAACTATGTCCATCCCGCAGACAACATTGCCCTTTTACAACAGGTCTACTTAATTCCTTATTCTGCTTTGCTTGCCTGAACTGGTAGCGAGATAGCTACGCGACCACTTTATGCAACCTTAGCGAATACGGTTGAGTCTGGCGTTCGTCACTCTAATCTGATCGTCCAGAGGATCCGTCTAAATCGAATGTCAGTGAAGGTTTCCAAGAATTATTGGCTCGTTCCACGTACCTTCTGGCCAATCCTGTCGATCAATTTGTTGCCATGGTCGAGTTCCTCGCCCATCGCCTTTCCAACAGCTTTGAGCCTAGCCACACCCATACTCATTTGCTCCAAATCTTGAAAAAACCAGAAGTTAGCAATTGGCATACTAAGCGGGGCTTTAACGAGTCGGGAATAGGAAAGTAAGGACCGTAGAAATAAACATCCTTGTGGCAATCCTCTGGGTACGATATTCACTTACCTCTCTCGATCTGGTCGTTCGCGGCCTCTAGCTGTGCCTTGCTCTCCTCGTCGGAGTCATCCTCCAGCACTGCTAAATGTTAGTAACGACCGCTTATCTTCAAGCTTATCTTCAAGATACACTTGACATTCTCGACGATTCTCCCAGAATACGTACTGTACTTATTTCTGTCTCCACGGTTCGAGCCTGAGGATCCGTTGGCTACATCGGGCTTGTCAAAGCCCGCAAAGTTCCTCTCCATTCGCGCGTGTTGGGCAACTATACCACTCCATGTAAGCATTTGCTAATTACCGAACAACCTTGGAAGTTGCAGGTTCTAGGGCATTTGGAATCCCGTGCTTACATTTATCTCTCCTGGTTGCCTCCCGTATCTCGCGTTCCTCTTGATTCTGCCGCACGATTCTTGCTTCCTCTGCTATCGAGTCAGCTCAAGTCTCCTAGCAGAGAGGGGCCCAGGCTCCCGCTTCACCTTCTGCCGTTCGTCTCTTCTCTGTGAATGGATTTTTTACGTGGACTGCAAACATGCTTCGACTAACAAAAGGTCAGCAGCGAGACAACGTGGGTGATATTGCCTTAACTAACTTGAGGGATTTTAATTTTTTAGTTTGAGCCTCGGCGTGAGAGTGACTCTGCGTCGCATTATCAAGAAGCTGATCGGCTGTTAAGAGTTAGTAAACGGTGTGCGTTCAGAGTGATTATGGCGGAAGGCAGCAGCCACGGCCCACATCAAGGAGGAGAATTGTTACAGCTGCACCATATAGCTCTCGTTTGCTCTCTTTAGATGAATGGCAAGCCTAGACTATGAAAAGTTTCCTCGATGGGAGGACACATAGGAAAACCCGTTTACTCACTGTGATGCAAACGTTCGTTCTGGGCTAAGGTATCGTTAGTCTCCAAGTCTCTGGTCGTAGCCATCATAAAATCTACTTGCCACCTAGTCTTGCGTATGTTGCCAGGCCAGTTTCCAGTGCCTGGTTCATATAGCGCAATGAGTTCTGGTTGGTGGCTAAACTAGCTTGAGTGGTGTCGTGAATCTGATTCTTCAAGCTACGGTACTCCTCTGCCTCACGCTCTTCCTGTAATATGCGTCAGAGATCCTTCTTTAAGTGTTGACTTATTTTAGGGGTGAGGTGTACCTCAGTCATTTCTCGTTGAGAGCCATAGCCATCATACTTGCTCCCGCTTGCAGTAGTACCGGAGCTATAGCCACCGCTCCCGCTTCCACTGCCATTATTGCCTACTGCGGTTGTCTGTTGCTGATATCGGTCTCGAGCGCCAGAGAAAAGAGCATCGCGATTGGCGTCCTGGCATTCGTTAGCAAACCGTGTTTTGCCCGGCCCACGACGGCCGTCCTGCAATCCTTACGGTATCGTTACTGTCTGTTCGACCAAGACCACCATATCCGCCTTGTCGGGGTGCACTGGAGTAGCTAGAGCCCGCGTATTTGTTGTTACTGGCATACCCACCGGGTGCGCCGTAACGATTATTGCCGTAGCCGGTAGGTTCTTCTTGGTTCGAGTACGGAGGGGGAGCCGTTGCTGAAGAGCCTGTACTATCGTATCGATTGAGACCTTGTGATCCGGGCCCGTTCTCAAGGCCAGCTCGAGCTTGCTGGTACCGCGTCATACCTGTTAGAATCAGTAACCACCACGGTAGCCTGTAGCAATTTGATCAGTCCGACGAACCGGCGAATTTTGTGTTGTCCTCCGTGTACTGGTCAGAAGCAGTCTGTGCATAGGGGTTGTCGGACTGGGACCCTTTAGAAGAGCCCTTTGAGCCGAAAAGTGCGTTGCGATTGGGGTCGTCGTCGCGGTCACCCGACTTCTTTCCTAGAAACTTCTTCATGGTTGATGCTTTCTCTCGGACAGATCAGATAGATTCGTTGTAAGAGAGAGATCGCGGTGTGAAGTAGTGTAACGAGTGTTGTAGATAATTGATGATTTGGTTGTAGGTGGGGAGTTGGCTGGTTCCAAGGAGGTAGCCAAGGTGTCTTAAGATAGTGGGGACTAGGGGATCTTGAGGGGCCGCTGGCGCATGTTTGCAGTAGGTAGGTGCCTAACACAGCGCCTACAGTACCTGAGTATATATGGAGTCAGGGGCGGTGTCCGGGGGGCGAGGTCAGGGTTCAGATTAAGTGGGTCAATCGGTCAGCTACAGGAGGTATATGTCCAAGCCACAACATCTAATTGTGGGCGGTGTTCGAGAGATGTTACTTAAAGTCGTCCCAAGTCCTCGCATAACTTAAGTTTGTGCCTACTTAGTAACCGCCATAAGAGCAGGTCAGAAGATATCTAGGAAGCATATTCTGAAGAGGAAAAGGGAAGAAAATAGCAACAGGAGGCCAATCAGCCGCTCTCTTTGTGACCGGCACCTGGATGTCATGTTAAACGTGGGCTCTAACAAAATATGTGCCTACCGCCTTCCATGGTCCCAACGAGTACTTGGCGGGAAGCAGCGGCTGAGCAGCTACGTATGTAGTACACGTAGTGTCCAATAGAGGTAACAACCCATGACGTTCTCGTAGAGACTTATGATTGGCTGAAGTCCATCGCTCTGACAAAAACCCAGCCTACCTAGGTAGGCTAAGTTACCCGGTGCTTGTGCTTTGTATGACTCCTCCACCATCTCACCGTTTGATACCTACTTACCTACACTACCTAGCCTGTATTTGTTTTCATATTATCATCTCAACTACCTTCGATATCTACTTTTTCCTCCAATCTGTTGATAGCATCACTTTCAACAAAATCATATGTGCGCAATGGCTTCACTGAACACTTATTAAGAGCGTACTCCATCGATCTGTTTACGTCCGTCCAGCTCACTCAACGAAAATGATAATACGAAATCGCGCTTTGCACTCTTATCAGATGGCTTATTATTCGACGATAACAATTAAAATAAAGGCGGGAGCAATGCGTATAAGAAGAAAAACATAAGCAAGGCATCCGGTTTCCGTTGTATACAACCACGCTTGATAAAGAAACAGAATCGACAGGCGGCTCTAGCTTACCACGTAGAAATCCTTACAATTCCGCACCTTGGAGCTACCTTAGAGGGTTACCATCCATAGAGCAGTCCTCAAGTTACGATGGCCTCTGTATTCACTTTTCCTCACGAGCCACCGCGGGTCAACTCTCCGTGGAGGGTAGGTCAGGAGCCGGGGAAGCGATCCACTAGTGAACGATGCATGTCGACTGGTGCCATCGATGAGCCTGAGCAGACATCCAATGAGGTAGAAAGACTCGAGGCAGAGCCGCAAGATGGACCGATTGAATATAAGCTTCATCTTCTACTACGCCCACGAAGAACTTACAGTACAATGAGCACAACTCAGGCACATACGGGCCCTCAAGCAAACAGGAAGCTGAAAGAAGCCCGTCCAACTAAGCAATCCGACCCGCTTGCATCGTCCAGTGTCGGCAGACAGAATCGGCTACACCATTTAACCACTCAATTACTCTGGAGGCTGCAGCAATCCTCACCGGAACATGCAACTGCAAGAGGAGAGCTAGTCGTACCCAGACTACCAGAAGACAGTGACGAACTCGCCACTTACCAAGAGCCCAGACAATTACTTCCAGGCCTAGAGGAGTCAAATGGAGCTCTGTATGAGATAGGAGTTGCTGATGACGGCACATTTGTCGGTTTGACTAAGGATGAAATGGATGAAAGTATGAAGACTTTAAAAGTGATGGCTGCTAGTTTAGGCTGTAGAGTGGAGGTACAGCGGATGAAAGCTGTCGGCACCTGTGACTGGCTTGAGAACCCCGAGGAACCCAATTCTCACCTTCATCATGGAGATCTCTGGGTCGCAGAGGCTCTGATCGTTCCAATACTGGACGGGCAGAGCAGGATCACAGCAGATGACGATAATTTTACGGCTGACGGCGTCCCTCGTCGAGGTGCTTCCACTGCAGAGCAACTTCGTATCTCCTTAGTCGGTCCAACGAATTCGGGGAAAACAACCATCCTGGGCACACTCGCGAACGGCACCCTGGATGATGGCCGAGGTCGAAGTAGGAGTTATTTGTTGAAGCATCGCCATGAAATCGCTTCGGGACGAACCAGCTCTGTTGCTCAAGAGCTCATTGGTTATGAGGGTCAGAGCATCTTCAACTATACCTGTATGGACATCAAAGCTTGGCCTGATATTCACGACCGCGCTCAAGACGGCCGATTGGTCTTCTTGTTGGATTCGGCCGGACACCCCAGATATCAACGCACGGCCCTTCGAGCTTTGGTAGGATGGGCGCCCCATTGGACTCTTCTTTGCATTGCGGCCAGCGAAGAGAACACTATTTCAACTGGTGCACACTCCTTAACTGGTGCTGATGGAGCTTTAGATGTTGGCATCGCAGAAATGGATCTCGCCATGGCGCATCTTGACTTGTGTCTAAAGCTCGATATCCCACTGGCAATTTTGATAACCAAACTGGAGAAAGCACAACGTAATCTGTTGAAAGAAAAGTTGAACAATATTCTTACGCAAGTAAAAGCCACAGGTCGGACGCCAAAATTGCTAACAAGCTCTGGGCCCTCAGCAGCCGACATCACTGAAGTGCCGGATCAGGACCAGGCGAAAGTTCGAACTGAAGTTATCGATCCTATCGCCCAGGCCGGTGATCCACTAACAATAGTTCCAATTATCCTCACGAGCGCCGTTACGGCGATCGGCATAGGCTTGACACATGCGCTGCTAGGAAGCTTGCCGGCGCCGCCTGCGCCAACTGCCCAGGACTTCACTGGCCAGGTCCTGAACCCTGAACAGCCCGTGGCGTTGTTCCATATTGACGAAGTATTTGAATTGTCTCGCAGTCGAGCGCAGAGCACATTAGATCAGACTGCTAATGAAAGCGCGCCTGTTGTCACTGGATACCTAAGGTTTGGAAGATTGTCAATTGGGGACAAAATAGTTATAGGCCCTTTCCAAGCCGAGGACGAGGACACGGGAGCACTTGTGCCTAATGACCATCCTTCCCCAGGGTATGGCATGTCTTTGCCACACCCCTCATCTGCGGAGTTTGCCCGTCTGAGCCTCAAGGGTGCTTTGTCGGCGTCAAACATCGAGGGCGAATGGCGAAATGCTACAATAATCAACATTCGAGAACTTCGACTGCCGGTCCAATCCATCGAGGCTGGTCAAGCCGGCTCTATCCAGGTGGTGCTCGATGGGCTTCGTGAAGAGCCGCCCGACGCCGAAGGGGCGCGAGAGAAGCAAAATAACCCTGCACCTAGGATTCGCAAAGGCCAAGTTTTAGCCATTCCCAGTCAGCATATGATTGAAACGGGCTTGACACTTCAAGCTTCAACTGGATTTGTGGCGCGTTTCAAGACACCAGATATAAAATCACTCGCTCTTGGCAGCCTGGTCAATGCTTATGTAGGCATGATACGAGCAGCAGTCCGGGTTTTAAAAGTTACAAAAGTTAAGAAGGAAAGATCCCAACTCGGTTCGCATAACATAGCGAGCCAAGATGACGATGATGACATCTTCGGCATGAGTGATCACATCGAGATTGAGCGCACAAGGTCTGAAACAGACTTGGGCTTGTATAACGCTAGTTACGACGTTTCGCTGGAGCTCTTAAGGAACAGAGAATGGATTGAGCTTGGCGCTCGCGTGGTCCTCCTTGAAGGTGGCTTCAAAGATAAGTCCAGGGGACTGGATGGGTTTGTAGGTGTAGTCATGGAGGTTGCAGAATGACCCAGTTGACGGGTTGTAAACTCTGGACTGGGTGTTGAAACTTTTTCGCAGCGTATGAATAGTTAGACAGGCGTTTTCAGGTATCATGATTTAGCGAAGCTGGCGGTTCCATTCGCAACGCATGTTGGAATTCAAGGAGCATAATATAAGCAGCATTTCAAATTCCACACATGTTTTAACGATTTCCTGAACGCCAGATGCTTATTGTAAAACCGTAGTCGCTCCGATTGCCCGCAGATGCTACTACGCTCGAACCAAACCATAGAACAACGTCCAAGTCAATATATACCCCGCTAGACCCCCAAATAGCCCCCCAGACCAGAACTCGAACGATGACCTAAAGTACCGGCTCGTATCGAACACGGCGTGGCCGGCTTTTAGCGATGTGGGCGCGACTCGGATAGTGTAAAAGAGGGCGGTAGTGAGGATGGTGAAGATGATGTAGAAAAGGAAGCCGCTGTAGGACTCGAGGCCAAGAATTCCCGCTGCGGCGCCGAATATAGAGGCCGTGAGGTTCTGAAGGTTCGATAGCGCCTGAGGAAAGGAAATGTTAGCGTCTGTATTTGTCTCGGTGGAAAAGCAGTGTCGTGTGTATATAGCTAGCGATGAGTTCTCTTCGTGTCCAGCCCCAGAGCCATCATGACCCGCGGTCTTGTTGGAATTTCCGCCAACTTTTTTTGGACTCTACTAAGTCTCTTTCATTTTTTTCTTCTCCCTCTTCCTCTTCTTCTCTTTTTTCTTTCCCCCTTTTTCTTAGGCAGCTTGCGTTGCCCTCTATCGATGCCCCTCTATTGCTCGACAATTATGATCCCTCCGCCTACTGGGCTGAGGCTGGATTGGGTACGCGGAGAGATGGACTCACCTTTGTGTTGTGCATGACTGACTCTGGCACAATTGGCGCTATCTGGAATTCTCTTTCGGTCGGCATGATCGCAGCGCGGAACGGGTTTCGTCTAAGCAGCGGAACAGCCTCGGCAGAAGCTTGTTTGCCTTGTCAGTTCGTCGCAGAGGGCTTGCGGCGCTTCGAGTGGGATGTCTGATGCCGGTTCTGTTACGTACGTAGTTGTGGCTGGAATATAGCGACGAGACATGGATGGTGGTGCCACGCCGCCAAGGCCCGCCTGGGATCGTTTAAGCTCTCCTTACCTTACCTACCTTATAGCTTAGGGACCCTGGCAGTGCTAATAGGGCCTTCAGCCAATCATGCCCTCAGAGATACATAAGGGTCCGGACTGACTAACCGAATCAGGATATTTACCAGTTTAGCCTTCGCAATTTAGCATTCATTGCAAGTGATACCTAGGTAATTTGTACCTTCGCCTAATATTAAAGTCTTTGTTGTCTTCATGAATAGCATTGGAGGTGGTAGTGTACATACCTACTATATCTTACCCGAAATGCAGCTACTTGTATCAACGGGTAGTACAAATCCACAGTCACGACTCGGTTCTCGACCGCGAAACGTCATGCCTATTGTCTTTTAACGTCACTGCAGCTGTGCAGCGTGGTACTATGCTAGAACTACACCACACCGCTCGGTACTAGGGGACAAAATTACGGGGTAATTTCCTAGCCTAGGGCAGCCTAGGGAGATGGAGGCTAGGTAGGGAGAGGTAAGGGGACCGTTAGGGGTAGATGTAAATGTCATGGCGCCTGTCTATTACATCAATGCACCCGCGCGTAACATCCTTGTTGCCAATCTCCAGGCGCAAATGAACAACAAGAAAGCACTCGCTCTAGTCTACACTAAGGCGGACTTTCTTTGACGGCCGGCCCGGGTCTTGAGCCCGAGTCTTTGGTCCGAGTCCAGTCCCTTTCCCTCTACTGTATGTATCTACATAGTGTAGGATAAGTAGTGTAGTACCAGTATAGCATCGCATCGTGGCCTGTCCTCGTGGTCCATTGTCGTGGTCTGCTGTCTGCTATTTACACCACCAGGGTAGTACACCATTGCAGCATGGGGTGTGTGTGCTAGGTACTGTATTCATATATGCTTCTTCTCCCACGCCACGTCGCCGTCGTACCAACTAGCTGTCGTGCACCGATCTGCGACGATCCCTAGCACTTTCCCGGCGCCCGATCGCTGCACCATCGACGTTCTCCCTCAAAGCCACGTCAAGCGAAGCGAACTGCGGCAGCCTCGCGCAGATGGACCAGATCCGTCGTGCAACACCGTGATTCTATGGAGACTCACGTCGATGAGGGTTCGCCTTTGAGCAACTATCTTGAGGGTATGTATGTTCCTACCCAAGCGCGGCAGTCTTACTCCCTACAACACCCAGCCCCTAGCCGCATCCTGAAGATGGAGGGCAGCCTGGACCACGATGTGCTAACCAAGGCGCAAACAGCTGCTGGAGAGCGGGAGGAGGAGAAGTGGGATTGGCAGGAGCCCGAGAATAGGGAGCACGACATTTCGCCGCCGTTGACACCCCCACGAGACTTTGCGCCTCGAGGCCTCGCCAAAGTCCGAAGGAAGTTCAGGGACAGACTGGCCAAGCCGATGCAACTCGATCTCCCAAATCTGCCCTCCCACGGCGACTTCGACATTCATGCCTCCCCCATCTTGGACATGCTGCGGCTCCTGCTGGAGACCGTAACATCCTCCATCGACCATGCGCGTTCCATTGGATTCCTCGAGCGCCTCCGCCTCGCCATCATACAGTCTCAGCTTTTGGATAATCCCCTTACCCTGGGCTACCAGCCGCCGACAGAGCCTACCGTGTCGCAGCCGCCGGCCGAGTTGAACTTTCATGGCCTCAAAGCGTCGGGTGTCGTAGCTGCGGCGGTCTTTGGTTTTTGTCTGGCTTCGCTTGCTCGCTGGTACTCGCTGGGTGGTTTTTTGCCGACGTGGAAGCGACTATTAGTCTCGATTGCTTTGACGGTTATCCTTCTCTATATTGTTAGGGCATACGTCCGCAGAGAGATTTTGAGAAACATCCAGCGGCAGGGGCTTGTAGAGTCTGCAACTTTCTTCTCCGTTTCCCGCGACTATGATTGCGCCAATAGTGCAGCCCTAAACTTCATCATGGAAGTGGAGCTAGTAGCTCGCGGGTATCGATTGTAAGAAAGAGTTTTCCCACTTGATCAGAGCGCAGAGCTGACATTGTAAATAGAAGTACACCCATACCGCCTATCAGCAGACTGGAGAAGAACGGCCAGAATGTTAAGTGTCTTCAGCTCAGGCATGCCGTTCGTACCAGCCTCGCAGAGGTGATAGCGACCTACTACCAGACTGCCTTTACCATCTGGGGATTCGCAGAGCAAACTGAGTTACTTCAACTGCAGTCACAGTACCAATTTACTGTCGCAGATGTGGTTGAACGATTCCACCTCTTTTCGAATGATAACGCTCAAAATGGCGAGAAGCTACAATCATTGAAAGATACTGCGTATCTTTTTCATGATATCCGCAAGGTCTTCCTCAGTGGCTTGCTTGCGCTACACACTTCGGGCAAGGATGCTGATCGCCTACATTTTTCAACTGTGCTGGAGGCTTTCAGAGCACTGAACGCTGTGACAAAACAAGCCTACGCAAGAGTGAAAGATGTCTTGGCTGAGAACGATTGTGAGCTGAAGTTGAGCCAATATCCAATTGCATCACTAATCAATCCAATAGATCAAATCAACCAGCTTCCCAAGGTTCCGAAGTCGCCACTATCGCCTAATCATGATCGATGGCAGCACCAAATCCGAAGACTTGGCTCAATGACCATGAATATTCGTAGTGTGCAGGCCAAGTTACACCTCCTCCAGGAGGAGTCGAGTAAGGCACTGAACGAAGCCAATGATATCACTGAGATGGGACCCTTATTCATGGCCCAATATGACTCGATAGGACAAGACTTGCGGGACCTCATGGAGGCCTGGCAATCTGGCAAGAAGGCTTTACAAAGCGGTATTAACAGGAACGAAAAGCGAATTTCATCTATCGGGTCGGTCATGGCGTCTCCAACAAGTACAATGAGTGGCCGAACGATCGCCGGAGACGAAAGCAGCACGGACGAACAGGAGCTAGGTGTGGAGGATGCTTTAAGGAAGCTAACCGGGGATATTTCATCATCATCAATCAATCCGGATCAGTCAAGCGAGCCCGAAGTATTTGAAGCAGTTTCTCTGCCGCGACCCAGAAGCACGTTGACCAGAGAAGAAAGAATCATTCGCATGAGGGAAGAGCGCCAAAACAAGGAGGTTGCCAAGGCCAAGGCCGACGCCTATAGGGGCATGGTGCGGGAACTACAAGGTATTCTCGGCAAGAAAGGACCCAGAGGCCGGGTGTCTTTATGAGACCACAGCTCATACCCGGTCTCTGGCCATAATACATGAGATGAATACATAATGACTTGATCACGTTGGGGCGCATTTGGGTATAGACTGGCTCATTCGTTAGAGGGTTATACCCCCTCCTTTCTTTGGCGCAACAGGTATTGGGAGTTTGGGAACTGGCCATGGAAACTGCTTAGATTTTGGCTGGACTGCACGATCGTTTAAAACATCATATCATCTCTTCTGTACTATACAAAAGTAACGCTGTATATATAGCACCGTACAAAATTAACAATAGATACCTACACTTCAGCTGTGATAGTTACCTGTCACGGAAGAAATACCTAGAAAAAAATTCAAGACTTATCTTTCATTATTTTCTTTTCCTTTCAAAGCAGAATAAACTATAAACCATCTATGCTGAGGTAAGGCAGGTAGGTTAGTAGATCAGTAGGCAACCTCCCAGGAAGTCGTTCTACACGTACCTGATAGCGCGCAGCTGCAGGCAGGTGCTAAGCGAAAGTCGCGCGACTTTCGCGACTGGTCATTAAAACCCCTGCACAGACGCGTTGGCCCACGCGTGCCCTAGGAAGCTCTCGGTGCTACCTAATAATTCTCATTGCATCCCACCTGCAATTGTCAATCCATGCACAACCATACTACTATCATCCATTGCGTCTGCAAATCAGCACTCTGAGCAAACATTTAACAGTGTCCTTGATCAATTCTCGATCGTTACTACTCCCAACCTTACGGCAACCAACAACTTCTTTCCTCTAATTTTCCATCCTCATCGTACACTACCCTCAAGATGCTGGAAGCCAGACTTAGTCAGTCGATGGTCCTCAAGAAGGTGAGTAGCACAACGCCTAGCCTCACGATACCTCATATTGCGCTCGGATCGAACTAACTCTTGCAGGTGGTGGACGCCATCAAGGATCTGGTGCAGGACTGCAACTTCGACTGTAATGACTCGGGCATCGCCCTACAAGCAATGGACAACTCCCACGTCGCCCTCGTGTCCATGTTGCTAAAGGCCGAATCTTTCGAACCCTACCGATGCGACCGGAATATCGCCCTAGGTGTTAATCTTGTCTCGCTTACCAAAGTTCTGCGTGCCCTCCAGAACGATGACCTGGTGACGCTCAAGGCCGAAGACACACCCGACTCACTGAACATCACCTTCGAAAGCAGCACGGCCGATCGCATTAGCGAATATGACCTCAAGCTCATGGACATCGACCAGGAGCACCTGGGAATCCCGGATACCGAGTACGCTGCCACGGTGACTATGCCTTCGGCCGAATTCAAGCGCATTTGCACAGATTTACAGGCCATGTCTGAATCTGGTAGGTTATGCCTGTCACTAGGTCTGTTGGATGCATATCCGGTTCTAACCACGAGCAGTCACGATTGAGGCCACCAAGGACGGTATCAAGTTCTCCTGCGCCGGTGATATCGGCAATGGCGCCGTCACCCTGCGAAACTACCAGAATGTCGAGAAGGAGCACCTGAATGTGGACATTGAACTCACCGAGCCCGTTGCTCTCACCTTCTCTCTGAAATACCTAGTCAACTTCTGCAAAGCCCAACCCCTGTCAGATAGAGTCAAGATCTGCCTCTCTAATGAAGTGCCCCTCTTGGTGGAATATCTGGTAACAGGTACTAGTTACTTGCGTTTCTACCTGGCACCCAAGGTTCGTCACATAACCATTCTCGTTTGCCATTATATACTAACCAGAGCGCTATAGATTGGAGACGAGGAATAAAGGATTTAAACATGATAAAACGCAACGATGATTTTGACGAAAGACATTATACCAATAGGCGACATAAACCCAAATAGCAGGGCTAATTAAGGATATGTATGCTACTGCAGCACAGCTGCTGGGTACTCAGGAACCATGTTGGTGGTGCTCCTCCTTGGCAGCTACTGGCGGAGGTCTTCAGTGGCGCAATAGACGAGCTCGGAGAGATTCTCTTATTGCAATTGAGCATATTGGTGTACCTAAATCTTAAAACAGGAAAAACACAGCCGCCTTGCTATCAAGAATCAACCTCAACGAGTACCTATCATTGCCATTCTGTTTTGTAATGTTCCACCGTTGACGTTTTCGTGTACGGCAGGATAGTAGTTTAGTGCACATATCACAGAAAGGGCTTAGTGCGGGGCATGCAAAGCAGGACGCAGGGCATTCTCTATCTAACCCGGTGCCGATACAGGCAGCTTATATCCAAGCCAGGTCACAAGTTACGAGTCACGAACCGCTCAACTTCGGGGGATAGTTCTATACTACCGATGGCAAATGATCCTTTACTAATCCAGTCGGCTTACGATCATTCATTCTAGTGAATGGCTTGTTTTATTGTGCGAATTGTACCTACATGGCTGCAGGGCAATTAAGGTAGACAGTCTTCTAATTTTAATCTTCTCTCGTTTATTCTAGCCGAACTTTCACTTCAGACTGTAGCGGCGAGACATCCTCTCTCGATGAGTGCACAGCCGCCGGTCCCAGAGACGAGCGTCCTGGCCGTTGCCAGTCATGTAGGAAAACAATCTTCCAGTATCTGTTTCGGCCCGCAACTAACCCTCCTGTGAAGGTCGTCTCAGGGTGAGCTTCATATCACCAGTTCCTCTTCTTCCGCGCTTTGCAAGGCTGACCAGGCTCTCTGGATAGACATGTAGGAAACAAGATCGCAGTCTTCGTACTGCAATCACTGGGCTGTGATGCCTCTGTCCTCAACACAGTGCAGTTCAGTATGTCTGCTTGCCTCCCTATCCGTACTCGAGGTAGCGCAAACCTGACAAGGCGCATAGGCAACCACACAGGGTATAAGCGAATTAAAGGCACGAAACTTACGGCGCAAGAGATCACGGATCTCTGGGATGGGCTCAAGCAGTCCCACCTGGATAGCTTCGACATGATGCTGTCAGGATACGTGCCGGGCGCCGCCGGCGTCGAGGCCGTCGGCCGGATAGGCAAGGAGCTCAAGGCAGACGCTGCGTCGAAACCAGGCACCTTCTTCTGGGTGCTCGACCCCGTCATGGGCGACAATGGGAAGATATACGTCGCAGAGGACGTAGTCCCTGCGTACCAAAGCCTCATACACCACGCAGATCTGATCCTTCCGAATCAATTCGAGGCCGAGTGCGTCCCCCTATTTCCTCCTCTCTCTACCGGATCTTCGGGCCTCTTACACTGAAGGCTAGTTGCTAATCTAACGTAACTACGCTATTCATAGGCTTCTATCGGGTGTCAGCATCACAGATTCTGCGTCCCTCGAGCGCGCTATCGAAGTCTTGCACGACACATACAACTTACCGCACATCGTCATAACATCTGTCTCGCTGCCCATACGCAGCGCTTCTCAGACGCCATCCTCAACGCGCCCGGCGTCACCCACACAGTCGCAACCCCCGACGACATCAACCATGTCCGTAGTAGGCTCAACGCGCACATCGGACCGCAAGCCGCGCCTCTTCACAATCCAGTTCCCCGTCTTCAACGCGTACTTCAGCGGCACGGGCGACATGTTTGCGGCACTGATGGTAGTGCGCATGCGGGAGGCCGTCAGTTACTATGCAACTGAGGATGTGCGGCACACAGTATCGTGGTTGAGCCCCGACGATGTCGCACCCACAGATCTGCCCCTCGCCCGCGCGGCCGAGAAGGTTCTGGCGAGCATGCACGAGGTGCTGGAACGGACGTGCGAGCAGATGCCTTCCAATCTTTCGGCAGCCATCACGCGGCTCGCGAGGCGCAGAGGCGTGGACGAGGACGCTGTGCGCGCGGATGGCGAGACCATGCACCTCCTCAAATCTCACGCCGCCGAGCTTAAGCTCACGCGGAACCTAGGGTGCCTGAGGGATCCGACTATACAATACCGCGCCGAGAAGATGTGGACTCGATGAAGTTGACTTATTGATTTACTCAAGCCGGGTTTCCGGTTGCGTGTTCTTGTCGCCAATAGGAGTGTTTACGAATAATCCTACTGGTCAGTCAGTATGCCCATGCCCGCAGATCTAAATACTAGAGTTGGGAAGTGACGAACGGGAAGACGCTGAAACAGATGCAGGGAGGAGCAAGCAAGGAAGTAATTAAGTAAGTAAGTAACTTGGTTGAAAGTACTTTGCATAGCGTCTTATAGATGAGGATGGTAAAGACGGATTATCTTTGAATTTTCTCACGAGCTTTATATAGATATTCATAGTATACGCAGAGTCCACACCATAATAGAGCAAGATCAAACTGCTAGTTCGCATGTATTTCCTAAACACAACCTAGTGTAACACTGATATTTTATCGTTGGCTTAACGCATGTAGACTGCTCTATTCTAACAGAGGCACTGCTCTATCATAATCTGAAAGCACTAATCTGCCCACCGGCTTCATAGTAACCCAACTTAGAAGCCCAATATGGTAATGTAATGTGAACTTCCGGCAGACCAATGCAGACTCTAACAATGCACAATGTGCCATGCTCTAATCCTCTCTATCGATGCCGTCAAGGCATATACCACCAGAGACATTGGTGGACCATGCATAGCAGATGATAATAAGTATTTGCCCCGCCGAATCTTCATACTTCCCTTTTGTCTTATCAGTTGGGGCGCATGTTGAAAAGCATCCCGCGCTCGCAGCTCAATTCGAACGACTTGACGCTGGGAATGCCATCGTCGCTATTTCCTTCTCCGCCGTCACCAAGACGCCGCCGTATGATATGTTCGTAGGTATTATGGCATCCCATCAGCGGTTGGTCTTGTTGTTGTTGTTGTGCTGGCATTCGTGTGAGGAGCGGTGGTGGGGGTGCACAATTCTCCTAGTTTGCCCCGGTGCTGCCGAAGCCGCCGGCACCGCGCACGCTCTCCTCCAGCTCGGCCACCTCGAGCACCTCGGGCGTGTAGATGCGCTCGATCACCAGCTGCGCGATGCGGTCGCCTTCCGCGATGCTGTAGTCTACGTCGCTGTGGTTGAAGAGCAGGATCTTCACCTGGCCGCGGTAGTCGGCATCAATGACGCCCGCGCCTGTTTGAATTGAGTGTTTGGCGGCGAGGCCCGAGCGAGGGGCGATGCGACCATCTGTTTTTTGAACTTGTTAGTTTAGGGCTAAGTTTTTGGTTCTCTGATTTCTTCCAAATGCGGATGTTGACAACTGGCTAAGGCTTCGGAAGGGCGATCAGGATCAGGACGTACAAGTACCAGCGGGCACGGCAATGGCAATGTCGGTGTCGACGAGGACCTTGCCTCGGGCCGGTACTGTCGCTGCCTGCGAGGAGTACATGTCGTAGCCGGCGGCAAAGGCGCTGCCGCGTGTAGGCAAACGGGCCTTGTCGGATAGCTTCTTGATCAGTAGCGGCGGGGACTGCTCGAGCTGGGGAACGGGAACGCTGCCGTTATTTGTCTCGGCCATTGCACTGGTGATGGTGTTGTTACTGTCGGTCTTGACTCTTTTGGACGGCGGCGAGTTTGGCGGAGAAGTGACTGGGACAGCGTCGATGGGCATGTTATGATGAATGCTAGCTATGGGATATGTTGCGGCGAGTTGTAGCTTTTGATGTCTGCGGTTGCTATGTGTGGGCTTGACTGGAAAAGTCGTAGAGCAGGCAGTTACCTCTTGCGGTGTCGGAAAGAGTGGGAGAGTGGGGGAATTGGCGGTGGGAACTCGGGAGCTGGGTCTAGGTCGTCAAGGGAATGCGCGTTTGAGACGCGTTGATGAGCACTGGAGGTAGGTGGGGTCCCCGTCAACGAATTGGCGAATAGGCTTCGACAGACAGCCCATAGCGTGTGTAACAGTACCATGCTGCTACCTGTCGGTAGTCCTAGTCGAGATGCACCAGATGCTGCAGGCAACATGTACAAAGCCGCAAAGGCGTAGTATAAAAAGTCATGTTCATGTAGTCTTGACACTCTTTCGGTTCACAATAGTGGTCCCGTAGAGTCAACAGCGCCGAGGTGCATCGTAGCTATAAAGGAGGTGCAGGCTGTACTAGTCAGAGGCGTAGTTCTCCTGAATGGATATGTCTATAGTGGCCTTTTCAGTCATCCAATTCTCGACCGAAATCTATGAGTCGTAGTCTCCTCGAGTCTTTTGGATGGAATTGCGCGGCTTTGGCTCGCACGAGAAATCTCGCTGCCGCAGACTCTTTAGGGAGATAGACATAGGCAGCAGAGCTGTCGCCTTCGGATTGTGCTAGACTGTTTAGCAGCTGTTCTGTCAGGTCCCGCATCTCCTGGCCTGCCGCTGTGATCTCGTCTCTGTCATGCCTCTCGTCTCGGCCTTCCTCGCCCTCGCGAGGACCCCATATCTCATCAATGCGTCTTTGCCGCTTGTCTTCCTCTGGCTTTGCTTTTGTGGATTTCACTCGTCCCTGGGAATTGAATCCTGCCGCTAAATCCTGCTCATCAACGTCCATCATATCACCAACAACTGGACCGCCGAGTTCCTCGGCGGCAAGCATCCCGGCGAGGTGGTTATCAATAAACTTCCTGAGCGATTTTAGTAGCTTAGACGTCTCCTTGCCGTACGTTTTCTTCTTCTCCTTCAGCTCGTCAATCTTTTCGCGTGCAATGTCCTCGGGCCCCATATCCATGCGAGTCTCTAAGCCGTCTTGCAGGGACTGAATGCGTCGCCGAAGACTATGGGCAAGGGCTTGTTGATTACTGAAATCTACCTTGGCAAGCTCGAGCTTCTTTTTCGTGTTCTCGACGGACTCACTATGAGTTGCTAGATACGCTTTCGTTTCCTCTACAGTTCGATGTGTTCTGCGGAGCGCGACTAGGGCAGGCAAAACAGAATCGGGGAATGGCAGGTATGGGGTTGAGGACGCCAACTCATCGTACGCCTGCTTCATGATATCAAATGGTGCCGTGGCGGGGAGGCTCTGACCCTCGCGGACCACAGCAGGAGTAGCACGTAACTGTATTGCAGTCAGTCTATGATGTGCTATAAACCCAGGAAGAAATGGGCTCACTTTGTCCAATGCATCTTCGTGCTCCTTGACAACGTCTTGAAGTTCTTGCAGGGTCAGTTCCAGATTCCTCGCATGAAACACATCGTAATCGTTGGTCTGAGGCGCCTCATGTATCGAGTCAGCCATGGCCGTCTCTTCCATGTTATAGCAAGACTTCAAGAGCTCAGTACGTATCAACCAACGCAAATGCACGTGACGGTGATGGTGGTTGAGGTTGGGGGCCCTTGGGCGTCCCGTTTACTGCTCGACTTCAGGTGGGAACGGTAACACAGCTCTACTACTACCACCATACAGTAAGTATGCAAGTTGTAGCACGATACAAGGGCATAATAACACCATTCCGAATTGCAGTGCAGGTGCAGGCGCCTATTCTTCAGACTTCGGTGCTTCGTATTCGGCATTTGGCTTCAGCCTGCATGTCTAATTCTTAGTAAGTGCGTATACCTAAATACAGGTACTAACAGCGAGCTTGCCCGCGGCATTCTCCAAAGTGCGGCAAATGCCCAAGACATGCACTGTGCAAAACACCCAGCTTTGTACAGTAAGGCTGCGCTACTTTTACAGTGTATGTACAGTGGCCGTACGGCGCTCAGACTCCCCAGGTGTGGGTCCATGATCTCTGGACACATGGACCTATTGGATAATACTTCAAGCTATGGGACTAGCTACATACGTACCTCCGCATAGTCCTACCGTGCGTACCGTCCTGTACTGTCGATCTTTCAGTACCTAGTACCTGGTATATAATATCTTCCTCCGTATGTAGGAGAGCAAGCAAACGCAGCCATTTGTTTGTCTTTTTCCGAAGGAGACCAGAGGATCGTCTTCTTCGGGCCATTTTACACTTCATGTTGCCTCTAACGCAAGCTAGTGGGCGCGCTAACAAGAGCATCCTGTAATGCTGATATGTGATATACTGTGCATGTAATGGTCACCGCCAATATTCGCTTGTGTCTTTATTGTGCAGGACTGTGTATATACGGTATGGATCCACACTGTGCCAAAGGCACTAGGGATGCGTAGGCCTAGTAGATCTTAGCAAGCTATCTCTTTCCCTAGCTCTTTGGCAGAAGTCTTACTCATTCACCTTTCCATCTTAATTCACCACGTCTTGCAGAGAACGACGGGACCACGACACTTGTTGTTCATCACATCTGATTCGATCACAGTAATTGCCCGTCGCAACTACCATAATCAGAGTCATCGGCGAGGCCGCGGGATACGCTCTCAGCTGCTGCGAGGGAGGAATACACGTACTTGTAGAAAAAGAAAGGACAATCGGCAGCTTGCAGTTGCATCAAGCGCCTGACGGAGCAAAAGGTTTGAGGACAGCTTCACCTCGTCTCGTCCACTTCTCCTGTCGCTCGCAATCGTCGTCCGTCATCCGTCATCCATCGTTCACTTTCATCTACCCCTGCCCGCTCTCGTCTCAATCTCAATCTCAACTTCAACCTCAACCACACCAACACCCACAACTACAGCCGCAGCCGCAACACATTTACGCGCGGCAAGACTCAGGCTTCATCGCCATCCACATCTGCCTGGAGTTAGTTGCACTTGTATTGTCTCTATCCGCCTCGCGCATCAGCTTTCTATTCTGCCTCTTTATCTCATTCACACTACCGCAACGCCGTCACTCTCAGTCTTGCTGTTTGTCAGACATTCCCTCATCGCTTGCCTCTTGCGAACGGCTGAATCCAGCGAGATTTGCACATCTCCTAACTTCCGTCGTCATTACCCGACATTACCTGACCTGACCTGACCTGACGGCATCGACACTGTTGTCTTCACCTCGACCTTGACCGCTTCCATCTCGACCCGACCCTCAGATCACGTACAAAAGTCTTCACCTGCCTGTTGTGCCTCACCGCTTGCATTCCGCCCTGAGCCCTTGCACCTGCACGTTTTCCTACGAAGAAACTTCAAGGTGTAGATAAAGCAAGATTCGATAATCAAATTCAATCAAGATTTCGGCAGTCATAAGGCTATATTCTTCACATTGAATCCTCGTGTGACCATTTATTCAGCGATTTTAGGACAAAATGTCTGCCTCTCCGACTCAACCAACCAACCCAGCGAAACGCCCGCTTGAGGATGCGTCTTCACCTTCGCGGTCGAATGACCAGCCCGAGGCCAAACGACCGGCATTGGATAAGGTCATTCATGCCGACCACGACGAAGAGCAACCTAAAGCTGCTGAGAGTAATGGTGATAGTGTGCCAGCCCCGGCGGAAGCCAACGGTACATCCAAAACAGGTACTCACGATAAGCCCAGAGCCAAGGATGAGCAGGGCGATACTATCGTGGGTGACGCCAATGACTCCAAAACTGGCGCAGCCGCCCCTGCTGTTGTGACTGGTACGGCAGCAGTGCCCACCACAACTCCGGCTAACGCTGCAGACGAGACGGCCTGGATCCATGTGAGGGCTGTGATCTCAAGCCCAGAGGCCGCCACTATCATTGGCAAGGGTGGTGAGAATGTTTCCAATATCCGAAGATTATCAGGTGCCAAATGCACTGTCAGTGACTACCAGAAGGGTGCTGTAGAGCGAATTCTGACCGTTAGTGGTGTTGTCGATGCCGTTGCCAAGGTAGGCCGCACACACCTTGTGTTCATTGATTACTGTGCAACTGACAGTCTGTAGGCATTTGGCTTGATTATCCGCACGCTGAACAATGAGCCGCTAGATGAACCTTCGAGTGCCCAGTCAAAGACATATCCACTACGCCTCTTGATCCCCCACGTGCTGATCGGGTCGATCATTGGCAAAGGTGGCGTACGTATTCGTGAGATTCAAGATGCCTCAGGTGCACGACTTAATGCTTCAGATTCTTGTCTTCCCCTGTCTAGTGAACGCTCCCTCGTCGTTATGGGGGTAGCAGATGCTGTGCATATTGCGACTTACTACGTGGGTAGCACTCTTCTCGAACAACTCAACGAACGATTCGGAGGTCCGGCTGCTTCAGCCTACGCAACCCGAAGTGGCGGTCCAGCTGGCGCCGTCCCGGGAGGAATGCAAGTAATCCCATATAGTCCACAGCCAGCGGGGGGCAACTATGGCCATCGCGAGAATTACGGAAGGCGCCCAGACCCTCGATCCCAACATTATCCTCCGGCACCGTATGCTCAACCGTACAATCCACATGCGCCGGCGCCCCATCCCAACCCCAATGTGCCCATGCACTATCAACCTCAGGCTGGGGGATATGGCGCTGCCCCGCATATGCCTCCTCATCAAGCCGGTCATGTTGCTGGTCCTCAACATCATGGTGGTCCTCCAGCTCAGCCCATGCAAGGTGGTATGGCCGGCGCACCGCTGACTCAACAGATTTTTATTCCCAATGATATGGTCGGTGCCATCATAGGCAAGGGCGGTTCCAAAATCAATGAAATACGAACGATCAGCGGCAGTGTCATTAAAATCAACGAGCCTCAAGACAACAGTAACGAGCGACTCGTGACCATCACAGGAACGGAAGAGTGCAATCGAATGGCACTCTACATGTTGTATTCCCGACTCGGTGAGCTGAAGAACCAAAAAGCGGCCAATTAAAGCCCGCTTCATAATATACATTTATCGCCAGTTCTAAGCTAATCTCGCTCCTAAATCCAGAAAGTGAGAAGCACCGCATCTAAATTGTTACAAGTCCCTCATTGCCTTCCGATTCCCTGGCACGATTCGCATTTCCTACAGCGCACCAATATCGTCTTCATCGCAACCGATGATCTGTGGCTCTTCAGCTTCTCGTCTTGGAAGGGGGTAATGGTGGTTGGTGGCGTCAAGGTTTGGTCATGGGCTGTTTCCATTTTTTCTACAAAACGTTGTTTGTTACAAAAAGGTTCGGTTTGACTGGGACAGGACAAGTCGCCAGCTATTTGGCATGAAGACAGGTTGATACTTTTGAGGGCGCTTTATAGCCCTTTAATTCCTTTTAGATGGCACTTCATCACATTACACTTGCGCTTTGCTTCCTACCTTCACAGTCTACCTCGTGTCGCCCGTGGCCCCCTCGTGTTTCCCTCGTGTCCTAATCACTCAGCTCTCCTTAGCAGTCTGGTTTTCCACTGCTGCTTGCCCATCAATACCACTTGACGGGAAACAATTAGCCCATTCTCAGGTGCTAGTGCTGACCAATTCACAGATATAGATATGGTACGTGACAGGCGGGTATCAACCCCCCCTGGCTCTTTTCCTGGAAGGTATGGGTCCATGGTGCCATTGAATTCGCACTCTCCACAGCAGCAAGACATGAAGCAGATGTTGACTGAGTTGCGGTGTTTTGACAACGCTAGCATAGATGAGCCAGTTAATGAGGCTAACTTTTATGCTAAGAACACGTAACAGCAGATCATATACAACCAACCCTTTATAAGTACACTGAATTTCAGTTTTACTAAACCCATGTCTAGACGACCGGACCTAATATAGAGCGTTGGCTACCAGACCATCGTTTTAGCATGCAATAGGAAACGACATATTAAATCGGGTTGGCCCTCGAGAATCGTGCTTTGGTACCAAGATAGTGATCTCTTTTTCGGACATTGCTCATATGTACAAGTGTGCGAAGTCATCCCTTAGTTGTATGCTTATACGGCCTTTATCCTGGGTCTTATATCTCTCTAGAAAAGAGGCTTAGGCATTTACTTCTTTCGCATGAATATTTTTGCAGCGGTATAGAAGCCAGAAGATCGGCGGGCTAGAGGCCAGGATTTTCGAGATAATTAGGTGAGGCGCAGCTCATTTCTTTGTCTGCTTTATCTTTCCTCTCAGTCCGATTCGTTCTTCTTTTCTTGTGACGGCCTATAAGCCGCGCATGGCTTGTTGTGCGGCTTCCAGCCTGTCAGGGTACGTACCTAGCCCACCAGGGCTAGTCGCGCAGGGTAGATATGAGAGAGTACTGTAAAGGACACGCAGGCTGACCTCTTCCTCTTTTCTCCTCTTTAGGTAGTTTATTTTCTCCTAACATGAAGGTATAGTTGGGCTCTGAACCATACTGCCTGTGTTACAGCCATAATATTTCTTTTCTCTTTGTCTGGGGGCACGGAAAGTTGCATAGCAGAGGGCATGTGCTTAAAACACCGGTCACTATCACTTCTTAAATGTTTGGAAATGGTGTCATCTCTTATTGCTGCTGGTCGTATGGAAATGTGGCATAGGCTATTTCTATGGCTTGTGGCAGATCCTATTGGGGAACACAGGTCCTCAACCAGTACACTACTGGGTAGTATATCTATAGCACTCAGGTAAGTCCAAAGCACCACATGCAAGCAAAGAGTCCTCTAGCCTTCTAAATTTTCCAAAATAGTATCCCACGGCTCCGTAGAAGGCGACACGTCTTCGGCGGTAATATAACTGCTAGAAAACAAGTTGTTAAAATCATCAGAGAGTATGCCGGCAATACGTTCTGTGAATGTCAGCACGTTCTCATCGTCGGTTAACTGCCAGTCAGACGACGTTGTGACAGAAGACTCCTCTTCTTCCTTCTCATCCTCTTCTATAAAGCGAGGGTAGCTTAAGGCTTCGTCTTCTCCCCCAATAATTCGGTGGGACATATCCGGGTTCTGTACCCGAAACTGCACTTGGATGTCCTCCAGGGGGTGATGGAAGTAGGGACATGGTGGAAGGGCGGTGGCCTCTCCGAACAGCTTCTTCCAGCCCCAGTACCATTTCTTCTCCGCCGGTAGCCTCATCCGAGGGAACACGGGCAAGTTGTCGACGGGGATGCCCCCGGTGGGTACCTTGCAGCACTGGGCGTGGTTTGCCAGCGCGTCAGCGGTATTGAAGGTCCGCCAGCATAGCTTACAATGATTCACGCCAAGCTTATGCTTTTGGTTCAAATGCTGCCTCAGGTGGCCGATGGAATTGAAGCTCGTTAATAAGCAGCCAATGTAATGGTGTGGGTCGTATTTGTAGAATGGGCAAGCAAAGCGTGGACTTCGGTTGGATTTGCAGCAGTCGGGAGGGCGGTGGACAACCTTTGTAGCTCGGCCGTCTTGAAAGGACTGCGTGGTATTCATAGACTTGGTACCTAACGAGGGAGGCTGCGAGAGTATAGCAGTGTCATCGGTATGGACCCGTGGTAGGGGAATAGCTTCGAGCGAGTGATTTGGGGTTTGTGAACCGACGGGGAGTTGTGTCGAGGCATCTAGTGGGAATGCTGGCCAGTGTGCTGCTAATAGCCACGTGTCTATTCCGCCTAACGGAATGTCGCATGACTGAGTAGGTTGGTCTCCAGAATGACGTGTATTTGTACCAGTGGCGCTGTTGTCGATGGCAACATGCTTGCGCTTCAATCCAGTCTTGGGGTCCACTGGATGGCGTTGGACACCCTGCAACGCTCCGACACCTGAACGGGTGGTTCCACTAACAGGTTGTATAGGATAATGATCACCAGGTGTAAAGGAAGGGTCAACTTGGTTATTGAGACGGTAAAGGGTGTTTGGGTCATGCGAAGAGCCGCTGGGCAGATGAGTGAGCCCGATCGGTGACAACGAGTCATGAAAAAGCTCGTGAAGAGGTATTGGTACAGGGGCAGTTCCCTCATTGCTCACATTCCACTGTTCCAATGCAAGCTCGCTACTCTCCTCTGGAGGTATTTCGACTTGGGTGTTGGTACCGGAGTCGGTACCGGTACCAATGACACGCATCTGGTACGGTGGATATGGTAACAAGGGAGAGAGCGTGAACGCAATATCAGATATTGCAGTCCCCGTATTGTCCATTGGTGTTGCGGCTCTTTGGCTGCCATTACGGGGTACATGACTAGCCATGAGCAGAGCCTCAAGGCGAGGCTCTTTGCTGCGTGGAACAGATATATCATGGAGCGATTCCTCCTGGGCTGGCACCCACCCTTCTTGACAGAAACTACATCTTTGCTCTCCGCAGCTGGCACAGTAATCGTCGAGCCGTGTATTCAAAGGGCCGAAGTTGCATTTGTACTATGAAAATGTCATTAATGTGACAACTTCAGATCTCGAGATACTAATTTCTTGCTCACGCAGTACCAAACTTGTAGATGAGGTATCCAACTCCTACGGGCCGATGTGTTATCATGACGGGGACGTACTCGTTTCTTTTGCGACATTGTGTCGCTGGTCGGCTCTATGTCGCTCTCAAATGGGATGGATATGCACACTGACTATTCACAACACGATCACAAAAAGATTCTATCTTTCTCCGTTACTAGAGGGAACTGAGAATCGGAATGTCTACGATCTATACTGCCTCGCTTTCCTCCTCCTCACCTACAGTAGTTTTGCTCATCTACCAATGAGGCCTACTCAATCTAGTCACTGTTCGTAAGAATCTGTTCTAATAGGATGCGATGGTTAGTATAATGATCAAAGTCGACTTGCAAGAAGTCCTTCTTGATCTAGGCTATGATCGAAAGGCACTTATACAATGTATTTTACGATCAAGGTGTTTTCTGGCAGCGGCACAGCATACATTCTGAGAAGTACCTTTTGATCAAACACGGGGACACTACCTGCTTTCAAGGTCGTACCCTGACGCATCGAGTAGTATAATTGGCTTGGTCTGGCTAGTCTCATGCATCTATATTTACACATGGAGTGAGCCGAGATGCGGTGAAACAGGCACATGTGCGCGCCTTGATTGGCGGCAGAAGTCGGGGAGAATGCAGCCTGGAAACGTGTGAATGTGTGCTACCAGGAGCCCTTTGCAGCTGAGAAGAACCACAAGCACTCATCGAGCAACGAATCCTGCCTTGGCGGATCACGCTGTCTCTTTGAAGATAACCGCTATCCTACTAGTAGTACGTCTTCGCTTACCCTGTGTTGTTTCACGAAGCTGGGATGATGTAATCCTAGCATGAGACATTGGAAGTTCATTGCAAGGCCAGCACGAAAGCCCGGATAGATATCGACCCGACTAACTGCTCTTTCCAAACCCCGTCTAAGAGCTGACTGCATACAGCACGATAATATTCGCCGACTCTGCGATCCTGCGGGGTAGCAGTTGAGTGAGCAGTTCCCGGGCTTAACTTGCCAAGTAAGCATGTCAGGGAGCTCCAGTTGTACGACTTACAACAGAGTCGTACGGTAATACTCCCGAATGTTGCATTTTCGCTGTCGACGAGTCTTTGAAGCTGTCATATAGAACGTCGGCTGGGCTGAGTTGAATATATTCCAACTGGGATGCACATTGGTTTTGGGATCGTAGTTTGTAAGTTTACATCATTGGTGAAGAACCACGGAGACCACGGAGTTCTTTGATTTCTAACCACGCCTCAAACCTTTCCACAATGTATCAATGAGCAGCTATTTCAATCAAGATACTGTAGCACCGCATCCTCTAGACTTGCCACGTTTCGCAGTGTCATCAAGTGCTGCTCGTGTCCTTTCGCGGGAGCGTTTAACCGTCCGAGGCCTGGTCTCTGAGAGGGAAAAGAGCGTCACGCTTTATCCATTTTGTTCCAACAGATAATTTGCTGTACGGGGAATCTAAAACTTTGACAGTCAACTTTCGGGTTTAGTCGCAAAATCCGTAAGACAAATACTATCTCCTGGTATTATCAAACCACTGATGTTCTGGGTTTATGTAATGCAGTAATTAATTCCAATATCCAACGACCAAACGGCGTCCACCTATCTACTTAGTAGCTCCAAGTAGGTTGGTTATGCGAGGCCGAAACGGCCGGGTCTCGAGCTGGAGAGGATGGGTTTGAACTGGATTATCATTAACGGTACCAGACCATCTTAATGGCGCAGACCTAAGATTTTACAATAATATCTCTAATATTTTCATTTCTACCTAGGTAATCAGAAGGAAGGAAAATTACGGGAGTGTCTTATTCTACCTCCCAAAGACATCGGAGACGATTGACATTGTCTTGACAAATTTTCGACAAGTTTTTGACAAGTTTGACAATCGAACGAACGGCGCCCTTCTGTCGCGAGATGTACCTGTGGATGTAGGTACTTACCTAAAATAGGTTAAGTGGCTTTACCGGAATCTTTTCCGCACCCCACGTTGACCCGCATCCGGTTCTTCACCACCGGCCGAGGGGTTCATTTATCTACAACATATAATAATGCACGTGGCCAAGATCTCTTTCACCAAGGCCAAGGTGTGATTATGTTGTATCATTCATTCACTAGACTATTTTGAAAAGTAGAGTAAGGAAGACAGAAACTCAAAAACATAAGGTAGATTGCCTTAGAATTTCACATTCGAAAAACCCATCACTCTTTTCAAATCGGCAACATATACCTACTATCACGAAGCCATGGACTCTCAGCAGTTCCGAGAAGCAGCCATCTCATCCATTGACGAGAGTGAGTTCTAGATGATGAATAGCCCGAAATGACATACTACCCGATAAGCCTGCATCGAAAAACTCACATCATTCTTGCATTTCCAAAGTCGTCAAATACTATGACACGATCGAGGAACGCCGGGTCGTGCCCACCGTGGAGCCGGGCTATCTGAGAAAACTGCTGCCGGAAGAGGCACCGCAAGACGGCGAGACGTGGGCCGACATCCAGAAAGACATTGAGACGAAGGTCCTTCCGGGCATCACACACTGGTACGTTCGTACAGTGCTATGCAGGATTGCTGATAGGCTGTGACTCTCAGCCATTTTCTGACGTAGAACCCCTGGTGACTGATCACACTGCACCAATAGGCAATCTCCCAACTTCTTGGCATGGTTCCCGTCTTCTAGCAGCTTCCCAGCAATGCTGGGCGAGATGTACTCTGCGGCATTCACGGGCGCGGCCTTCAACTGGGTCTGTTCTCCCGTAGTAACGGAGCTCGAGACCATCGTGCTGGACTGGCTGGCACGGGCCTTTGCCCTGCCGTCCTGCTATCTGTCGACGGGCCCTACCTATGGTGGTGGCGTGATCCACGGTACGGCCTCAGAAGCCATTGCTACCGTCATGGTCGCGGCGCGGGATAAGTATCTGCGCGAGGCGACCGCTCACATCACCGACGACGAGGAGCGCGAGGACGCCATCGCGCTGCGGCGCACAAAGCTGGTGGCCCTCGGCAGCGTTGCGACGCACTCGGCGACGAAGAAGGCGGCGCAGATCGCCGGCGTCCGGTTCCGGGCTGTCCCAGTGCATGCCAAAGACGGGTATAAGATGACAGGCGCCGAGCTGCGCAACACCATCTCAGGGCTGCACGCTAAGGGGCTCGAAGTATTCTACGTCACAGCGACCCTCGGCACGACGGATACTTGCGCCATCGATGATCTCGACAGCATCGCGAACGTGTTGCACGAGATCGCGCCCGCGGCGACCCTGACGCCCGAGCAGAAGCGGGACGGCCAGGGGGAGATCTGGGTGCACGTGGATGCGGCCTACGCGGGCGCCGCCCTCGTGTGTCCCGAGTACCAGTACCTAACTCCCGTGCTGGAGCGCTTCCACAGCTATAACACGAACCTGCACAAGTGGCTGCTCGTCAACTTCGACTGCAGCGTGCTGTACGTGCGCGACCGCACCTGGCTGACCGAGGCGCTGAGCGTGAGCCTCGCCATCCTCAAGAACGCGCACACGGACAGCGGGCTCGTCACCGACTACCGGGACTGGCAGATCCCCTTCGGCCGGCGGTTCCGGAGTCTGAAGGTCTGGTTCGTGATCCGCACGTACGGCATCAGCGGGCTGCAGGCACATATCCGCAAGCACATCAAGTTGGCCGAGGACTTCGCCGCTATGCTACGTACGCGGCCTGATCTATTTGAGATCGTCACGGGCCCGCGGTTTGCGCTTACCGCGTTCAAGCTCAAGGGCAACAGCCAGACGGCGACGGTTGAGGAAGTTAATGCGCTTACTAAGAAGTCGTATGAGGACGTGCTTGCCGACGGCCAGATTTTCCTGTCGAGCACCGTCGTCGGAGGTGTGTTCGCTATACGGCACTGTCCCGCGACGCCTTTTGTGGAGAGCCATCACGTTAAGAAGCACTTTGAAGTCTTGGTTGCTGCAGCCGAGAAGACGCTCGCTCAAGCGTAATGGTTTGAGAAAGATAGATAAAAATGCGAGAAATGGTAGAGAAAACCTGGGCATTAGACACACATTCATAGATATGTTATTTATTTTTAGCTCCGCTATGCTCTGTTGTGTAGTAGCAATACACGTACACTACTCATTCTATATGCTGTTGCCATGCAAATTGATCCCACTCATAAGTCATGATGCTCGTGCCTGATGTGCCCTTTTGCTTCCGATGCATGTAGTCGCTCAGCATGAATCTTTGCTAACTCCAAATCGCTTGTCCCAATACAATTGCACGCCTGTGTTCTTTTCATGCAACAAGGACAATAGTTCACCTCCTCTTCTTTTCTTTCCTCTCGTAGGGAGCTCATGAATGTCGGATGGTAGGGAAGTAGGTAGGTTGGTTGTGTAGGCTGTTGTGGAAAATCGTTGTCTCCCACTATTCCCCTAAAACGAATCGCGACGACTCCTGCCACGACCGCTTCGTGCCTCATATCGGTAGTCATCTCGATAATCATCCCGATAATCATCTTGGGGATCGTAACGCGGCGTCTGGCCACGATACCCATCATGGCGCCTCGGATCAGCACGGTAGTCTACAGACTGGTGGCGCCGCGGATCCCGAGCGTAGCTCTCTGAAGCGCCATCCCTGTCACCACCCCTTCTCGAGTCACCCCTTCTCCTCGACCGGCTGCTATCCGGGGCTCTGTGATCGCGGCGGGAGTCGCTTCTCTCTCTGTGGCCGTGGCCCTTTTCGCGCCGGCGGCGCTCGCGGTCGTCCCGCTCGGCCTCTTCTTTGTCTTTCCTCTCCTCGTGTTTCTTCACTTGTTTTTCCATGTCCCATGCTAGCGTGAGCCCGATCAAGCCTAATGTAACGACTTGCGCGAAACTGAACGGGTGCTCTTTCTCGAGTTGTTTCCGGTACTGGCGATGCTCTGGGTGGGCTCGTGAGGGAAGGAGGTTTCGCGGATCCGGGGGCGATGGTAATTTCATTGTGTAACTCCACGACGATATGGCCAACTTATATGGAGTGACGTATTCCTCTTTGAGGAGGTTTATGTAATGTATAAGTGGCAGACACTGGTCGGTGTAAGTCAAGGCGACGTTTTAATATTCAAAAGAAGCCCTGAGTTCTGATATTCGTGGATCTGATGTTGAAAATTACTTATGGATATTTAGCCATTTCCCCTAGATTTCACCAGGTCCGGGAGGACCATCTCCCCCTTAAGTAGTGAAAGAAGGCGGTCGTCTAGCGTCCATAGATGCCCATCGTGACCATCAAGCAGGGGTACAGGTAGAAGACCGCAGAACGAGCAAGGATTCACCGGGAGGATGCGCGGCCGTAGTACAGCATGCGCATCATCAAACAGATGACGCTCGTCTGCCATTCGACGGCTTCGAGATCGTGGCGCCAGGGCCCCAGTTGCCGCATCAGGGATGTTCGGGACACTAAATGTCTTACAACGAAGCCGATGCCCATGATGTCATGGCTCGGCGAGACACTAACAGACTAACGGACTAACACGCTTACCGTGCTGGATCGCTCACCCAAGAACAGGGGGTCTCGTGGGTCTCACCACGCTAACATCCGGGGGTTGACCTCTAGTGACTGTCCCATCAACTCCCTCATCCCATCACCCCCATCGTCATCTTCACCTTGAGGCGGTCTGCACTGTCATACTGAGTGCGATGCCAGTTCGTATTAGTGCCGTCTATACCTTCCTCTATCGAAGTGCCATATCATTTTGCTTAGAGAGACATACCTACGTACTGTATGTATATGGGTTTCGCCAACTGCACGACTTCGATACGTAGATGAAAACAACCATTCCCGAATGAGTTGCTTTGGGGCTTGTCGGGTAGAGAAGACGGCCGCGTCTCCTCTTTTCCGGAAGTCTAATGAACAAGCCACGAGCTGATCTCTTCAGCCACAGCCAATTCAGTACAACCTATTTGTGGTATTTCTAAGTCTGTGAGTCGAGATATCGCAGCATCAAATGAGACGCGACTGTCTTACTCCCTAAGACGATCGAACAGGCATTCTATGTACTCTTGTAATATCGTGATTGTGGTATGGCATACGTCACTTTGTCTTATGTATTAGCACGGTATCCCCCCGACCGTCACGAGTCACATCTGGGCGCAAAGGGTCGACTGTCTGACTGTCTCCCGTCTATGAGAATAACCATGCATAAGCAGAATAGATTGAAGGGATAATTAAAATTATGGCCCCAGCTTTTCGGGACGTCCGACACTACGATTGGTTGCTGCACCATTTCCCTCCCTTTAAGCATCAAAGCGAGCTTCATAAAACTGTTCGGGTTCGTCGTGCAAGGTTCACTAAACAGCGGCATATTCATTGAAGTTGACGACTTTGGCTAATGTGTTCTTCTTACGCCCCCTTGCTCGAGAATCAAGAATCCATGGATACGGTTGCGAGTAGGTCTTCTTCCGGCCTCGTTTGGTGCAGACCCAATAACGTATCAAGTACACTCTTCTCTGGGGTGTAAATGGAATGCGTTACTGACACCTCCTAGCTCGTCATTTTTTAGTACAGTAGCGGGGTCAAGCTTATGCTGCAAAAGCTTTCACTAGAGAAGAGAAGAGCCACTGGTATATCTTCATCATGGGGAGAGCTATAAACACGCGTCGCCAGGGAGTCACATCGGCAACGCTCGAGATCTGATGGGGAAGGCTAGAGATGACAAACAACCAGTCTGGCTTGAAGAGACAGTTTGCGAAGTGGTATCAAGAAGAGGGCACATAGGCGCTAAAGGACTACCGAGCAAGGATAGACCTGGACTGACAATCTGGCCGAATGTGTTGGCAGCCGTAACACCGCAGAATTGCTGGCATGAGACATCACCCGGCCCTGAAAATTAACACCGCCGTGAAATTGATACCTCAGCTTGGGAGAAGGGACGAGTAGTTGGATAATGAACCCTAGACTGATGTCATATGTCATAGCATATGGCACGCAGCCTCTTCAACCTTTGCAACCGAAGCTTACAGCGCCCAAGCTATGCCGACCACAAACAGCCAAAGAACTATTGGAGCTCAGAATAATCGGGCCTCTTGCTGATACGTAGGATGCTGGATTCTCTGCCTGTTTGGCTATGTCTACCAATCCAGACCGTGTCCCCTCGGATTGGGCAGAGCTTAGGGGCCAATTGACCGATATACCTTATGGCTACTGACCGCTTTCTATAACGTGTCTGCTACGAGACTGCAATTGGGTGTACCTAATTACTCTGGGAACAATCCTCTGATACTAGGCAGCCGAAGCCCATCTTCTAAGGGGTTGAATCGTAAGGGGAATAGCGAACGTATATTCATCTACAAACTCTGCGGTTACGAGTAGGAATGCGTAGCCATCAACGGCTTCGCTGACCTAATAACTCATCATACTTCCGCTGCTTCACTTTCATGACTTCTCCCTGCCAATTTTCTCAAGATACTGACCTGCGACATCAACCACAGCGGTCTCGAAAGTTTTGAATGTCCTCCCGAGCAGCTTCTCAGCAGCACTTGAGTCGTAGGCAATAGGCCACGGGTTTATTCTGCCTTTCTTGAACACGCCCGCGGCGACCGCATCAGGGAAGGTCTTCTCGACGTGATCGAAAAGGGTGTCGTAATCTACCTTACTCGCAATACCGAAGTCTCTGGGGCCATCCACGTGCGGATCCAAGAAGGCCACCTTCAAGTGGACATCCGCCACGTCGTCGATATGGGCGAAGACATTGTACAAAGGCAGTGGCGGTTCGCCGCCCGTCATCCCCATCATGAGGAAGTTGTTGGAGCTATTCTGGGTGCGCATCATATCGGCGTCGAGAGCAAGCTCGTTTCGACCAAAGACCCACGCAGGAGCTACGTGAGAGATGGTGAAATGGGGGTTGTGAGTCTTCACAAACTCGTCCGAGTTGTGAAGCTCGACTACCTTTCCGAACACATATGCCTCAAACAGATCATCAAAAGTTGAAGGGAGTGGATTCGGAAGAGGGACCCGAGTAGAAGCCGAAACTGAAACCGGCGTTGTCTGCGGTGGTCCAAGAGGTAAATTGCCTACAATTGACGAGGTGATGATAACTCGTTGCACACTGGGTGTCTTGAGCGCCGAGGCCAACAGCCCAGATGCCATCTTCAGGGTGGGCTCGAAGACTTGGGTAGTTGGATCGTACGCGGGGTTGGGTACCGGTGAGCCGGCATGAATAACATGTGTAACTCCTTGCAGGGCATCATCAAGGGCGCCGTCAACGGTTAGATCGGGCACGATCACAGAGGAGAGACGGTCTCCAGGAGCCAGTTTCTTAACTGAGGGGTTCGACGCAACAACGAGTGCTTTCTCTTCAGACCGCGCCGTGTAACGCACAGCATGACCGGCTTCCAAGGCAACAAGCAAGATGCGAAAGCCAATGAGGCCGGTGGCACCGGTGATGAAGATCAGGGCAGTCATGGTGTTGGATCTTGTGGTTCGAATGAGGTTGCTTGGCTAACTCCACTTTGCCTCCTTTAGTTCGTTGGTAACCCCTGCTAAGCTATATGTAAGTAGGATTGCTAATTTCTTGGTGTAGGCTTACGGCGTATCTTCGTTTTGGATTCGCAGATTTTTACATGGTTGTAACCGAGTCAACGTTGCATGATAGAGAGCCTTACTGGGGCGACCTAACAGAGAATTAATATTATTGTTGGTCTTGCGACCTGCTTCGCTTCCCCACTCTGGGACCAACATGATATAACTACATAAGCTCACTTTCGCTGTGTCGGCGTTTTCAACCGGTCCTGGCCCGTACGCGTTCTTCGTCAACTTATCCGCGTCAAGTCGTCCTTGTCGTTCTATTGTCACTCGTTTATATCACTTCATTGCTGCCAATCTATCTTCGAAGCGTAATAACACCGCTCATTACCTCTGCTCTCATTTATTCACGCGCTTCGAGCTCTCAATAACCGGCATAAAGATATGACGGGCCTACATTCCACAGGCTTGGTGCCAGCCGTGCTTCTCCTCGCCAACGCCTTTCTACCTGTGACAACGGCACAGACAGCTACTCTAGACATACCTACAGGGCTTCCGGCCTCTTGCACACCCCTAGCAACCCTCCTGAGCGACTATCCCCCACCTAAAGATGGCCAGATCGTGGACAAAGCCTTGAATAATGGACTTGACGTGGCCATCTCTCAAACCACCACTGAATTCGATGATATCACCGCGTTCTGTGGCTATATCATCTCTACTCAAATTCCATCGGCCACACCATCAGTGACTTCGGCGCTGTCTAGCTACATCTCGGCGGCCGGCATCTGGCTGGAGGAACACGGACTGGAGCAGGCGGAATCGCTGCTTGACGGTGACTGCGACCCCGTAGTTCAGCTTGGCGACTATGATGCGCAAGCCGATTTGGATTTTGTGGTTGGGTTCGGACAGTGTTATGAGGCGCTGGGCTGGGATAAGAGGACGTCTGGTTCTGGTGCGACAACAACAACAACGAATGCGAGTTCTATCCCGACCGTGTCAGCGACTGTGACTTCAACTTCAACTTCAATCTCAGCTACGACCGCGAGCCAGTCCGAATCCGCGCATGCGACAGCTTCGCCCACGGGTCAAACAGATGACAAGGGCGCGCCACCCAATGCTGGCAGCAGGAGAGTGGCGGATGCGCCTTGGCTTCTAGGGGCGATTGTGTGTGTAATGTTACTTCTTTCGTGATCGTCTAAACATACGATATTCACTCGGCGGAATCATCGAGGTTTAGACACCCAATGTAGAGATGTTCTGACGATCAATGGGAACGCAATACCATTAATTAGCGAGAATCTTTGCATGTCTGTAGTTTCTCTTTTTTTCTCTGACACGCCTGTCATCTCTTTTACCTCTGTGGTCCTGTTCAGCCACCAAGGAGCCGAACCCTTTTACCTAGCCTCATCTATCCAACTTACACCAACTTCAACATCTATATCCTACTTCCATTCATGTTCCTTCCTTCTTTTCTGACTTAGTGTTTCCATCAAACTAAGATATTGATGTTGTGACGCTTTTCGCTGACTGTAGCCTGTATTTCCTTTTGCTAAAGCTAGACAGGTGAACCGACTTTCTATCGAGGCGGGTATAACGTCTCGTTTGTTGCTTTCCCATCTTTGTACTTAACAGGAGCGACTCTAGGACCGCTACCCTTAGCAAATCATAGCAGAGGTTTCAAAGCGTGACGTCAACTATTTCAACAACTTTTCATCTCCCGATTATTCAGTTTAATGTCATCGTTAATCGTTCTGTCTGTTAAACTGTTTCGCTGAAGAGGCCCTCCTCAGAATAAAGACAACTAGGGAATCTTCGAGCCCAACCTATCAAGAACACGATCTGCTCATGGTTGAGAATAGTTATGATGATGTTTGGAATGAGTAACCCCGCGTGTTTACTCATGGTGTCTTCCATGTTATGGTCCAGCTATTCTCATCTGCTTCGATGACATAGATACACAGCTCACTACTACATTTAATTTCAGGGATACAGATTAGCTGACACCAAGCTCAAATTTTCTGATATGCTTAGGCGATCTTCCCAGAATTTGATCAATCATTCCGTCCCCACGGCCACCCCACAAGTCCAATGTTAAGCTCAGGGCTCGCCTCGAGCTCTTTAGCTCGGGCCTTGAGTTCATCTATATCCCAGTTGCACCACAGGAATTTGCCCCTCAGAAATCGTGCTTCGGGGCTCGCAAGCCAAAGATTGAAGCTTGCTGGTAATGATACTTTACATGTCAAGAGTCAGCATCTTGGGGTTTCTATGATATTGCTCCTTTTCTACTCACCATCGTCAAGCTTTACGTTTTCAAAACTATCGGCGCCTCCAACGCTCATATTCATCTCAGTGAGCACCACACCAGGCTGGGTATGGAAGATGCTCAAGTTCGGGTTCGCGATTGCCACGGTGTCCCAGAGACGGTATACCGCCATCTTGGCAACGCAGTATGAGCTAAAGGCATTGCTGACACTCAGATGCGCACCCCAGGAGTTGATGGCAACAGCGACAGCGTTGGGAGCAGCGTGTTGGACAAAGGACCGAGATACCCAAAGAGCACCGGCGATGTTAGCCTGAATGGTGTCAAGGTACGCTGCACCATCAGCCACCATCGCTTCCTCGGCAGGCCCGATCGTTGCGGCGCTGTGGATTAGGACATCGATTTTTCCATTCTGAGCAAACTGTGAAAATGCCTTTTGTACATCGCTTTGTTTGGTAACGTCGGTAGGGATTGTGATGACCTCGACGCCAGGGTATTTATTCTCGATAAATATCTTGTTGTCAGCAAGGGGCCTCTCGCGACGTCCCAAGAGGGCAATACGAGAAGCACCCGCCGCAGCAAAGTAGCGAGCAGTCTCTCCACCGATACCAGTGCTGCCACCTCCCGTGATAATCACGGACTTACCCTTGGCGGAGACCTCAGGACGATTTGGAAGGCCGCTTGGCTGAGCCTTGTTGTGCCATCGTTTGGTGGGAGAAGGAAAAGGAGGAGCGTCAGACATGATAGAGGTAGCTTGTGCGAGTATAGGTGAATAGGCAACTCCTGCTCCCACGTATCGCAAGGGTAAAGACGAGCATTATTTATATCGTAGGTACGACTGCGAACCGAAGGTCTCTCATAAGACAATAGCGGATTGTTCAATTTGTGCTTCTGCTGGGATCCATCATTGCCCCATCAAGTCGGAAAAACTTAGAGCTGCTAAGGAGACCACCGGTACAATTGAAGAGGTCTGGTATCGATCTACTCAACACGACATGAAACTATGCAGTCGAAGTATATAACATGTTAACGGACAGGCAATTACATATCTGGTGGCTGCGGTACATGATCTCGCGCCAGATGCCGCACCCCTCATAGTCCGTATCATATCATCGACCCCGTTTCGACGGCTTTGATGTCAACTAGCTCACTTAGTTCTTTAGTCGGTTAGATACCGGGCAGGGGGGAAATGCAAAAGTGCACCGACCGGCCGGAGTTTTCAATTTTGTATTGCTGACAAATCCCTGCTGATGCTATAATACCCGCCAAGAATTGCATCTGTCCTCCAATCTGAAGTATTTCCCTCCGGAGATTTTCAAATTGTCTCTGGTGGTGACGCGCTTCTTGGCGGCTGTATTCTAATTCAAAATGTCTGAATATGCAGCTGATAGGCAAATTGTCCTGCGATGCGCACAATGCAACAAGCCTTTTGACAAGCGTAAGTGAAGCTTTAGCCCCTCACGCTACATAATGTTGAAGCTGTCTTTGTTCTAGAGTCTACACTCAAGCGACACTTCTACTACTGTCGGTCTCGAAAGAACGGCAGTGTGAGCCGGGCGCGATCCTGTATTCCTTGCGCAAAAGGCAAGGTCGCCTGTGATAACAGCCGACCCCAATGCTCAAGATGCGTAGCCAAATCCCTGGATTGCCGCTACCCATGCAATGCGTCCAAAATTACTACGGGAGGGACTCATCGAGACGGAATGACTCCGGCCCCATTACCGGTCGCTGCATCTCCTCTCGCTACCAGAACCCAAGATGCAGACAATATAGACGATTTGCTAAATGCGAGTGTCGCGAACTTGTCTAACCTCGGTGACGGGCACATAGAATGGGACAATATGAACATCAGCTTCGCCGATTTTCTCAACACACAAATCACTGATGCTTCCGCCTCGTCTTCGTCTTTGATGAACTTAACACCCCCGAATCATCAGACAACCCCTACACAGCAACATCTCTCTCCCCCTAGATTATCTATACCCATCACACCCACATCTGGTGTTAGGTCACTTCTTCGGCGCCCCAAAATGCCAGCCGGAGCGCAGAGAATTGCCAATCTAATCCTTCACACCCTGAAATCCTACCCCTTCATGATGCTACGTCATAACACTCTTCCACCCTTTATACACCCAGCCACAGTGTCTTCCGGTATTGGGGAACCCTATATGGAACCTCTGACCAACTGTATCAGCCTGGTGCATATGATAGCCAGCGGAGTCCAAGGAAGCCGAAAGCTGTTCTGGCAGAATGTGCGAACGGAATGCGAACGCTTGTTTCACAAGGTACCTACCAGCTGTTTAGTTACTTCGGGGGTTAGAGAGTAAATTGCTGACAGGTAATCCTTAGCATAAGCAATTACGTCAGTGGGAGCTCTTAGCAGCCATGCAAGCATTGTCCATTTATATCCTCATGGGATTGGATGAAGGCGAGACAGAGTACAACAATTTCGACGCTCTTCTTATAAAAACGGTAATAGTGAGTCTAGATGCTAAATTTCCCTTTGTCATCCTGGCTCTAACGATCTGGCACAGGCAATAGCTCAACAACTTAGCTATATCGACATAATATGTCATGACCAGTGCGGACTATGCAACAAGGGACTCCAATTCACCTGGAGAGAATGGATCTTCAAGGAATCAAGGCGAAGGTGAGCATTGTTGTCCTGTAGTCTCAAATAGGATGATGCTGACTTGAACGAAGACTAGCTATAATCTACAGAGTCGTGAATCTGCTCATCTACTTTGAGCCGGTGGCCATGTGCGCTCTGCCCTCTGAATTTATTCTAGCGCCTCTGCCGGCGAACAAGCAGCTATGGGAAGCAGCAGATGAGTTCCGCTGGAAAAAAGAAAACCAGAGATACCCGGGAAGTCAAGTCTCATTTGGCTTGGCCGCGGATGGTAGTCTGGTCGAATTGGATGAGGGCCGACTGTCTTGTAGTGACGCTTGGTTGTCTTATCAGTCCGTGGATGGGAAGAACCCGTCTAGTAGTACTGTGAACTGGGAAGAGTGGTGTGCAGGGATAGATGGATTTGGAGGACTGGTCATGCTTGCTGCCTCGTTGGTAGTATAAGTCCTGTAGGTAAATCAAATGTCTAATTTGTCCTCTTGCACGTAGGTGGCGAAGCAAACCCTGGCGCGGCACGGCCTAGGTAAGTATGACGAGAATGGCCGTACATGGCTGCAATCGTGCATGGATAACAAGAGCCAGTCGACTTTGATGTTGGTTTTGCGCTTTGCAGATGTAGCACCGTGCCCCTATTTCGTTGCTGACCAACAGCCAACAGCCTCAACATCATTCTATCGGCCAACAAAATAAACTGTTCAGGCTTGTTCGCTCATTTACTGCAGAGCAAGCTGTATTGTAGCGACGTACCGGCCGATTTCCATAAGCCGATTTGGGCTGTATACCTTGTTTCCTACTATGCATCATAACATAACAACTGTCACGAAGGATATTGACAAATTTCTTACATTCCAATCCGGTAAAAAAGCTCCTTTCCGGCACATGGAGTGGAACCAACAGGGTATGGACTAAGCGGTATCACTAAGTGAGAACACATCTGCATCATCGAGTGTATGAACCTCAACAAGTTGAAGGCGGTGTGTGGATCTGATACTAAGGATACAGAACTCGATGCGGGTTGTACGCTACTATGATCATCGATGGAGCGTGTTCAAACAAGGGATCGAGTCTGTTGTGGGAGAGTTTCCTGAATAAGAACATTATCAACCTCTAATTGGCTGCAGCATAACATGCATAGTTAGTATGTTGCCCAAGCTACCTCTCATAGGACAATTAGATAGTGACATTATTCGAGAACCTTTTGATTTAATGGAACTGCATGTTCAGCTCAGTTAATTCGAATTCTTCGCAGCCAGTCGTGCGTTGTTCTGTTTATTACCTAGCAGTCCCTCATGCTGATTTCAAGCCCAAACCGGGGATGGGAACGAAGCCTCCAGCGTCACGGTCCCATTACCTTCAACAACTCATCTAGAACATCGGGGTCTGCCCATATTTCTCGGCTTGAAGCTGAGTGCTAACAGCTACCGCCGCATTGCAGCCACTTGATATTGCACCAGGAATAACCTTGTACGGGGTAATACAGTCTCCAGCGGCGAAAACCCCGCGGACACTGGTTTGATGGGCAGGGGCATCAGCAATGATATCGCCCATCGGAGACAGAGCAATCCCTAACTGGGTCACAAACGGGCCTTGGACACTTGTAAGAGGGTTGTGAACCAAGAACTTCTCCTCTTTCTGAGTTCCGTCGGAGAAGTGAACTGTAACCGAGCCGTCTTTCGGATTCTCAGTCAGATACTCAATCTGACGAGGGTCAATCTTAAACTTCGAATGAGCTACGGGCTGCAATTGGGCTGTGAGCTCTTCGTTGTCTTGCGTGTAGATCGTGACTGTGTCACTCAGTTGGGCTGCATTCTCTGCCATATGAATCACCAGTGCCGGAACAACGACCGGAAAGACACCCAGCACGCCCACCGACGATGCCCCTCTATCCTCATAACCATGGCAGAATAGGCAGTGGAAGCTCCGGAGTGTGTCAGTATTGTTTTCCAAGCAATGAACGTGCCTTATGAGTTAGCTTACATGCGCTTGGCCCATAGCTCTGCATACCCTTCGATATCCGGGTATGAATCAGACGAACCGACAGCTAGAATGACCTTTCGGAAGGCCCATTCCTTATCATCGGCATCCAAGAGAATGAAATGTGCATCGCTCTTCTTCTCGATTTTGGCGACTGCCACATCGGCAAATTGAATGGATGAGTAGCCTGACATGATGTCTGACCTGGTCGAGGAGCGGAATGCTTGAGGGCTCTTGTTCTCCCAGCCGGGGACCATGTGCATGTGAGTAGCCTTAGCATTTCGATAGGTCTTCGAGTCAAATACCACAGCAGTATGTAGCTGACGGGCAAGGGTGGCGGCTGCTGTGAGGCCAGCCGGGCCGCCTCCTATTATAGCGACGTCGATCCAGTCCGTCATTGTGAGGAGCGATTGTGCGAGTGAGTTTCCAAGTTAGGGTAGTGAACTTAGGACACGACAGAGTAGTACAAGGAACTTGAGAGAACTGTAATATTCAGTATCATACCATCTCTTGTAACATTCCTTAAGTACCCAGCCTACTTGCTTTACTGTGGCCCCTAGGCGTGTTGTCTCTTTGAAAGCGTTGGGACACGGTGCATGTGGCGGAGTGCGTCCTTATTGTTGGTAGGATATGCAGGAATTACTCTAGCGTTACTCGTCAGCTAATACCTTCTTTGTTCTATATACTCCGGGGGTCTGAGCCTCATCGAGCGAGAACATGGAGCATATGTCCCTTCATTGTCTAGCCATCGCTTGTCTATAATTATTATCGTTTTTCCTCCGCGACAGTAATAATGTCGCCACGGCGGGTCGCTGCCGAATCCCCTGACCAGCCAGCCGGTCGTTAGTTGGCATTGATCATGATCGCTGCTTAGCTGTTGTCCTGACTGGCATAGTGAGTGAATTTATAGTCTACAGAGAAATGGGTATTTCAAAGCTCGATCGGAATCGGAGTACATAGAGTTAAGGGACATGACTGCAGCTTCTGTGTCTAAGTAGCGAGTTGGTGTAGTTATGTTATTGATTCCTGAATTGATTATAGATGTCTCTCAACTCGTTATTGAACTCATGAGATCAATCATCCACCCTCATGACTCTGTTTCGTGAAAACGGAGCTCTCACACATATTCCCAAGCATTAAGTTCAGCAGGACCATACGTCCTCATTTGAAATGGCAAGCAATCGGCAGTATAAGCACCAAGGAATATCTGATAAACGTCTTCCGACCCATCCACCGGACACAGCAGCCAGTTCTTTCCAGTAAACGATAGCACCGTTGGAGCTCCTGCGGCCTCACTTATTACGCGCTGGAAACCTGTGGTCAGAGCGCCGTCGGGTAAGGCAGCGGAATGAGCTCTAGTGTACGCCAGCGCGCCACTTGCCTCGACATAGACTAAAAGTCGCGCCATTCAGCGATTACAAATTCGTGGACCTCTGGACTAAGAAGAAGGTGTTATCTACCTTGCTGTCCGCCCGGCACGCCGACGAGCAGAGAGACGGTGCCATTCCCACCTGCGAATACTGTGCTAGAGCCCGGGTATGCTGAGCAGTCGAGGCCCTCTATGTCAGATGGGCAATACGCAGTGGCGTTTTTCCCGAGCCAGAAGTAGCCGTTGCTGGCGTTGATACCGTTGCCGAAGAAGAAAGGCGAACCCTCCTCCGTGGGCGGCCTCCAGACACCGGCTGTCCACGGTCCTGGCGGCGGCGGATATGACCGGGATGCGATTGTAGTCGCACGGGCTACAGCGATGTAGGTGAAGATCGTTGGAATGCTCCTCATGGTTGCTATGGCAATCTTCAAGTTTAGGAGTATTTGGGGAAACGGCCGCACGAAATAGAAATATCTGATCAGAAAATGGCGATATGAGTGAGATTCATAAGGAGCTGGGGATACTGCGGTTAATTATACTGCTCATCGCTACTGGGCCTCTATATCGCGGACGGAGACAATATCTTATACTTAGCTGTTTATCGTTTCCATAATGGCACGTTACATGGCGCTCATAGGTACGAACTACAATCCCGAGAACGTTGCACAGGTTCCTCAAATATATCGTCACTAGGAACGCAGAATTGGCTCGAACAGCCGGTTAATATACCAGCGTATCAGCGAGTAGCTGCCACCTTGTTGCTGTCAGGAGATGAGCTGCAAAACATGCTGCAAGCCCCGCCAATATTTGCAGAGAGCCAAGTGATATGGTAATATTAGGAGCCCCAGCACTCCTGCAGCCTAAGCACCTTGAGTCGCATTATGAACGTCGGGGAACTACCTGAGTGGCGCATCTATACAATACCACCCATAATCAGCGGCTAGCTGAGTTGGCCACTTACTGCATTCATCAAAGCACTGCTGTGCCTAAGCTTGGTACCACATGGGCTGAATACAGGGTTTGGAGAATGGAAAACCAAAGAGCGTATCCTCTCTGCGCGTTGCTCTAAGACCATTTATGCATTATAGCCTGTTCACCTGAAAGCCATAGCGTGACGCATACCCTGTCTTCTATAGTCGAATTAGGTTCAAGTTGATATGATGCGCTGTGGCGACAAAATATGGTAGTTCTCTAAATATAAATGTCTATGTTTTAGTCATGCTGGTCCGACCTAGCGTAACGCCGCTGTATACCTAATTGCCATTTATTATTCTGAGCATTTTCACTCTGAGCCGTTAGGTATTATGGACTTGCTTTCTCCAGTGTCAACGAGACTGTTCTTGTATGGCAGCACACGCGCATTCGCAAGATTAAGCTAGGTATGGTGACTAGATACTTGCGCGCCGTGGTGCCATTGTCCGGCGGAGTGCCTTCTTAGCCTCTATTTCCTGTACTAGAGGTAATACGCCCTTCTCCTTCAGACGGGCGAGGAAATCTTGTCCGTATTTGACGCTTCTTTCGTAGATCTCATCAAACTTTCCGAAGTCTAGCGTCCCGTATTCATCAACAGGGGGGCGCATATAGATGCATCCTGGCATTGTCTTGGCTCTCTCGAGTGCATCAACACTAGAGACATAAGCCAGCCGACCCTGTATCTCAGCCAAAGTTGGGGGGTTCGGTGTAGATGATAAGGGATTCCACCTGTTGAAGAACGCCCACACGCCGGAAAGCGTATCTCCATAGGTTTGAGGGGTGTCGTCATCAAGCGAACCGACATCGATAGCGAAGATAACGTCCACACCTAGTGATTTCATGTGTGACACAGTTAGGTTATCGATATAACCTCCATCTAACAGCATACTGCCCTCATCGCAAAGCGGAGGTAATAATCCGGCTAAGGACATGGACGCACGAACATATCGCCAAGCATAACCACTTGTATGTATCTCAGCCCTACTCTTGCTTATGTTTGTGGTATTGCAATAGAACTCTAGCCAGAAGTCTTCGATCTGATGCTTGCCGAAGGTCTTGAAGATTCCTCGATTGAACTCGTGGCCCGTGGTGTATGCAGCGGAGGGGTAAGTCAGATCGAGGGCAAATCGCCACATACTTGACATCCTCCCGGCAAACTTCTTGGCTAGGCCGTACATGGGCACGATATCAGCATGGCGAGCATAAAGCCCACCCATGAAAGCACCCATGGACGTGCCGCCAACAATGTCAATAGGAATGCCCGCTTCTTCGATTGCTTTGATTACTCCAATGTGCGCAATCCCTCTCGCACCGCCCCCACCTAGTACAAGACCAATGGACTTGCCGCAGAGCCTTCTGGCAAGCCTCTGAAAATCTCCTTTGATGGGTGTATCGGGAGAATAGTATGGCCGTTGGCGAATCCTCCGAGTAGTATACCTTTGTATCTCAGCTTGCAAGGTCTGAACACGTTGTTTCAAGGTTTGGCCACCTTTTTTAGCTGGGCCTGGAGGGTGAACTGGAACGGAGGTTGCGCCAAAAGACATTTGCATGTGGTAATGGCCACCATTGATCCAAACGCGATTTTTCAACCAAGATCGAGTTAAGCCTGGCTTTGAGTCGCGATCAGCATGTAGAAGCACAAGAGTTTTTCGGGCAGTTGACTTTGTGCCAAGCATAAATCTTTCGTATTCGCCGATTTCAGGCGAACTTTCTGCTAAACCCACAAGTAGGATGCAATCTGCCTGAGTAATACAGGTTTGCGTCCAGGGGGCGGCGACACTTGTGTCTGTCCAAATCACATTAGCTCGATACCTCAATCTTGGGGCTGCAATGCTAGAAGAAGGAAGCTTAGATCAGGAAAAAATTAGAGTATTGTTGTGCCTTCATTGACAGCGCTCTGGAAAAATTGTTCATCACGACAAGAGAGAAAAGAAATAGTGTACTGCTGGGGCCATGGACTTACCGGCCACGTAGACCACGAGACCATATTTCTCTTCCAAATCTGCAAGGTACTGTGACAACTTCAACTTCCCCATCTTGTTAAAAGCGTGTTTCCCGAGATGACTGAGAATTGCAGACTGGTTCAAGGATGTGGCACCGTTTAAAGTTCCAACCTGTGAGAGGGCGTTCATGAGGCGAGCTCCAAACTCGACAACCGGGACTCCAGACCTAATGGGTAGTATCGCTACTGTTCGTATGTTCAGTGTCGATGAGCTCTTGTTGATCGAAGTACCCGTTGCAGCATCAGCTCTCGCATAGCTACTGGGATTATCTACGATGAGTCGTACTCGCGAAGCGATCATCTTCGAAATCTTAATGGTGATGTTGGGATGCTCTTGTGCAAGGCTGTTGAAGAGAGTGCGAGGAAATTTGACCAGCTCCGTCGCACGGATAGCATGCAGCGTTCCAGTGCGGGTGGACTCAGTCATGACTTCCAGCTCCCCAACGCTATCGCCTTGTCCAAACTCTGCTCGGACATTCATTCCGCCATCCGGCCTATCCTCCACTAAGCGCAACCGTCCATTGAGAACAAGGTATATAGCCTCACTTTCTTCATCCTTGTTAAAGATGACCTGACCAGCATCAACTTGAACCCACTCAAGTGCAAAATCAATGTGTAGCAATAGACGTGGGAGTAAGTTGGTTAGCCTCTTCGCCATTGTTAATAGGACGATTGGGTATTTCTCCACTATTTTCTCGAGGGTAGACCGAGGAATGAATCCGACATATACATCAGTTTTGGCCACCACGTCAATGAAAGATCGGTAGGAAGATACAGTGCTTATATAGCCTGCGATTCCACCTGGTTTGACTAAACCAACGCGGCGACGTCTCACGGGCGCCGTTTTTTTACCGTCGGGTTTATTACGAGAACCATTCGTATCATTCGGCAAGCCGAAGCTAGACGGTGCCCGAGGACCTGTATGAGATACATCCGCCTGACGCATCGCATTAACGGATGTCTTACTTGATGAGCTGAGGATCTCGCTGCCAGGATCATCGGAAGGAACACATATATCTAGAAACCCGTCTATCACGTAGTATAAGCCCGGACTTCTTTCTCCTTGCTCGACTAGGACGGAACCTTGGTTGAAGAAGACTATTTCAACGTCCTGTTTCATTTCGGAAGCTAGAACTTGCACGCTGGGCGTTGGGTTCATCGACATTCCCCCGGACGTCATGGATTCGGAATCCCAATCCGCCGAACCGTCCAGAGAGGACATGAATCCAAAAGCGTTATTACTAAACGCTGTCTTTTGTCTTCTACCATCGTACGTCACAAATCGGGGAGAGCCTTCAACTGAGTCCTGGCCCCTTGATGAAGCGCCACTAGCTTCCATACCTAGAGCTTTGAAGACGCACTCTAAGATGGATAGGCGGAATAGGTTATCCTCATCGACAGACTCTCGGGGATCGATTGACAAACGAGCCCGTTTCTGGGTGGCAAAGGGGTTCGAAGCTCTTTGCGCTAAAGGGCTGACGTTGCCTCTACCGAGGAGCTCGGATGATTGCCAGGGTTGCGTTAATGGAATCTCGAGCATACCAGGTGAATAAGCGCCGCCGCTCCGGGCCATCTGGACATTAGCTAGAAGGTCACCGGGACTCGGCGTATGTATTGAGCGCCTTTCTTGCGGAGGTACGATGGTGGACGCCACAATACTTTGTGGGCGAGCCCGAGACATGGCTTGCAATGCAGCTTCTTTTCGCAGGCTTGTAGACGACCTACGACGATGACTACTCGTAGACGCATTGTGTAAAGCGATTCCTTTGCTAATTTCCTCTTCTTGTGCTCTCTCTCGTTCATGGCTAAATTTTTCCTTCAGCCGTTCGAGAGCATCGCCTCGAAGAAGATTTGGCAGTTGCCAAGTCGTGAATTTCATCATACTCCTCTCCGTATGGAGCACTTCATTGGTTAGCCCAAGATAATTGTAGGCCGTGGCTAGAGTAACACGTTGAAACCTAGATAAGATGACATGTACAATGTGTGCCGTCGCCTTGGGATATACCTTGATTAAGCGTCGAAAAGCGCTAGCGGGTATAATGGCAATGGTGGTATCAGTTGTGGCTCTCGCAATCAGATCTGGATGGGCAGAAGTGGGCATTCTCCTAGCCGATGGTCGCTTGGGGTGTCGTGGCATTGGCGAGTCGTCCAGAGAAATAGGAGGTATTCGTGGAAGAGATGTTTCTTCGGTTGCAGTTGGTCTAATAGTGTCGCTTTCGCTGGAGGCAGACAAGCCCTTCACTGGCACGTAGGCAGCGCCTGGCTTCTCCAAAAATGCGGCGGTTCCGTGGACGGTTGTATCGGACGGCTTTCCAGACCTTGTGACCTGATCCATCAAGATGGGTTCTGATGAGTCTTCAAGCGGCGCCTGAAGGCGCACGTCCTCAGTGAATAATGACATGATTGAAAAGAGAGACGACATGGGATTTCCATTTCGAACCTCTGTGAGAAGCTGATACCGCTGCTGACCAGGAGGCATGCTCCCCTCATCTTCGCTAAATGATGATTCTAATGAAGAGCTCAGACCCAGAGCCGAACTCGCTACGTGACTCTGTTGCGAAGATCTGACGAATATCTCTACGAGACCATCCACAACGAAGCAAAATCCCTTTTCATCTTCGAGTTCGATCGTCTCCCCCGCGAGTATCCTTCGTGTTTGTATGCTCCTGGTTAACTCGTGAAACACGGGGCGCTCTAGGTAGCCAAATATCTTAATAGCATCGAGGAACTCATCCACGTAATTGGACAGCCCAGCTTTTACGCCTTCCTCGCGAGTACCTGGGAAAGGATCCAACTCCGGCTCCTTACGCTGTGGCTCAGGGGGTAGACGGGAATACATATTTAGATAGCGGTATCGCACGACCCATGAAACACTGGAAAACATGAGAAATAGTATGAGAGCCCTAAGACATGTATTAGTAACTGATGATTCATTAAGGAATATGAGGCTCAAGTACAAGGTGGTTGCATTCACTGTCACTGTCAAACTCGTTGAAAAGAACGTGAATAGCAACGTCGGCACGGAGATCGTCGTCAGCTTTAGACCCCAGTACAAGATAGTCGAGAGAATGTGAATGATAAACAGGAGGAGCCTCGCTATCAGACTAAGCCACGAGGAAGCGCCCTCGGTCTGGGCGACGTCCTGTGTCCTGGCGAACGCAGCAGCAGCAGTTGTTGTTGTAGAGCTAGCCATGACGTTTGAAACGGCATTTGACAAGCCTACAGGGCTACTGGCGAGATCGATTGCCATTTTCTCTAGTGGAAAAGGTCAACTAATTTTATTTTGATTCATGCAGGCAGAGAGAGAGACGTTCGTCGATGTCATCCTGCAGGACGGTTCCAGGGCGCGAATTTGACACCTCGAGAAAGGAGACTAAAAGGTGTTGTCCTGGCGCAACTCGGTCCAAATTGAATGAGCCCGGAGCTGTCGTTCCAGAAGCTCGGACATGAGGAGGACATTTGGGGCTGATGCACGGGACTCTGCAGGGAGAGCAATGAAATGCCTGAATGGCAGAGAGGAAGAAGCTCCGAGGCATGTGCTTCGGAGCTTATTTTCAAAGCAAGAACCTTTGGAACTTGTGATCTAATAGTGGGGCCCTCGGTCGAATTTTCTTCCAGTAGAATACCTATTCGGGACCAGGGACTGGACTTAGGTACCTAACCTACCCGATACAATTCAGCCACACACTAGCCACAGATCCAGCTTGGGACCTACATACCTAGGTAGGTACCTGTGCACATACCTAGGTATTTACTTAGGCTCAAAGTGAGGTTGTCCAGCTAGAGGTACTTAGGTACCTACGTTTGCGGGTGGCTCAGACACGAAAGTTCGGACTGCTGCCATTACGCATAAATTTTGGCGGGGTGTCACCCCACGTACATCTGTAAAGATTTCGAAAAGTGTGTGACTCCTCCACCTTTATACTACAACAACCCACTAGCAGTGCCGCAACTATAACCTTGCAGCATCATAGCTTTCACGCCACCCAAGAGATTTTTCTTCTCTTTCTAGAAAAGGCCAATCTGCGGTATCCTGCATCGTGACTATACTCGGGATCTATTTACGGGCCGAACGACGTCGGCCACCACCGGCCTCCCTTCGATTCTCCCCTCACGTTTCGCACTATTCAAGCCGCCCAACATGTCATTGACAAACTGCCGGTTCTACGAGGAACCCTACCCGGAGATTGATAGCTTCGTTATGGTTAACGTAAAGCAGGTGGGTGAATGTTGGCGCGATACTCGCCAGTATTGGACCTGACATTACCTACAGATCGCCGATATGGGTGCCTACGTCAAACTTCTCGAATACGATAACATCGACGGCATGATTCTACTGTCCGAACTTTCGCGACGTCGTATTCGTAGTATTCAAAAGCTGATTCGTGTCGGTCGCAACGAGGTTGTCGTCGTGCTCAGAGTCGATAAGGAGAAAGGTAGATGCGTCGAACCACTCTATGATTTGACTGGCACTGACTCTATGTAGGATATATCGATCTTTCCAAGCGTCGAGTCGGTCCCGAAGATATCGTGAAGTGCGAGGAACGGTATAATAAGAGTAAAATGGTGCACTCCATTATGCGACATGTCGCCGAGAAAACCCAGACTCCTATCCAGACCCTGTATGAAAGCATAGCGTGGCCCTTAATGAAGAAATACGGACACTCTATTGACGCATTCAAATTCTCAATAACGTGAGTGCCCGGTAGTAGGAAGCCCGTTGAGTGCTGCGCTGACTTGGCTACAGAAATCCCGATGTATGGAACGAAATCACGTTTCCCAGCGATGCAGTCGCAGAAGAGCTTAAATCGTACATCGGAAAACGATTGACTCCCCAGCCCACAAAAGTCCGAGCAGATATTGAGGTCACCTGCTTCGAGTATGAGGGAATCGACGCCGTCAAGACGGCTCTGCGGACGGCTGAGGCGCGCAATACAGAAGATAACCAGGTCAAAGTGAGGCTCGTATCTCCGCCACTCTATGTCTTAACGAGCATGTGTCTTGACAAGAACGTTGGTATTGCACGACTAGAGGAGGCTATTGTTGAGATTCGCAACAGTATCACAAGTGCAGGAGGGCAGCTGGTCGTCAAGATGGAACCGAAAGCCGTCACAGACTCGGATGATGCTGAACTACAGGCTCTCATGGAGAAGCGTGAGCGCGAGAACGCTGAGGTTAGCGGAGATGAGAGTGTCAGTGAGAGTGACGATAACATCCCTGAGACTGTGTAAACTAGATAAGGGTCTAACTGGACTCTCTCTCATCATCTGCGGTACAGCACATAGAGGTCTGAGCGGTGGCTAGACCATCGCATTTAGGCTGATGGTCCCGGAAGTTAAAAGTTTCTAGCATGCAAACGGCATTCATCAAGGCATGGGAGGGGTTTGATTCCACGATATTTAAAGTCGTGTTTGATTCTCGCATCGGTTAGGTACGAGCGGTCTGTGGCACGCTTGAACCGATGTTACTTTGGGTTCACGATAGTAACGAAGCGCTTATTCTGCGATTTTTCGTGTCTTCACTTATGTAATGGGTTCAGTGGCTCTTGGTAGATTTCTATTATCAGAGACAGTAACGCGGGTAGCTTACACGTAGACACAGCAATGAGCGGCACTCCCACCGCATAAAATTTGCTGTGGGTCACCAAAGCTAAGCCAAGTACCTACCTATTACAACCTCTCTTAGTGTGACCATCTTGATTTTTGATGTCCTATCACTGCCCTGCTGTTTTCTTGCCGCAGAACGTGTCACACGTCCATCATCATGGCTCTCAGGTCGATATGGGCCCGGTATAAACAACATCGTGCCAGTCTAGGCCGATTCGGCTACTATATGTTCATGTTTGCGGCCTCTGCCCCGGTCGTCATCTCGTTCAACACATTTGTCCTAGAACTGGCATGGATCCGCGGCGCGTCCATGTATCCGTTCCTGAACTCTGAGAAAGACCAGACTACGCGAGAGGATATTGTACTCAACTTCAAGTATAATGCGCAATATGCCCTGCAGCGAGGCATGATTGTGACTTTTTGGTAAGGGCTTCCTCGGCTCTTTCGGAGCTGACATATACAGCTAGAGCCGCTGACCATGACTCTTGCGCACGCACAGGAACCCATTGAGGCCTGAAGCCATGACCGTAAAACGGATTGTTGGACTTCCTGGCGATGTCATCGACACTCGTAGCTCGTATCCTGTTCCGACGGTGACTATACCGCCTGGACATGTCTGGGTCGAAGGAGACGGTGGTGAGGGCGAAAGCCTCGATAGCAACCACTACGGGCCCATTGCGACGGGATTGATCATTGGGAAAGTCACACATCTGTTGTGGCCGCTCCATAGAGCAGGCCGTGTTCGATGGTGGGAGTATGCAGACAGAATTCGAAATCAGAATTGAATTCGTCTTTTCTCGTTAATCATGACACTAAATATAATGCGCACCCTTCCTTGTCTCCTCTCTCTTGTGTCCAATCCTTATGTTAAATATTTATCTGCTTGAAGGAGACAGGTGTGGATGGAACGTCGGTAGACTGTTTGTCTGGACAATCGCTCAAATTGATACCTACCTACCTATTCATACCGGTACTCAAGCTTGAACACTCCTGGAGTCCAATGTACCTTACATGTAAGGTACAGTAGGTAGCTACCAACTCGGATAGTTTCGCCTATCATGGGTAGGAACGGGCTACGAATTTAAGCCGTTAGAACGGATGATAAGAGCGCACGTGCCACAATTCATCGCCCGACACACGCTAAATACGTCAGTCGCGCTAGGACTTTTTTCTACAGAAAATTACCATATCTTGCGTGAGGACCCCGTCCAAGGGTCTCTCGCAAACCGACGAAGCCAACTTCCACCTTCGAAAGAAAAAAAAATATAACCTGCTACGCTCGCTAGCAAGCACTTTGCTCTTCACATACGAAGTGCGCGGAGCTTGTCGTTTCTGAGGCGGCGCCCATCTTGCCCGCCGTGTCCATGATGGACTTGCGGCGCATACCGCTGCTACGTCGGATTTCAGTACATCAGAGTCGCAATCGCACTATATAAGGACAATGACCATTAGCGATGGCGACGGGGGAAGGCGCCCCCCCTACATTTATGTCAGTCATGCCATTTTTGGCGCGGCATTGCACCTAGCTAATTATTCGTGACGTTTAGTCCATGATCGCCGGAGGTCTCGGCGGGACAACTGGCGACATGCTCATGCACTCACTTGATACCGTCAAGACACGACAGCAAGGCGACCCTCATTTCCCTCCAAAATACACGTCATTGGGATCCTCTTATTACACAATATGGCGCCAGGAGGGCATAAGGCGAGGGCTATACGGAGGCTGGCTGCCAGCCATGATGGGCTCGTTTCCAGGAACCGTGCTCTTCTTCGGCACTTACGAATGGAGTAAACGACATATGTTAGATTACGGAGTGCAAGCTCATATCTCTTATCTTACTGCTGGTTTGTGGTGGTCCCATGTGAACGGCCAAACATTGTGATACTAATGTACTTCCAGGTTTCATCGGCGATCTAGCAGCATCAATAGTCTACGTTCCGTCCGAGGTCCTAAAGACGCGTCTTCAGCTTCAAGGGCGATTTAATAACCCTTACTTCAAATCTGGGTATAATTACAAGGGAACATTTGATGCGGCGAGGACGATCATTCGAACGGAAGGGTTTTCGGAGCTGTTTTCCGGTTATAAGGCGACGCTCTACCGAGACCTTCCCTTTTCCGCTTTCCAGTTCATGTTTTACGAACAGTTTCAATATTGGGCGCGAGAATGGAAAGAGAGCCCTGACATAGGGGTCCGCCTGGAACTTTTGACAGGAGCCGCCGGCGGAGGGTTGGCTGGAGTCCTTACGTGTCCGCTGGATGTTGTAAAGACTCGTCTTCAAACCCAGATCGACCCCGTACCCGTACTGCGCAAACCGAAAGATCGTGCCACGGTGGACACCAAGTCCGCCATAAAAGAATCCCCGGCTAAGCAACCAATGCCCACATCTCCACCTAATTCTCAAATACGTCCTATCTCAACGTCATCGCCATCGACCTCTCTACCGCGCCCGGGCGCCATTCCACTCGACGAAAATTCCATTCTTAAAGGGCTAAGACTCATTTATAAGACAGAAGGGATTGGTGGGTGGTTTAGAGGCGTGGGGCCGCGATTTGTCTGGACTAGCGTTCAGAGCGGCTGTATGTTGTTTTTATACCAGACTATTCTGCGGCAATTAGAAACTTGGAGGCCAGTAGAACGCCAAGAGATGTCTCGACAGGGCCCGGGGTAATGTTCTAGTTACCTGCACCTGTCTGGCATGACCTTTTGTGTATACATCTTAAGCATTTACAGGCGTTGGGGCATATAGACGAAGACGGACGATTAGACATCATGTAACTTGCTAGAGATCTCAAACTCATTCAAATGTATCATATTATACCAAAGATAAATCGCTGAAGAAGAATACGAGCAAAAGCCTTGCAATGCTATGAAAGTGGGCCGGAAAATCCCAGTACGCATGGTGTGATTGGGCTAATTGACCCTACCTAGGTAGAAACTTGAAGCTAGGCACTTACTGAAGTAGGTATCAAGGTAGTGTAATAAAAAACGAGCAGTCCCGTGGTGGTAGGAATGTTAAGTGGGACTGCACGTTTTTTGTTACATTACCTTGGGTATGTGCCTGTGAGGTGCCTCCTAAACTACTATGGGTAAGTACATGTCGGTACTGCACGCAGCTAAAACAGCCGATCGCTCAATCTTCAACAGCACCTAACTTCACAGCTTCAATCCTATTCCCATCCTCGACGTTTAGGTACCGCGCGACCCATGGGCACAGCCAATTGACATTTCGGCGGCTATGGCTACGAGTAGCAAGGTAATATGTCACTCCCATCGCCCCTTCCCTCCAAGGCGGCTATTCGTGCCCTACGCGGCATTGCCCTCGGAACATCGTGTGCGATTGGCGCGATAGTCGAAGACCGGAGACGACGCATCAGCACATTAAAGACGGCGGTTTCCAACAAACAAAAACTACAATCATCGAGGCAGTATCATAATGACAGCCCGGCGCAACTGTCATTGCCACTAGACGATGCGCTGCAACGGCAAGAAAGGGAGGGCCATGGGCTCAGAAAGCACCGCAATGCTGAGACAACCGATCCCGAAAACGCCATGCTCGAGGACCTTGAAAGCCAAGATCCATTCCAAGATCCATTCCAAGACGACAACAATAAGGGCCATGCACAGCAACCACAACCGTCACTATCGAAATCATCGCCGTCGCAGCCCACTAGTGCTCGAGAGCCTCTCTTTGTCGCGCTACGTCGACTTCCCCAACTGCACTCGGCCTCGCCAGTGCAGAGCTCCGAAGATGCCCTCATAGCGGAATTCAAGGATCTTCTAGCGAAAGGCAAGCTAGGTCTAGCGTTTTCATTGATCATGTCACATGCTTGTACAATCCCTTCTAGCCCACAGCGTGAGACCTGGCTGGAGCTTTCCGCTCGTCTGTCACAAAAATGCCAGCAAATGTACCGGTGGCAAGATGCCAGCCGAATATTAACTACGATCATTGGGCTTGGCCCTCTACATGAGGCCCAATACTTTGCCTTTGATCCACTACCAATCATGGAGTCTCATCTCCTCCCGCCTGGTTCTGACACACCCTGTTCTACAGAGAGCGTGACTTCCGCCGCCAGAATATACCTAGCAAAGTTCGAAGGGAAACGTGAAGGGCGTGGCACACAGATGGAATTGGTAGGTCGGCGCCTGATGATGGAAGCGTTGTCATCCCAGCGCTTCACTCTTGCTTTGCACATCTATTGGAGAATGTTGGGCTGGGCAGCGAGCCCGGAGATGTGCGCCGGCTGGGCCATTCGGACGTTCTTTAGACACAGTGACCACAAAGCTGTGCTCAAGATCTTCTTGCTCCATTACTCGCGTCTGAAACCCGGTTTGGAATATTTTGATCCGACAATGAATATCGTTATCCGATCCGTCGAAGCCATGAAAGGGTTAAACGCCAACTCAATTCTGGAGGCTTTGGCCCAAATGCACATTCCCGAACGGGGGAAACTGCACTCGCGATGGATCATGCAGGTGTTGCGAGCTCATTGGGATCGTCATGAAAGTATATCTAAAACGAAAGAAATATTTGAAAAAGCAGTCTCTCTTGGAATCATGGAGAAGATAAGCCATCCACAGGGTGCATATCGCACATTGATCGAGATTGCAATCAAAGCAGGAGATTCGGAAATGGCATACTCGTACGCTGACAAAGTCGTGCACGACTACCCAGATATGAAGGACGATGTCGCTCTCAAGCTAGCAGTGCTGAAAGCGAAGGCAGGAGACTGGGACAGTGTCCTTACAACTTTCAGACAGGTGCAACGCAGCAAGCTGCCCGAGCCAACTGCTTACGATAGTGCATGTATTCTTGTACTACAAGAGTTCGCAGCGTCACACTCGGCTGCCGAGACCCAGGACTTGGCTTTACTCTTTGTCCGAGATATTGGTGTTGTGTTTCACCCACATATGGTCACTCTTGTGGCTAAAAAATTCGGTCAAGCTCGTGATACGAAACGATTCATGGCATGGTTGGAGCTTTGCAGTCGAGAAGGCTTCGCATTGGATGCTGGTTTCTGCAATTCTGTTCTGTATAATTGCTGGGCGAAATGGCAGATTGCTTTCCCCGAGTTGCGAATGATACATTCAAAATTCAAAGCGCTCAATCCGGATTGTTCGGACGAAGTGACCCAGAGGATTTTGAGCCAAGCAGCACAGAGTACACGCAGTCGGAATGGACTTACAAATGTTCGGCCCGGAAAGACGATCACCGTCAACAAACTGGCATATCTGGGACGGTCGACAAACAAGCGCGATATATTTGAGGCTATGAACCAAGAAGTAATGCAGGGCAGGCCTGCGTCAGCGGTCACCGTTTATAAGCGTGCGATGCAGTTCGGCATGCCATTTTGCAGCCACTGTCTCCGGCTGGCTGTCTTGGCAGCCCTCCAAGCAAAAGACTTCGGTTCCAGCCATGCCCTTTCTATTATAGAAGATGCGCATGCCCAGGGCCATGATGTGGCACCCGCGGTATCAACTTTTATCAAGCGCCAGCTGGATGCGTTCCGCGGTAGCGCTGGGGATATAGTAACTCATATGCGAAACCTCATCAGCCACTTCGAATCGTCGCAGATCGTCATCAGTCCAGCTGTACTGACTCACATGGCGACAATATGTGTCAAGATTGGCCAGCACGAGAAGGCCATCTCCCTATGCCATCTAGCCCAGGATAGGAGCGGGTCATCGCATCTTTGCTTTTCATCACAAAGTATCAGAGCACTCGCGACTGCTTACTCAGAGTTATCAGACGTCGGTGGAATGAGTTCTCTCATCGACAGCATGTGCGAGAGCGAGTATTCCGCTGATAAGCAAGTTCTATTACATCTCAAGTCGATCCGCAGGCTAGTAAAGAAGAGAGGCGCGAATAACGCAAACATAGCGTTATTGGAGGTGATAGAACGTGGCATCCGGCATATGACGCATACTCGGGCCGAAATCCGCACGCAAGGCAAACAGATATCGCAAGAGACCTTACAGATTGTAGGGAACGCGCTTCTGGATCTGCAGTCGAAGGGGCCGCAAAGGCAAGAGTCAGGAAGCAGCAGATGGGCATACAAAGGCAAACAGATGATCCCCACCGGCGGGCTTGTGCGGCGTGTCGGTACAGGGTGAGAATATAGCTTTGTAGCCGTATTATCATGCATACATAGATACTATGAGACAGCAGTTGCGGGTCGAAACGTAAGGAATGCACGCAATCGTTTGTTCACATACCGCCACCCTCTTTGGTGAACGATGCTATTTTACTTTCAACATCTAGTAGGTAGATGGAGTGGTAGGACGAGGACGAGGGGGAACGATTGCTCTTTACTTGCCTAGAGCAAGCAAAAGGGGTTCTTGGATGTAGTGCATCATGCATTAGGTACCTACATATGTAGGTAGTACAAGAAACGTCGACGTTCAGGGGCCAGAGGGGGGGTGGGACGGATAATCCATCAGCTAGCTAGCACCCTACCGAACCCTATCTTGTTATTTATTAGATCCTTGGGCCTCTTATTCGTATAGTGCAGGATCTGATTGGTCAGTGGCTCCAGAGCCGAGGCTTGGCGTCGAGCCAACGCTGTACCGGGCTTAAAATTTATAGATCGAGACAGCGCAAAGTAACCAACCGTTACAGTATCGATTTCAGGGACCGTTCAGACCATTCCTTCATCGGCGACCCATTGTGCAAGATTAGCCATCACTCACTACGGTGGCCGTCGTTCGACATATCGTTCCATGATGACCTGACGAAGACTAGAAATACTAGGGCCTTTCCCTCTCCGCTGTAGCGCCCTTTTACCGCCTCTTTTTCTATCCATCCACCCTGGCTCGCCCCCATCCATCTCTTATGCCTACTTAGGCCTACTTAGATCTAAGCCTCGCCGTCATTTGAAGGTTGGAATCAGTCCCAAGCTCATTGACAATCGCTGCTAGTCCTCCTTCCCTCCCGTTACTTAATCCACCCACACTTGTACGGGAGTCAGTCAGTCAATCAGCCAGACAGACAGAGACACACACTTGGTCACCTGCACTACATCGAATACTTACACTCTCTACAATATATATCTCCGCATCGAGCCGAACAGCACGTCGCCCGAGAACCGTTCTCTATGAGACAAACAACGAGCACCGCGACCGCGACCTCAACGCTCCAAGAGGATCTTGCTGCTCGACGGTCCAAGTACCATGAGGCCGACGTCGTCGTAGTCGGCGCGGGTGTCTTTGGGTGCGCCGTCGCCAACACCCTGGCCAACCAGGGACGCAGCGTCATCCTGCTCGAGAGGTGGATGAAGGAGCCCAATCGCATAGTCGGCGAACTGTTACAGCCCGGTGGCTACAAATCACTCGAGAGGCTGGGTCTGGAGCACTGTGTCGAGGGGATCGATGCGATAACAAATGTCGGCATGGACGTGATATGGTACGGGCAGGACATGTGCATGAAGTACCCTTATCCCAACGAAGGAAAGCGCCCGCCGGTGCGGTTATCGGCGTCGAGATCGTCGTCGAACGGGCACGGGAACGAGAACGGGAACGAGAACGAGAACGAGAACGGGGAGGCGAAGCAGGAGGAGCAGCAGGATCCCCGTAGGCCCAAGGGCCGAAGCTTCCACCACGGCCGCTTTATAATGCAATTGCGGAGGACGTGCATGAAGAACCCCAACATCACCATCTTCGAGACCGAAGCCGTGGCCACTGTCAAGAGCGACGACTCGCCCGAGATCCTGGGCGTGCAGACCCTGACCGTGAACCCCGCCACGGGCCAGAAAGAACCGGACTGCTTCTTCGGCCAATTGACCATCATTGCCGACGGTTACGCCTCCAGGTTCCGCAAAGAATACATTGGCCGCGCCCCTATAGTCCGCAGCAAGTTCTACGCGCTCGAGCTCATCGACTGCGTGCTCCCGCATGCAGGCTACGGACACGTCGTCATCGGCGGAAAGACGCTATGCCTGCTCTACCAGATCGGGACGCACGAGACCCGCGCGCTCGTCAATGTCCCTGAGAAGCTGCCCGAAGCAGCGCCGGCCGCGGGCGGCGTACGCGGGTATCTGTCGAAGGTCGTGCTCCCGCAACTCCCCGCCTCCATCCAGCCGTCATTCCGCGCCGCGCTCGAGAAGGACGAAAAGATCCCCGCGAGCATGCCGAACAGCTGGCTGCCGCCAACAAAGCAGGGCACGCATGCGGGGCTGGTGCTGTTAGGCGACGCCATGAACATGCGGCATCCGCTGACGGGTGGCGGCATGACAGTGGCGCTCAACGACGTCATCATCCTGTCAGAAGAGCTCTCGCCGGAAAAGGTGCCGGACCTGGGCGACTACGGTGCCGTGCAACGGGCCATGGCGACGCTGCACTCGCGGCGCAAGCATTTAACATCCATCATCAACGTGCTAGCGCAGGCGCTATACAGCCTGTTCGCGGCCGAGGACAAGAACCTGGCCAAGCTGCAGCGCGGCTGCTTCGCCTACTTCGAGATGGGCTGGTCCGCGGATCCCATGGGCTTTCTCGGCGGCCTCATCCAACGGCCCTTCCTGCTCGGCTACCACTTTTTCACAGTGGCTTTCGTCGCCATCTGGCTCGACTGGAAGGATACGGGACTCTGGAAGGTGCCTCTGCTGCTGTGGAACGCCTTCAGCATCCTCTGGACCGCCGCCTCCGTTTTTCTGCCAATCATGTTTCAGGAGTTGATCTATTAACAAACTAGAATACGAGCAAGAGGGTGAAGAATAGGAAGGGCGAAAAGCTAGCTGAAATGCTGCTGATTACGACGATATATATCCACCGCCCAACACGGTCGTGGAAGTGTACACAAGATGTAATATGTAATAATTTCTCAGAACTTTCACCAACTTGATGAGGCCACGGTCATGCTATAGGATGTTGAAGTTTTCTTCCCCTCTCCCGGGAATCGTAAAAAAAACAGAACAGAACGATGCAAGGAATGGAAGGGAGATGATATAGAGAAGATATGATGATTTATGTAGACATCTACCTACAAGCTTCATATGATATAATAGCAATATTTATACCACACCTGGTTTCTTTTCTTTTCCCCGTTTCACACACTATCTTTACTCCATCACCAACGTCAGATGAGCATACATCTCAATTACGTGAACGTACTAGTTGAGACCTCGTGATACATTGGACCGTTTACCTTCAACTATTGAGATGTTTGATGTTTGGGCTAGACTCTGGGTCCGGTACAATTTAGTAAATTGCATCGAGCCCAAATGGTCTCTACTGCTAGAGCAAACTTGTAACCCATTCTGGCCACCAAGATGGCCAAACCCTCTGGACCTAACGATGAGTAATGATAGCTAAATGATCATGTTGCGGATAAAAATGCTTCGTTTGGCTGTCAGAGCATTTCGAAGGTATGGGTCTATCTATATGTGTATTGGTTTCCCATACTTGAGTTGGGTATATGGTTGGGTAGGCATCAATCAGTAAGCTGGGCAATTAACCATGCAAAAGGGCATCAGTGTCGCAAGGCGAATCTAGTCTTGTGACAACTTAGATGCTATGATGAGTTAAATACGGCAGAGCAAGTTTCTCTATAGAACTTCGGGAGGCCAGCTTGACATAAGGTAAGGTAACGCAACGCACTCTTATTTAGGGGGTATATAGAACACAACGCAATCTAAGTCCACTGTAGGTCAGCGCCTGAATGTACATTTACAGACATGAAGACAGATTTTGATCCGGCTACGCTGTCCTCATGCGGTGAAACGCTTCTTATGTCAAACGTCTCCTATACACGCCCATCATCCAGCTAGCGCGAAGCACGGCGAGGCCAACAGCCATCTTGATACTGTCCTGTATGACGTTCAACTTACTGCCCCCAACCTCGTGCCAGTCAATGGGGACCTCGGCGACCTTGATACCAGGGGAGCTGCCAATAACAGCGCCGTCTGACCCGAGCACCGGCACGGCAGGTGCCGACTCAGCGAGCATGAGCATCTCGATGTCGAATATCCAGCCTTCGGCGTGCATGTAGGGGATGATGTGGGGGAGGGCGGCGCGCGAGAACAATTTGAAGCCGCACTGCGTGTCGCGGATGCGGCTCGTCGCCGGTGGCGTCAGGATGGTGAGGACGAGATGGAAAGACCGCATCAGGAAGTTCCGCAACGCCGACCGCTTCACCACGGCCTCGCTGCCGACGAGATGTCCACGGCTTCCGATAGCGACGCCTCGGTAAGCTCCGTCCACTACCTCTTCGCAACCCTCAATCAGTTTCGCCAGATCGCTAAACTTGGAAGCGCCGTCAGCGTCGGCAAAGAGTGCGTATGCGCCCCGAACGTGGCGCAGACCGTGCGTTACGCCGCCACCTTTGCCGCGGTTCTTCTCCAGCGTCACAATGCGCAGGATGTCGTGCAGACCGTGCTCGCGCGCAAACTGCAATGCCACGTCCACCGTCTTATCAGTGCTGCCGTCGTTGACGATGATGATTTCGTAGCCCGAGAGGTCTTCGCGCGGCGTGTTCTGGGCGTGGAGATGACGACGGGGCGTAGACGGGCGAGACAGGGGTCTCTTAGCACCGCTGTCCGGCTTCAGGTGGGTGGCCCGGCCATATGTTTCGTCGAGGTACTCGACTGCTTCCTTGAGCGTAGGCAGGATCCGGTCCTCTTCATTGTAAGCTGGGAAGACCACGCTAACTAGCACTTCGGCTGGTTCAATGGCTCCAGTGTTGGGCACAAAAGCAGCGGTGGGATCACTGCCATTCCGCTCTAGATGCTCGCTCTGGCGACGTTCGGCGAGCCAGCGGTCGTGCCAGCATGGCAATTGCTTTCGGATGATCTCTTTGCTATTCGGGCTGGTGGTGATATACGTCTTCTCGGACGGTCTCACAGCGCGGGGCTTGGGCGCAATAAGATGAAGTAGGGCGAAGAGCTAGCAGAACGATTGTCAATATTTGGATGACAAGGATCTTCTAATTCTTTGAAACGAATGCTTCTCGTACACTGTAAAAAGCTGCTGCAAGGAGTACAGCGACTCCTAAAAGGGAGTGAAGCGGGCTCTCCGCGACGGTGGCCAGAAGAGCATCCATGGTGGCTCAAGCTAAAGACGATGACGGCCGGGTTGAAGCTGTCGTCGCATTTGGCGCGACTTGAAGTGAAAGAGCGTCTGCTCTCGGCGAGATTGTCGCCGAGAGAGAAAGAAAGGTCGCTAGTTGCCGTAATGGGAAACTTCAGTCATGAAGGCTTAAGCAAACAATGTAGGAGAGGATTTAGGGTTCACTTAGATAAATGTTGAAGAATACCTGGAGCTCTAGAAAAGCCACGTTGAAGCTGACGAATCATTTAACCGTACCTACTGTAATACTGCTTGCAGGGTCTAGCTTAGTGTGCTTATGGTAACTATTTATAGCGCGGGGTTGCCCTTGGAACTGCCTTGGCGCAGCTGCTAAATGCTCTCCGTACCTGATCGGTACCCCGCAAATTGAGGCTTTGACTCGGCGGCTCCAATTTTCCCGTCACTGGCTCGTGAATTCTACACCAACTTGGGCACATAATTATCTATTAAACCGTAGATGTAGAAACTCAATGAGAGTAAGATCAACATCCTCCATCGTATCTGCTTTGTATATGCGTGGTGACGCACGCAGTCAAAGAATTACCCTTCCAACACTCTTGTTCTTTGAGAAACAATGTAAGCTAATCAGCCCTCGATATCAACTGCTACTAGGTAGGACGGAGTCCCGCCTAATTCTTAATTATGATTCTTCATTGGCCATCGAGTGCTACGGATCGAGTCTCGCTTAATAGGTCTTCATTGGCCAGCTCTTGCCGGCATGCATAGTACTTATCTGTGTTACGAACGTGTGTCATTGTGCCAACGTCGGGCGTACAACCTGAGGCACAAATGGCGGCATTTCAAGAGAGACAAACAATTTGTGCAGACTTCTATTCTACCACGGCCAGCAGAGCCGGATCTCCGAATCTTCGACTAGAAGACAGGAACAGATACATAGTATCTGTGCTCGTAGCAAATGTGGGAAACCTTCAAACACTCCTCTATCTATACAACCGGAATGCAGGGAATACAAATTGGAATAATGGGACCCGAAGAATAGTAGAAGGTGGGGGTGATGAAATAGTACAGCGCTGTATAAGAAAATCGTCACTTGTCGTTAGGGCCATCCCTCCTATCATGAGAACACATCCCCACCCTCAACATCATATTAAACACTCAAACACAGATCCCAACTCCGTGACCCAGAACCAATGCTTACTAAACACCAAATAGTAAATCACCGACGAATCCCGATACGCACCGCTCTCATTCTCGTAAAAGACAGATCGCAAGTATTACCATCCATATCCCGAAAATATACGAAGGCAGGAAAACACAGATAATAATAACGACAGCCTGCAAGCCGATAATGATTTCCTTTCTCCACGGCCAGGCCTGGGAAGCAACACGAGAGGCTTCAAACCAAAGTTTCTCGTACTGCGTCGGGTTCGCGAACGCCTCCCAGCGTAAGCGCCGACTCTCGAGGTCGCTCGGGTCCTCGGTTGTCCGACTGTTCCAGTAGCGCCGACTCTTACGCTGCTGGAGACGATGTTCCCAGAAGGGCCGCAACTCTCCCTTAGCATCGTATGGATCTGACTGGCAGAATGCTCTCCAGAATTGAATGGCGCTCTGCGCGGTGGCCGCATCAATGTCAAAGTACTCTCCGTGTGCCGTTCCACATACGCAGGTAAAGGAGGACTTGCGATCGACAAAATGGGCCTGGGCCAGCTTCTCGGCCTTGTGGAACAAGACTATAGGCACGTCCTGGGGGTCTACCTCACGCTGAATTTTCGAGTGCTTGCACTGGGTCTTGATCTTCTTCTTCCTCTCCTGCTCCGTCATCTTCGTGCTGCCTATCTTCATGATTATGCGGTATGGATCACCCGCAGTTGTCACCTTGAAGAGATAGACGTGTCCCACTTTGTCGCGCTTCATCTGTGCCTCGGACAGGGGGCTCCTGAGGACTTTAATGATTTCATCGTCGATATCCTCAGCTGAGCCGATAAAGTCGCGTTGTAAACGCCCGGGCGCAGACCTAGTGGACCGAGGGCTTGAAGGCACTGGCCGAGGATGAGGCCGTCTGGGTGTAGAAGGTGGTGACTGAGGACTGGAAATCTCCTGCAAAAGGTTGTGATTATCCCTCTTTGGGGAAGGAGTAGGAGACTCCGAGCGAGGCTCGTGGACTGGTCTGAAATGGGCGTCTTTCTCTCGACGATCATGCGAGTATATTGATCGTCGTCTAGTCAATGCTGATAGTCGACGCTTTTGGGATATGTCCCCAGTAACTTTCTTCTTCCAAGATAGTGTTCTAATCGGTGTGGGGGTAAAGGTAGGGGTTGGAGACCCCGGACAGGATGGGGCCGCAAGCAGTTCTTCTAAGTCGAATTTCATTTTCATTCCGTCGAGATGATTAAGTCTCCAATGACTAAATTTAATGCAGTATTAAATCTTCGGCGCGAAAGTGCTCATGTTATATACCTAGATGAGCTCCTCATCCACAAGGCGGATTTTGAATTACAACCTTGACCGCCATGTCCAGATGCGGAATCGAAACGTTCGTCGGCTCGCCGAGGAGGCACAGCCGCAGGAAGCCACCGGGAACTGGAACCAACAATAAGAAAATATCAAGGGTCCCTACGTGGCTTTGCAGCAATCCGATCCATTCTCTGCGCCCACGGGATTAGAAGTGGACAAACTAATACCATATCATACTGCAAAACAGCTTTTTTTGTATGAGATAAAAGAAAGACAAAAAAAGACTGGCAAGATTGAGTATCCTAATTAGCAATCTCTAATTTTTTGAGAAGCATGGGTAAGCCTTAAAGCTTCAAAAGTGGTTTCGGATACCTAGGCTGTAGGATTCTAACCCATGTCAGCTCACATCTCCTACTTAAGCGCCGAGTGGCTTGGAGGCCGCCAGACACAATTATCTAAAGCCTGTCTTGGAACATAGTATTCTGTCTTAGGACGCCTCAATTAGTTAGTAGCAACATTCATCATGTCTGGCCTAGTATCGTTTTATCTGTAAGACGTAGAGGGTGTTAACACGTCCTACGAGTTGTGTTGCGCACTGAAGAACTGAATTCTGAAAGTATATTGTTATAAAGACTTGTAAATGGGCAAGGATGTAGGACATCATATACCTAGTTAAATCTAATATGAATGAGTCAAAGCTGTATTAGCTGTTTGTGAGATAACAGCAAAAATTAGGACAATCCCATGCCTCCCTTCACTTCGATCACGACGCAAGGCTACAAATTTGGCCATGCTATTAGCCATTGTCACTGTAGCTACAGCCAGAGTCGAGCGTTTGCTGTAAGAATCGGATCGTTTATTTTTGGAAGCGTAGATGCAATTATCGCCCTTGGTAGTGGTAGCTGTAGCCGCACAGCTTACGTCTGATCGCGTTAATTATATCATTAAATGGGTTGATTAAATTCCTTATAATCATATATTCCCCGCCAATAATTGCGTGGGATTCGTCAGGCCTCAGGAAGTGTAGGGCAGGCCACAGTCTATTGAACAGCATCTCGTCAGCCAATTGGCGAAGCCGATCGATCTTGGTGAAAGCTGGCTTAGCCCTTCACATTGTGACCATAGAGAAGAATTCTCAAAAACCTTAACCATCTCATCTCGGCCCTTCGGTGAAGTGTGCCTTGCACGCCGTCACTCCCAGCTGATTGACATCATATACTCACTGCGAGCTTAGACTGTGCCGCTAGAGCTTCAATGTTTGGCACAATCACAGCAGTCAGACCTGGAATAGCAAGCAGTATGGACTGTGACAGGCAGTAGGGAGATACAGAAAGCGGCCTGTAGTGTGAAAGGCGGCAACCAGGGGGAACTATGAGTAGTCTGAACCAATGTCGAGTGTAGATGTGGACCGAATTCAATAACTTCGTTCAACGGTTGATTCCATAGTACGATTTCCGACGCTTATGATGAAGCATCGTAAATAGCCACGCGCTTATCATATCCAAATCGCCGTAGATAATTGGTTGAATTAGCGTCAGCTAAATGAATCCTATCACTCATCAATGGTTCCTATCACCTACAGTGCTACATGAGAGCATGGTGTACCATAGATAACCGAAATCGAATATTCATGGGCTGACTACAGCAGCCGGAATCTTCTGTCTCGGCTTGGCCGCTCCGCTTTGCATACAGGTCTAAGTAGGTGATTGCTACAGGAGACTCCAGGCCGTACGCTAACATAATATCAAGGAACCTCAATATGTGCCTATTATATACCGAATTCGATTCTATCATTACAACACGAATGGGTTGTTTTGAGTCTCGGTGTTTGCACTGTTTCGTGCCATCACAGGTTAAGAGTGTAGTACTATATCATACCGTCACCAAAAGGAGGTAGAGGAGTCAAGTCGGAAGCTTGACCGCCTGTGCTCACGGAATACGGCACTGTGACACCTGCATACTACCAGCGCAGGCCAGCCATTGGCGCATCCCTAAAAAGCAACTGAAACACACGAGAACGCATATGTTGCCTATCTTCGGTTCCAAAATTAGAATATTTTCTTTCACATGCACTGCCACTGGCAACGGCGAGTCTCGGTCAATGGTGCTGCGATGGAGACAGACTAGAGCCACAGAGATTGGAAGATATTCCGGGGTTCGTAGACGAGTGCCGATTGACGATAGGTTTGTTTATGTGTATATAGATCCGCACATCGACGAGTTAGCCAGAATATCACGATGTTCGTCTCTACTCTCGCCTTTGCTGTAACGTCTCTCGCCATTCTCGCTGTGGGTGCTTCTGCGAACTTGCCTTCGGGCCTCGTTATCCTCAAACACTTCATGGGAAAAGATGGTGCCTTAACCTGAGTCTCATTCCTGAGTATCGACGGCAAGTGACGTCACCCTCCACCCTCGATGCGGCATCAACTCGCTTGTTTATGACAGTCGCTACCTAGCAGAAAGAAGCGCATGCACCAGCTTGATCAACGAAATCAGAGATCCTCCGGCGGATATTGCGAGTAGCCCACAATCTACCTGCTCAAGCTACCGGCTGCTCAAGCTCTGTGGCTCAGACGAAGTATGAATTGGGTACAATTCAGTGGAAATTGGCTGTCTGTCAAGGCAAGGAAGAGTGGCGGGAAGTGATATTTGGTAATATTAGGATCTCGTATACGGAGCATGAGGCTACGAGCAGATTCCTGTGATCACACGAGGGTCTAAGGTCGAAGGCCTCAAAGCACCGCAGGTATACAGCTTACCTGAAGTAATATATTCCTAATGAAAATCGTTCCCTGCAATGCTGCATGAAAATAAGCCGTGATATACGTGAAGCTGGATAGTTGTAAGCTGACGGCGCACATCCGCAACCAGGTAGATCGTGGAGTTCCCGGTTCGTGTTAGCACCCAGATTCACCAGTCTTCTTCAGATCTGAGCACACGGCTGAGATTCCAATGAAAACATGAGAGTAGCCATCAAAAATTATGCGTGCAGTACCGTCCAGCGACCGAGGTCACTGGAGCCTGACAATATTCTTGAACAGAGTCAGGCCACAGCCACAACATGGGTGGGATGGGAAGAAAAAGAGGAGAAGAGGAGGGAGAGAGACGGGGTCGGCAGGCAGCTAGATATAGACGTTCCTGGGCCTGGCTGATTGTGTTCAGATCAGAAAAACGGCAGTGACGCGTATTGCGTGCTGTGATTGATTGTATGAGTTGAGTCATCGGTACATACCGATGGGATCACAAAATATACCTAATTAACAATTCTATTTTTGACTTGATTAACCGGACTTGATCGCGTTTGCCCGGATAATCACGCGTCAATTTTGATCTGAAAGGGTTACGCGTCAAACTGCACTTTTGAGAAATGTATGGGTCAAAGCCAACTATTCACATATCAGCTACCTAGGTACAGACTGGACCTTATTCACAAGCGAGAGTCTTTCAATATACGGTCAATATCACCAACGGACAGTTGTTTAACATGGGATAAGTGACTATGGTATTGTACAATTGGGCATGTTGTGAATATATATCATTTCTCAAAGAAACCTAGAGCTACGCCATGTCTCGATTTCAATTGATAATATCCCTATAATTCCTTGATATGGGCTACAGGGAGCTCATAGGTATGATCTTTCGAACTAGATTTTTTTATTTAAAATTTATAATATGTAGTGATCAAGCTTTAGTCAGATAGATGTAGTCTAGATAAAACAAAGTAGAACGCGGTCTTTTATATTGCGTAAAATACAAGCTGATAACCTCGATCAGAGGAAGCTGGCTTTGAGCTCTTCATCTAAGTAGTAATACCACAATCAGGTCAAGGATAAAAGTCATGAATAAAAAAGTAGAGCATCCAGCCATCCGTGATGCATTAACTCCTATCTTACAGAGTGTTCCCTGCGCTCGCCGGTACGCTGCTTTCGATGCTTGAAGCAGAGTCGGCAGCAACAATCGTGAGACCGCTGAAATCAACGAAGAAATCAGTCTGGTCGTAGCTGAAAGCCCCTGAAGATATAAACTCATTAACAACGCACTCGCGATTCAAGTAAGTGGTGCAGTCTGAGAGGTCGTCTGAGTCAGAGCTAAATAGCTGGCCGACGAAGCCGTCCGCGACAATCGTCGGCGTGTTGTCGAATACATTGCCCTCGTATAAGCCCATTCCATCGTCAGTGCCTTCGATCAGGTGCCCGCTGTTCTCCGCCCATACATTATTCACGGCATGGAAGAGCGTGTTGCCGCTAAGCGCGGGAGTGCGCCCCGACGTGTAGTAGACGTAGTTTTCTGTTGGATCGTCAGTCAAAGAAGTATCTAAGAAATCTGAAAGTCTTCTTTTACTTACTGTAAAAGGTGATAGTATCGCCCGATCCGACTAGCTCCATAGCCCAATATGTATGACCGTCGCAAGTGGCAGAGTTGGTGGTTTCACCGTTGAGAAAGCTGTTGGAAATTGTGATGGCATTGTTTGGGTCCTGTCCGAAACTGTAGTGCTGACGACCAGTCAAGGACGTCTGTTCGAATGATGCAGGTTAGTCAAGGTTGACGTCGAATGGTCTTGTGTAATGGTGCCCCTGAAGTCGATAAGCTCAGAAGACTTACTGTAACGTGGTCAATCCAGATCGTATCAGTGTTAGAGAAGCTCAGTGCATCCCCTCCCCACACGTATGCCGGATTGAGGTTGGTGATTTCGATGTTTTGAATAATGATGTTAGAGACATCAACGAATCGTAGACCCTTGCCTTCATGGGACGTTAATTACTTGTCTTCCAAAGAGTAATAACCACTATTAGGTATTTGGACCTTACCGTTTAAGACTGCATTATTAGTTCCAACTAGAGTCTTGTCAGAAGCTACGTCAATACCCTGGTAGGCAGCAGTATCAATGGTAACATCGTAGACGTCGTAGGAGCCGCAGCCATCGAGTGTATTCAGCAATGCTTGGCCGCCATCCGAAGGGGTGCAAGAGTATGTATTACAGGCCTGATATGTGCTTGTCCCCTCGGAGCCCGCGAAGTCATATGTGCCCGAAATGACTATGTTCTGTGGCTCGGTAGATGTGAGGTATTCCTTCAGCTCGTCAATAGTGGTCGGATAGACGGTTGCGGCATCACCGCCACCTGTCACTCCGGAAGCAAACCCTAGAGGAGACCCGGAGTAGATGGCTGACTGGGCAGGGCGCACGAGGCTGAGGCCCGAGAAAACTGTTGAAACATATATTTCCAATATCTTCATGTTGATCGAAGATGCTGTAACCCAGTCAATTGCTATCTAAAGTTGACGTCTCAAGAAGTTGAGGATATTCCGTTACCTACCTAGTTATACATCGGATTCGGACGTAATAGTCCGAGACCGGGGGCATACTTCCCGGACTTAGGACGGTGAAATAATTTCCTCCATTCAATATATTCTCTGTGATACGTTTCAAAGGGCATCCTCACTTTAGGACCTTTCAGGGGTAGGGGGTAGGATGCACTGATCGTCGGCGCCCCCACCGGAGCGGGAATCGCCGCCGCATCGGGCATCCAGGCCGGTAAGACGCGTATATCTCTGTGTTACGCATTGGACGACGTTCTCGCAAGCGGAGCACATCGGATGTATGAGTGGAATGAATATGGATTGGATTCTACATGACCGGGGTAATACCTTCCCAATCGCTGATCCGAGTCATCCTAGAAATCAGATATGGGAGTCGTCAACATCGAGAAGCAAGTTTTAGGGAGTTATATTATGATTAACACGAGCAAAGCACTTAATATTCCATCCTGGGATTTTACATTCATTCAATACTTATGAATATATCAGCACTTATATACTCACCCAGGTGATTAAATACTGTACTCAAATTTACTGCATGATGATTGCGATCTATTGGCAGCAACGTAGTCAGTTACACATAATCATTGTGTTGAAAGTGTTGAAGTATATATCAGATAAGGCACAGCAACACACTCACGTTTTCAATCAAAGGCCTTCCCATAATATCCGCTGTGCTGATATACCTATGACCTGCTTATATCTTGTCCCATGTCAAGGGCATACAAGGAATATAAGCAAGTCAACTTTTACGTTCCAAAAATCACATTGTCACAGGACACCAGATCACGGCCCAATCTCTGTACTATATGGACAAATTCATATCATGTTATGATTTGGTACTTCCTAACAGGTACCGAACCACAGTCGTTCCTACCTACATAAATCCACAATCAGTAAATAAACCACGTGCTGATTTTGTTTTTCTTTCACCTTCTACCCATCACGCATAGGAGGAAGTCGCGTACAAGCGCTACACAGGTACGTCGCTACGTACCGATGACTGTGAGGCAAACAACGTTGGCGGTGAAGAGTTCTGCCGTTCCAGAAGCTCGTGATTTCTAGTATATATAAATATATGCCTCCCAACTCCAGTCCGCACCTCCTTTTCTTCTCCTTCTCTACGTCCTGGGCTGGGTCTGGGCCTTGGTTCACGTGCTGCCTGTAGATCATGAACCACGGGCAGCTGCTGGTAGCCCCCACTACTAGTACATCTCTCCGAGATGGCGGCATAATTTTTTGCACATTCTCTCATCTTTTCATTATGTTCCTCGCCGCGAGCCTGGACATGAAGAAGAGTCAAGTTTCTTCTTGGTTCAGCTGCATCTTCGTGATCAACGTTAACCTTGACGCTACGCTACAAATGCCGACGAAATGTGCGCTTTGTTCTGCTTCTTGATCCCGTGCTTTCAACACTCATTCGTGACATCTCTGTCCCTACGATCCAGCTTTCTGAAATGAGTTTCCCGCTCTTCCCCAGGTGTACTTCCAGAATATTCATGTTCAAGAAGAGTCACGCACTTACACAATGGTAAAAGAGAGCTTCCCTTTATACCCTTTGTGTTTTAAAGCACATCTTAGTTGTTGTGATCGGTCTAAAGCTGTTGGAGGCCACATCTCTTCGGGCAGACAATGTTTGTATTTCACATATGCTGCTGGCCGGTACCTACGAGAGCCCCGCAGCTGATATGGTGAAGTCGATTTGCCCTACGATGGACCTTAATTGGGCATACTAGCAGCCTTGTGAGATGTGGCATTAGGTGCTCCAAGATATGGTCTTGCCATCAACAGTAAAAAGTCATATATATATAGTCTACGGATGGCTCCAAGAAGTCCAGCTGTAGTCTCACTGACAAAATCCTGTCACTTTTTGCTTGACTGCGAAAGGTTACCCCGCCCCCATCATCGATCTGTATCAGCTTTATCTGCGTCAGACCAAGGACGCATCTATGCTAGTTGAATCCACTTAGCCGGAGGATCTATCAGCTGTGGCTCATGCATTCAGAAGCATGAAGGTGGGAGATATACATCGTATGATCCTATAGGGATTCGGTCTAGTTGTGTATCGCAGTGGAATGATATGGCGATACTGTCTCTATCACTTCGTATATGCTACACCTCCTCTCATAATCTACCGTCCTTATGATTCACCTGTCATATATTCTCCTACAACAGTATTAAGATTGAGGAATGAATATTATGGTTTCTCTTTCTGAGCTGGATCATATCAATGAGCAGTGAGAAGCGAGGAACTTGTGATTGCCTAGCACCAACTTGATCATCAAAGGCTCAGCGGTCCGAACTACATTCTGACAAATAGAGCGAATGGCGAAGAGTCAAAAACCAATATTGAAAAGACAAAGCGGGGAAGGAAGAGATGAGAACGCAGACGACAAAAAAGGTGCGTGCGTTTCTGTTGTGTACAAAAGGCTGAGAGGATCGGAGGCCTGCTTATACACGAGAGGTGTCGCGCTCCAAAAACGACGCCGTTGAAGCGCGAAGCGCTCAACGGCTATATATAGACCCACAGTAGTGTGACAAGAGGGCAATGCTGAGCGCGTAGGTGAAGACTAAGATATTCGTGGCTGGTAGGACCTACATACGCTAATATAGCCGCTTCCTCGGATTCCGAGATCCCCTGAGCTCTTAATAGCCTTTTGTAAAATCCAGTTTCCGGGGCTTCCCAAGCATTCGGTATTCTGCATGATAGTTAAAGAGAACCGGTAATTAGAGCACGTCATTGGCCAGGACCTGTCTTTCTTCGCCCTACAAGACGCTCTTGATAACCAGGTATTTGCCCTCTTACGTCTCTCTGTTGATAGGAACTGCATTACCGAGAGCTACCCCGTAATCTAAAGAAGACTCAAGTTGCGAACCCGCAGGCAGACATGCGCCACCCCCCGTACGCTCCGTATATACACAGTAAAGAGCTGGCAGCCGAGGCAGCCTAGAGCTGATTCTTCCTGCAGCAATAAGTCTGACCTAATGCTGCACCTCGGCCAGCATCCCGACCTTTCCGACTACGACATGTCGACTGCTGTGGTCTGACATGCGTAGCAGTCACGAAAACCGTGCGTCTGTTGCGTAACGGTCTAAAGTCTCCAAAAGCGCTAAGTGAAACATCGCGGAGCCTAATCCCCTGTCGATCGTAGGCAGATCGATAAGATTTTGGAACTGCGAATTGCATCTTATTGGATAGCACTGCAGAAGAGCATGGGCCGGCAGCATGTACGGCTTAATGGTTCTAGCTGACGCCAGGGTTGTGAATGGCTGAAAACGGGTAGCTGAACGATAGGGCACATGTGCCAAGCTGGCTGTCTGAATCTGGGGATGATTCCCACCATAGCATCGAGAATTCCATCACGATGCAGCGCCGATGCAGTGCATTATCGATCGGGTCTGGCAATGATGAAGTTTGCGGAGTGGAAGGCTCTTCGGAAGAAGCCCCCAAAAAGAAGCCCCAAAAGAAGCCCCCAGAAGAAGCCCCCAGAAGAAGCCCCCAAAAGGAGCCCTCGTACAGGCGTCTATAAAGCAGAGGCAGGCCTCGGTAGCTTCTCCTGATGTACAGACAGGCAGACCGCGGGATAACCTCACTCATACATAGGTCGTGGCAGTGATAATGAGTTCCCATACTCCTCGTTCCAGTCCCTGGCTGGTTTACCTTGCTTTCACTCAGGTCTTCTTCTCCCTGGTGTGTGCCCAGTTCCCATGGGCAACGGCCATCTCTCGCAACGGATGGACTGTCACGGCAGATAGCTCCCAGCCGGGGAACGAAGCCGCCAAAGCCATAGACGGCAACAGTAGCACGTTCTGGCACACAGCCTATTCGCCGACCATCGCGCCCCTCCCGCACTACATCCAAGTAGACATGAAGAAAAGCTATGTCATCAACGGCGTGTCGTACCAGCCGCGACAGGACGGGAACTCGAACGGAAACATAGGCCAGCATGCGGTTACCCTGAGTAACGATGGGTCCACTTGGGGCAGCCCGGTTCAGTTCGGTGCCTGGCTCAATGATGGGACTACCAAGTCGACTTTTTTCTCAAACGTGACCGCTCGATATGTTCGCATCACCGCGCAGACCGAGGCCCAGGGCGCCAATAACCCGTGGTCAAGCATGGCAGAGCTGAATATCTACAGCCCAAACGTGAACCTCGACGCTTCTACCTTTACGCCGCCTCCCACGAGTCAGGGGCGTTGGGATTCGACCGTCGTGTTGCCTATCGTTGCTGCAGCCGGCGCACTATCTGCGGAAGGGGACGTTATCTTCGTAAGTTTCCCTTCATGTCGTTCTCTTTATCAGCATTTTCCACCATGCAGGCAGCATAATCAGATTTGAAGAGGGAATGGATATCCACCGAAGAATGTCAGATAGTGACATGCGGGAGGGATAGCGTTGACCTGTATATTGCAGTGGAGTGCATACCGACCGGACAGATTCGACAGCGGCACTGGGCAAACTTTGACTGCGCTGTGGACTCCCTCATCTCAGACAGTGACACAACGTACTGTCACGGAGACTCACCGTGAGTGACGAGTCCTAATTATTTCGTTGTCCCCCTCTGGGGGGCACCCTTCCCCCAGGGCACCCTCCAGCTACTACCAGGTTGCTCATAACACAAGAAAGCTGACATGGTGAAAGATGACATGTTCTGTCCTGGCATTTCCCTAGATGCCAACGGCCACATCATCGTGACGGGTGGCAACGACAGCAAGAACACAAGCACGTACAACCCGGACAACGCAGGGTGGACGAGCTCGGCGGAAATGGTCATCGCGCGCGGCTACCAGTCGAGCGTGACGGTGGCCGACGGCCGCGTGTTCACCATCGGCGGGTCCTGGAGCGGCGGCCGGGGCGGCAAGAATGGCGAGATCTACTCGCCGGCGACGAACAAGTGGACATCGCTCCCAGGCGCCGTCGTGGCGCCCATGCTCACGGCTGATGCGCAGGGCGTCTACCGCGCCGACAACCACGCCTGGCTCTTCGCGTATAAGGCTAACTCGGTGTTCCAGGCGGGCCCGAGCAAGCAGATGAACTGGTACAACGTCAGCGGGACCGGGTCGTACACGGCTGCCGGGACTCGCGCTGCGGACGGAGACGCTAGTAAGTCGACTTCCTCGTTCTTTCGATCAGTCGTCCCGAGCGAGAATTCTCGAGCTGAGATCATGTCTCAACGTGCCCCTTCATGTGAATTAGTATATCTCTAGCGCTGGCTGACTTGACGTCCTCCACAGTGTGCGGCACCGCGACCATGTTCGACGCCGTGAGCGGCTCGATCCTATCCGCGGGCGGCTCGCCATCATACCAGGACTCGAACGCCACGCCCAACGCCCACCTGATCAAGCTCAGCAACGCCGGCAGCCCCGCGACCGTCACGAAGCTGCCGAGCATGGCGTACGCGCGCGCCTTCGCCAACGGCGTCGTGCTGCCCGATGGCACGGTGCTCGTCGTGGGCGGGCAGTCGTACCCGGTGCCCTTCACGGACACGACGCCCGCGTTCCCGGCGGAGCTGTTCGACCCGAAGACGAGCACGTGGCGCACGATGGCCTCGATCGCCGTGCCGCGCACCTACCACAGCATCGCGCTGCTGCTGCCCGACGCCACCGTCGTCTCGGGCGGCGGCGGCCTCTGCGGCACGGGCTGCGCGCAGAACCACTTCGACACGCAGGTCTTCTCGCCGCCGTACCTGTTCAGCGCCGACGGCACGCGCGCCGCGCGGCCCGTCATCCGCTCCGTGTCGGCGACGCAGGCCCACCCCGGCGCCGCGCTGACGATCACGACGGCGCAGAGCGTCGCGGCCTTCTCGCTCGTCCGGTTCGGTTCCGTCACGCACACCGTGAACACGGACCAGAGACGCGTGCCGCTTTCCGTCGCGAGCGTGGCGGGTCTGGCGGCTACCGTCAATCTCCCCGCCGATCCGGGGGTCTTGGTGCCCGGGTATTGGATGTTGTTCGCGATTGACTCGGCCGGGGTGCCGAGTGTGGCCATTACGATCAAGGTCTTGGCGTCCTGAGTGACGATCATGCGATGTTTCACATTATGTCCTTGTCGGAAATATACATATAGGGTTGGATTCATTGTGGGGACATATACGAGACAGCTAGCTTCGTGGACCTTGTTCACTTTTGGAGATTTTAATGTTGTACTAATACTGACAAATGGGCCAAATGAGTGACGTGATGGTAAATAATGTGACATGAAGTACGCCAGACAATTTCCTTTGATGTTGTGCATGTGGTGCAGAGTTCCTTCTATATCTTTTCCAGACTGGTCCTCTGAAAGCCTTCCCCCGAAAGCCTAGCCGTTGCGCAGCTTCATTACGGTTCGCTGAGGGGCTTGCCAATATCTGAGCCATTTCCAGCATCGTCCTGCACTTGTTCAGCAGGCTTAGGCACAAGCCGTTGCATTACCGCCTTCAGGCATTCCTCTGGACCACGCGTCGAGTCCACAACGATGAGTACCTCGACATTATCTGGACGCCGCGGATCCATCCACTTCCTGAAAAGCGCAGCACCATCTTCGATCGTCCCCGTGGCATCGTTGACGGAATCGGGCGGCGGCCCGCTCACGCCGATGCGCTGACTTCGCAGCGGCACCCGAGCGTGCAACCTGCGATCCAGCAGGTCCGCATCTTCGACTTTGCACTCGACGTACCAGTACGAATAGCCATACCTCTCCGCCAGCGCCGTGCCGCGCGTCAGGACCTCCTCGTAATTGCACACGCTGTCGACGACGACGCTGCGTCCTTGCTGGATCATGTCCTCGGCGAGCGCCCAGTCCAGCCGGTACGTAAGCCTGGCCGAGTCCAGGAACGAGAAGCTGGAGTCGAGGAAGAAGTCCTTGATGAGGTCGTGGTTGATCACCACCCCGTCAATGGAGCGCGCGAGAAGCCTTGCGAGCGTGCTTTTTCCCGACCCCGGCGGACCGGACATCTGGATGATCAGCTTGCGGGACGGATCCATTTTTGGTGGTGCTTTAATGAACGAATAAAGCGATAAAATCGTCTCTATTGTGCGTAAAGAAGCGGTGCGGGAATTGTTCTTTTCATCCCAATTTATTGTAATTCGATCGGAATTTTATCATTACCGCCCTCTCAGCTCCAAAACTTCAATGATCACAAAAGTTGCAATGAGGCACGTGATATGTTTTTGGTCGCCGTCACAGTAAAATATCTGATCACGCCGTTGCGCGGATGTGAATAGGCGAAGACACCTAACGTAAGGAGGTGTCAACACACCAAGGTTTTAACCTGTACTGTGTTGATAGGTGCCCCTCTTCTTCTTCTTCGGACCTGCAGCAGCTCGTCATTGTTAACAGCACACTGGGCTCGAGATACAGGACTTACTTGAACGGGAAGAGAGTTATTTACATTCACAAGCGTTCGGCCTTTTTCTCCTGTCGTATGCAGTGCAAGAGCTTTGATTCAGGCACAATATTTTGGTTTCTGTACCGCCCGCTCTCGTACGAAAACATCGCTGCAACGTTTGATCTGTCGCGGAGGGTGTGGTATACGCAACTATATATCAATCTTCAATGTGACGTGTCACTTTTCACTTACTCACTGTGCATGGCGTTTCATGCCAAGACGTGACAAAAACAAAACCTATTAAGATAAAAGATGCAGGGAAGTAGGGTACATGGGCTCTAATCACTTTATTGAGGCGCTTTCTTGCATCCTAATGTACTGCCTCGAGCTACTACCCGAGACACTAATTGGCTCCCATGCGACGTAGTACGCAGGTAGCTAACCGGCTGGAATGCAGGGCCGAAGTTTTACTGCAGGTATGTAGCCTGACACGATAAGAGAGGACATCGCCGTCCAGGAACAAAGTACGAAGTGCGATGCTGCCTCATATATGGGGGGTGCGGTGCGTATCTGCGCGTGAGACAACAAAGTCAAGTGATGGGCTTTTGTGCCCTGATATTAGTGTAGCATCTTCGGGCTTGCCGTAGTAGGTAATGAGACATGTATGTATGTACAGGTGTGTGCATGTATGCGCACGCGCATATGTGTGTGTTGCGAAGCCAAACTGGGAGTGCACTGGCTTCCCGGAAATTGCATCTTCTGAAGGTACGGTAGCTCTACGCCACCGTATAGCAAGTCTGGGGTTCCAGGGAAAAAAAAGGGTGTAAGACAGAATATAGAGTCAACCCGGTCTTGTTCGGCGGGTGGCACCCTCACGATACACAATGAGGCAGCCGTGTCGTGGGGGTCTCTGATAAGCAACGTTCACGAGTAGGCCATTACTTTGTATCTCAAAGTTGGTTGTTGTTACACGTCAAATTGACGGGTACAGTAGGAGTCTGCTGCCCGTTATGAATCAATCAGTTTATTTTCGTTCGGACCTGGTAAATTCCATGCCTTTCAGCTGACCTCGGGAGCCTATAAGCCGCGAGGCGGTGCGAGATAGTACAGTAGCTGCCTGCCCCCTTTTTTTCGCTTGCAGAGAGGAATGCGGTACAAAAATATGGGATGCTGAGAATCAAGTCGTCTTCTTGACGGATATGCGGTATAAGGTCCCCTCATGTACTCCGCTATAAAGGCATGCCATCATGCCATTGTCGTTGTTGTAGCATCCAAGACCATCTTTTCGTTTCCTCAGGTCTCATGATCGAAAAGTCATGATGTGTGTGTTAGGTGGTATTGAATAGCTTCAGCTGTTCCTCGATGGTCAGGGGTCCCCTGTTAAGGCAGGCTAGGGGTTTCGCGCAGGGACGAGGTTCATTCTGTCGTGGCACTTCGAACTATGTCAGTCGATTTGGGTTCGTTGAAATTGTCCTCGATCCCTCGAGATAGCGGAGTGAATGTTTCGAATGCCGGGTAGAGACCTGATCTATGAAATCATGTTGTAGAACATTGTCTTCGATTGACGATACTAGCGTGGTACATGTAGCGACTTATCGCAAAGCAAATGTTTGGTGGCGCAGCAGCTTGCTAAGTTTAGTTTCTAGAACAGTTAGAGAACATTAAGGGTCTATTGAGACACCTACCCGCCACCTCTTAGCTAGGAAAGACCTGACATGTACTTCCAGCCAGGGCAGTGGCAAGTATACTCCAAAGGGTACCTAGAGTATAGTCCAGATCCGCTCATCTTTATTAATACCGCAGCCCAGATTGCCCAGGTACATATAGTGCCTTGGTGAAGCACCAGGAGCCTAGAATGGTAAGGTGACTTTAAATAATCTGGGGTTACTCGTACGAGCTGACCAGTCAGTCTGCTCTTTGGGTTAGCCTCCAAGAAATGCATGCCTACTATTGCTTCACCAGTGGCGCTCAGCTGCTATAGCCGCCATCAGCGGACTATAGAAATTTCCACGTTGAATTATTCGGAGACGTGAATGAGCTAAGGAATAGTTTTTGCCAAGTAACCAGAGAGAAGGTCCACTCGAATGTACAACATGCTCTCCTCTATACAACATAATCAATAAATGATCGGTAATCTTGTGTTGTACGGGCCCGCTATTTGTGTCGTTCAAGTGAAGAGCCTCAATCTGCAGAAATCATACTAATCTCTACCATGGGTACGATCTACGGATGTGCACTATTTTGTATATTTTACTCAGGTACGTAGTAATGATCAACGCTAACAGCGGCAGTATCCGGCCCAGACCGATCTGAGGTTCAGGGGGTATATGATCGGCTCCAAGATATGATCATGTGAGCTTGTAGCCGCCTCACCTGGAATGAAGCGAAAGTGCATCAGCTCGGCGCTTGTATGCTGTTAGATTCGGCACGAACCACGGAAAAACATATTGGCCACGTGTTCAAGGGTCCAGGACACCCCTTTCATCCCTTGCTTGAAGTAGAGCCAATGCTCTTTTCGGATACTCGGCTGGGGGTACACTTCTTAGCGTGACCGAATTCGTGATCTAGAACAAGGCTCCTCGTCCCAGAACAGCTAGTCTCCGTGGATGCATCGTGTGGTTTCTGATCGAGTAGCCCGAATGGAATAGTGTGGTGGGTTTATTCTTGGCGCTAACGGACAGCTCTCCCAGCTCTTTCCACCGCTAAGTCTGCCTAGTCACACGGCCGTATCCGTAAGTACCTCACTACTCACTTCATAACCTCGGACAAGTATACACGGGTTTGGAACCAGTGCGGTAAAGCGCTGTGTTGAGATGTTGCCAGCTATTCGTTAGAGCTGCAACTTCAGGGTATTGGGTTATTGGCTTCCTACTTGAAGTCTGCTGATTTCCTCAGGTCCCGTACTGATGGGTTTGGCTCGAACGACGGGGATTCATGCAACAATCCCATCCCACGAAAAGAAAGCCCCTGATTAAACTCCTTGCTACCATATGTATACAATCATCAATAGCAATTGACCAAAGTATCTCCAAAAGAGAACGACTTGCTCAGGATATAATAATAAGCATGTCGCAGCATTAGAGCGCTGTGGTCTGGTATCGTAATGGAGTCCATTAAGACAGAGCTGAGTCCAATACTGAGGACTATCTCCCGCGGAGTAACAAAAAGAGATGGCACTAGAAAGTGACTACACATGCGTGCAACACTGGCAGATATTAAGCTCCAGTGAGTGAATTTCGGCGGCCGAAAAAAGACCAACGAGGTTTAGTGCTCGTCTCAGCATTCTGTATCGTATCTCTGCTCGGAGGACGATCCTTGCTCAGTCTCCGACCCTTAGTATTTGACGGTCTGGAGGCCGGATGAGAGTCATAGAGACTATAAGGCGTTTTAGGTTCGAGTTGGTTGAGTTGATAGACCATAGTTTCGGTCTGCGTCGGAGTCGGCTTCATCATTGCCACCGCCCTTGTAGGAGTCTTGTTGACGCTTTCGGGTTGTTCACTTTCACCGGAATGACGAGATCTCGGTTTAGAAAGTCGTTTCCCCCTAGTTGAGAGGGCTTGCGATTGGGATCGCTCGCTGGGCTCATTGGACGGTAGCCGAACAGTGTCGGTTGATGCCCTTCGATACCCGCTAAACAGAGCCTTTCGTGGATGCATTGTAGGCGAAGCTATGTCGACGGCCAGGGGTTGAAAAGATTGCGACTCAGAACTAGTTGAATCTCCGACGGTTGAGGGTGGCGGGGTTGAGGTTGCTGACGTGGGAGCAGTCGAAATTGCCATACCAATCGAGGTGACCGATGAAGCTGCTGAGGATGGAGTGTGACCGTACACCTGCCCGGACAAGACTGAGCCGGACGACGTGGACATATCGAGACTCTCCGCTCGACGACCTACCGGACGAGGTGCCGAGAAGTAGTTACTTCTAGCGGGCGGGGGGTAATACCGATCAGAGTTAGAATGGGCGCGAGATTCTGACAGTTTTCTGGCGTGGGCTGGATGGAGACGATGCAGACGTTCACCGGTGGTAGAACTATCGCGCGAAGGCGGAGGCGGAGGCCTCGGCTCAGGATTGTACGAAATGTTCTTCATAACCTGGTGTCTCATTTCTTTCTCGTCATCAGACCCGTTTGAGTTCTCCCCGCTTACACTGACAGCTACACCGATACCGACATTTACAGGAACTGCTGCTCCGCTATTAGCCATCTCAGAGAGGCTCCTAGACGTGAACTAATTACCTCTACTTGACAAAGGGCTGGCCCGGCCGGACGACAACACTGGGCTCGCCGTACCACCTGTACCGACGACGAATGCCGGCACTATCTCCTTTCCCTTCCCTTTATAATCTCTTGGATAACTGAAGTAGTCTACTCCTTCCGAAGCCTCGGGAGTGCTAGCCATCCTCTCACGCCATGAGCTTGGTATACTACTATAGCTATAGTTCTTAGGAAGGGGGACAACGGGAGTTGCGTAGACCGAAGGGTATGAAACATTGGCTAGGGAGCTTCCGACACGCGGCATTCCGCTATGGCTCAGGCCACTAGCTGCCATAGCGCTTCTCCTCCTGTTCTGCTCCCTGATCTTGGGTCTATCGTCCTGCTTCCAGGAGGAGGGGGCAGTAGCAATGGCATCGATTGCCGCGTGTGTCGGTACATGTTTGTAGGGGAGCTTAACAGCTTCAGCTTTCTCTTTGTCGGCTTGTTTAGCATTATGCTCTTTAGCCTGGGCCCGCCCACGCCTAATTATCGAAAAGACCGACATTATGTGTAATTGGTGATGATGTACGAAGGGCTTGTAAACACCCGCTTGCCCTGCGTCAACTTCTTGCCAGGCGTGACGGTTCCCCCTTGGGCAGAATTAACAGGTAGCGGGGTAGGAAAGGCTGGGGAACGGAAGCCAGGGATTCCCCAGGCTTAAATCAGCTCCGTCTCAAGACAGAAGTAGCCAAATAATGTATTGCAGTGCGACGAGATACCGAAGGAACGAGATCGAGACAGGGAAGATTGGTAGATGCAGGATATGGCTAGGCGCGATAACAGCAAAAGACCTGAGGAGCTCAAAGAGTAGAGGATGGAAATAGAGACAGTGAGAGAGAACTGGGAGATAGATGCTTAATATATGCTTAACCGAGAAGTTGCATTAGCCAAGGGGGGCAAAGTCTAGGATGCGATGTAGATCTATCAAGGTTTGGATTGAGGAACGTCAAGAGGAAACAAGTTTCATGTAGGTAGGAGGTAGACTGCAGGAACTGGTCGGCGGTTTTATGTGACAACGGCGTAGAAGGCTAAATCGTGGAGCAGGCCTGGAAACATTGAAGCAGGCGTGGAAAGTAGGCCGAGAGAGGTCCTCACTAGGTACCCAGGTGTCACGCGCTAGTGGATTGAACCGAAGTACCCTATCGTAGGTACTCTACTATGTACTTACCTAGGTATGCACTAGCGTATGCCGTACACCAGCTGATTTTTCTTGGTGCGGGTCGCTGGCTTCTGGCCTTCGGGCTACCCTTGGGCGCTAGCTGGCGCAGATGCAGTGTACCTTAGGTACCTAGTCGAGTATCTTGGGCGTAGCTTACAAGCTTACAGAGGTAGGTACATAATTGGGGGCTGCTGTGGTTATCTTTTTGCGCGGACAGTGCGGCTGATTAGAGGGGCACTCGCTGCCGACCAAGCCGGCCTCGCACATCAGGTATAAATAACTGCTTTCGGCAGCGCTCCTAATGAATTGACGCGATATTATTGGTCAAGTATACAGACAGAACTACACAACTAGGCAAGAACAGGCAGAAAAAAGAAAGAGGAATTTTGGACGAGTTGCTTTCAAGCGAAATGCTACAATTGCTTATCAACCAAGTAGGTACATATGAGTGACAATGAGGGGCCTCGGTCCATACATACATACTCTCAGTGTAGGTACTGTACACCACGACCCCACGACCCTGCTAGGTATACATAGGTATATGTAGGTAAGCACAACATGCATGCCTGGATCTCGTATTTTCCAAATCTTCCCCCCTTCCTACAAGGTAGAACCCTGAGGTTGGCTTCCAGTAGATCTGCACTGCCGCATGACACGAACTGAACGGCGCATCCTGCACAGGCAGCATGGTAGGCTATCCAGCTCTACTAATAGGGCTGTTCGACATGTTTTGGCGCCTCCCCTCTCTTCAGGTGACTTGGTTACCTACCAACGGCTGTCGCAAGTATCTACTTATCAGGCAAACTTACAGGCTACAGTGTCATCCTCGCAAGGACACCATCGTCGTCATCATTCACTGCAAGGTCGTCAATCCTGCGAGACGCAGTGAGCAGTAGGCAAGAAGCAAACGCCGTCAGATCAGTGCCAGCCGTTTAGCTGCACATTAGGGCGCTTCAGCTCAGGCCTAGCCTTCTCTCGTCCACAGGTCATGACGCAACAAGTAGAGGCAATGGACTGCAGCTTATGATAATGTTGGCCAAGTCACGACCAATCAAGAATACACGTACCTGGGGCATTTTCCGTTCCTGAAATGTAGCCGCACGGCGCACCTACGCATCAGCTAAGCCAGAGCTGACGACTTATCACTGTTATACCACGTACAGAGCACATACTAACTGCAGTGAGAGGTGGCCACGAAGCATGTTCTAGTAAATGCAGATGAGCGGCACGAAGTGATTGGGCATATATATCCCTTGTTCCCTGATCTCAGCGACGAACTAGTGCGTCCCGGACTCGCGGGTCGACCAGGGACCAGTTCGACGGTTAGTCTGCATTAGAAGTACTATGTACTCGTATTTAGTTCTTCTAGAATTACGACAAAATCATATATCGTGTGAGATGGGGTACATCATGTATGTAGTATGTCGAAGCCCGCTGTATTCGAAAACCCAATGCTGATCCTTGTTGAACATTCATATATGTATACCAACGCCCAATCGGCGCGTCACTCCAACACTTGATGTTCCGAGTCGTATTGTAGGACAGTAATGTAGATGCCTACTGTAGGCGTCTCTGACCATCGCGACCATATATTAATAGAACCCCCTATCAGCTGGATCATGCGATTTCGCCATTTGACGGGGCTATATTCTGCTATCTACTCTGCATGTCAGCAGAGTCGCGGTGTAAGTTTGCATAAGCTCACCGCTGCAAAGCTCATTGGCTCTGATATCTAATCTACATGAGCTATAGCGTACACTTATATTGCCGCCTAAACAGGGTTCCGGTTGGCATCTAGAGACAGGTGTCGGTGCTGGATCCAGGTCCACGGGTTCACCTAATCAACCTCACCGGAGGGTTAGGCCCACCTTGCAACTTTTTCTTAGCTTCGGCTGGACACTTTTCCGTGTCGATAAAGGACCGCGCCTAGGTTTACTAAACCGAGATAAGACTCCGGTGAGCCCACTAATAACCGTAGTTGCTCGGACCAAAAGCTTTTTAAAAGGACGGTTGGGGTTCAGCTCACGGTTAGCCGTCGTCTCCACGTCTGGAGTGAAAATGGATGGTCTCTCGGGTGCCTGTCTATGCATCACGGTAACACGGCGGCTACCTTATTGGTCGCGGCCGGTCTTTGCTGCGGCCGCCTACTACTATCTATGAAAATTATCCTACGGCAACGTTCACCCGATATCATCTTGGCCGCGCCTATCTAACAAGCCGAAGCCAAGTATAGCTGCCTTTTAGTTGCCACTAATATGCAGTAACCTTGCATGCAAACTGGGCCCTCTGTCTTCATGGATGAGATCAGCGTGTAAAGGCGACGCCCAAACAGCGACTAGGGGTGAAAACGGCCACACTCGCAGCCATTGCTCAAGATCAAGTAAACCCCTACACTTCCCAGTGGGAGAGCTGAGATCGAGACTCACGGCTGCATATCGGGCGAATACGGAGAGATTCGATCATTCTTTACTTCATGCGACAGACAAATAGCTTGCTCCTGAATCTAACTGGATGGTTAGCGTCGGTGACGTGGACGAGCCGCAATATAATCCAACCTATCGTTATCAATCATATCTCCTTCCCCTTGATGCAACTGAACCCCCACTAAACCCGGAGTTGAGATTTTTTGGGATGAGCTAAGCAGCTACCCCGATACAGATACTACTCTCGGCTCGACCATATGGCAGGTAGCCCGACTACGGGTCGGTATACTCGTCCGTCTTGTGGGATTCCCTTCTTGGGGTGCATTATGTGAGTAATTACCGAGTACTCTGTTGGAAAGTCTGATATAGTCAACAGAGATGAATATATCAAACTGCAGTTTTGAAAGTATTTGACAAAACATGAGGCACATTGGCTCTAACAGGGACGGCATACATTGTCGTGCACTATCATAGTAATGCGGTCACGGGAATACTCAATAAAAGGTTTAGTCGGCTTACAATACACACTCAAACTTATCAGTACCTTGTCCATGCGGTATCACAGCACATTTAAGCGCACACAGTGTGTCTTGAAGCTGAGGTCGTTGACCGCTTCTCCTCAGACTCTGACTGGGTTATAATATAGCATACACGATCCTTCACCGACGCGTGCTCAGAGAACTTCACCCATCTTCATATATCAAAGTACATTTCGCACCATCTAACCTGAGTATTTCTCAGACACAGAAGTATCACTCATCAAAGTGTCTCATCCAGGCAGTATCTTCTGTTCTTTTACTTCCGTATCTGAAAACCGTAATTCAGATGGCCCTGACAGGGTCCAGGATCACAGTGAGCAAGAACCCAGCTAGCTGGGTGATCATACTCCAGTTTTATCTATATAATAGTTGGATTTCCCCCTCATATTCAGTTAGAGAAGCCTTAGCAATCAATAACATTGAGTTCCTACCCTATACTTCTACCCATCAGCGACCTACCTGTGACCTAACTTCAGTCTCGATATTTAACAACCTGACAGATCCTCTTTTGGTAGCAAGCAGTCTATTACATGGCTCACTCAGAACGGATTCTAAAACAATAGCTCCTGGTTGCATAGTCACCACTATTATAGATGTTACCACATCAATTGGATGAGCTTATTGTAGAATTCTACAAGAACAAAACTGGCACTTTGCAGACTCAAGACAAGATTCGTGATTTGCCTACTACAGATAGACATCATTGTATCAGAGGTTTTGTCCCAGAGTGAAGGGATAGCATACGTAGTCACATAGCAGGTGGGTAGAAAGGGATTAGGCCATGGAGATATTTTGGTCCCTTGGCCCCTGCCCCTTCCAAGGTGTAATTGGGAGGCATAGCTTGAACGTGTAGACGAAGCCTACAAAGGTACACGAGGGTATTACCAAGCCATCTGACATATTGTCACAAACTTGAGCCGGTGGTATCACATGTCAAGAGAGATAGGCTTGCCGTTTGTTCAATCGTTATATCGTTTGAAATAAAACGATGAGCTGATCATTTAGCATCTGCTAAACCTATATCATAGACAAGAGGGTCATCAAATACACTACAGGTAATACCTTTTTGTTCTAGAATTAAGTCTTCAATTCCAGCTGAACGCTGGTGTATGATTCGTGTTCTCATCCATCAAGGAAGCTTCATCAGTCCGAGCTATGCCAATACTCTTTCGACCAGACTGAGTAACCTGATGTTTCGATGATAGTGGTATTGTATATATCCTAGTTTTCAGATAGATAACCAATCTCATCGTATTCGTATCTCTGGTAAGCATCTATCCGAGCCTGTAGGTTTGTCTGCATTGGCAATAGAGGTCAGGCCATACTTCCAAACCAAATAGGCCGAGGGTTACAGAACGGCGTGTCAAGTTGACTGGCACTATGTAAGTGACTTCCAGCTGCCTCTAATCATGATTCACTACACTATGACTCTTTCTGAAAGAGTAAAACACACCGCATATGCTTCAACTAAGATTCTGGAGCCTCTAGTTGGTCTCGGTTTCAAATTGTTCGACTCATGCTAGTTCTCACGGGGTGCTCGGCCTGGCACTATATATCATAGTAAATATTCCCCAAATTTTATCCATTCTGTCAACTCTGATAATCCATAAGCAGAGCTAGAAAGGGGCAAAGAGAGGTAAGATTTGCTTAGAGGGCGGACCATTCCATATTTCTCACGTGAGGAGTAGGTCTTAGTCAATGAGACCCGGCCCAGAACAACCCGGGATTGTCTTCTCCTTCTCCTTCTTCTTCACGTTTGAACTCTGTAGTTGCGAATTCAACAATTGTGTCTTGAAGTAATACAGACATTTGAGCGTCAGATATAAAGGCACGCCGTTGAGGTCTGGAATATATAATATAACCTATATATTAACACAATTGCGCATGACAACATCCCTATCACCAGCGCCTGATACATCTCATCTGACGTTGCCAACTAAAATTCAAAATAAAACAAAAAATCCCAAGAAATCTGATACTTATGAAATGGTGAGATACTTTACTTTCGCTGCCTTTACAATAATTGAGAATCAATCCAAGTTGCTATCTGTAGGATCAACTCGAAGTTCTCGTCTCTAATGAGTGAAGTGTCGTCAAAGGCTAAGACACATATATAAGAAGGTGTCGCTTTAACGCTCCTCAGTATTCAATTCGAGTTAAGCCTTTATTTTTAGATTTACTCTACCACATAATTAAGACATTACACCCGTGTTAAGAGTAAATTAAGTAGAGGGCACGTGCCCGTGCTAGGATGATGTGCATTACCGACGCTAAGATCTCTGGGACTACGCAGCGGCTATCTGGGTATTTTAGTGTCTTCGCGCGCTACCTGAGATACCTTAGAGATGCGAGCGAGCCGCTGCATCAAATAACGATAGACCTATGCACAGGAGATAAAATAGTTAAAAGTAGTAGATAAATACAATTGATAACATCTTTACCTTTAGGTACATTAAAAAATTGTGAGCTTACATGTTGAATTGGTTTGAGTTTTATAGTATTTTCTTCTTCAATCAGGTCAATCAGATAGATATGATAGGTACTTAAGATAAAGTACTTAAGTACCTAAAGTAATGTCTTACCTTTAACGTATTATTAAAGGTGGACACCACGTTATTTTGGAAAGGCCCATCTCCCATGTGTGTTTGGAGTGCATGACCAGAGGTGGCCCGCGCGTCAATTGCCTTGACGCAATCCTAACTGTTTTCAAGAGTCTGATCGGCTGTTTATCTCATCATCGCATGGTGCACACAAGTTACGTATTGTACATGGTTACTGGTCGCTAGCCGTCACAACACTGGGGCGCGCCGGGTTCCCTGTGCTACTCCCAGGTGGAGTTGTCGCTGTTCCCTCTTACAAGTTTGCGCGTTTCTCTGCAAAACACCCAATTGCAGTGTTTCGGGTCGTATGGCAGGATCCGCCCTGTACTGTACCTACCCCAGGGACTATAAGTGCTGCAGCTAAGGAAGCAACAGTGAACTTACTGCAATAAAGTAAGGTGAGTATACTATACGTCACTTTTCCCATAAATCCAGCTTCCTCGGGTTCCCCAATCGTCTCTGCCTCTCTCCCAAAGGGCAGGTAACACCCTAGAGTTGGCACTATCTAGACGCACCTAGACCGAATTCGGCCTGGCGTCTCAGTCTAGTAGCCCGGTTAGCGGCTTACGTAGTAGAGGGAAAGCAACAAGTGCCCAGGTGGAGAGACCCTGCGAGGCCTGTTAAGCCTGTCTTTGCCTGTTTGTCACTGCTAGGTCACTGGCAGGCACAAGCAGCACCGATCACCACAAGCACAGACCCAGCACGGGCCCAGCGGCCGGCCGTCTGTTTAGCGCCTCGAGGGCCTATAGTTCATCGCAACCTAATCGACCTTGTCGGGGCTTTTCGCCTCGCTCCCTCTCTCACCTCACCTCAACCATCGTCTCCTCCCTCTGCAGCGCCATTAGCCTTCCCGCGACCCACGAGCCACATGCCCCGTCTGCTGCCTCCCGCGGCCTGTCGCAACTTTATCGCACCTTAGATGACTTACCAAGCGCCTGTCTGGAATTGAGAGGCTGCCTTGCCCGCCGCAATACGACGCTCGCTCGCAACGGCAACGCACAAGCGCCCGCGTGCAGCGCACCGCCTTCGCCCTTGCCCTTGCCTTTGCCCTCGCATTTTCGCTCCCTCGGCTCTGGCTGGCCTGCTTAGAGCTTTTGTATGTGAGAGAGTGATCTGTCATCTGCCGCCGGTCCTGTAGTTCCGATCTCGCCGTCGCGTCATCAACGCTGCATCGCTGCGCACGTCCCTGCTCCTCGTGCCCTGCCTTGCCCTGCCCGCCATCCGCTGCCCCGTCGCACCCGGCCTCACCGCACACACGCCCACACGCTCACTCCCACACCCGCGCCCACGCTACCGCAACTACTTCCGTCGTCGTGTGCGCGCGCCCGGCCGACTAGCGCGCCGACTCCGAGGAAACGTGGCGGCCCTCACTCTTCTCAGTCACTCCGACACTGAGCTTTCGCTCCAGCAGCACCTTGATCTCGCGCCCGAGCTGCTGCACTACAATCGGCTTGGGGCTGAGGTGGACCACGAATACCCGTTGACGATGGCGGCACAGCCTGTGCCTCATCCGTCGACGGATCGGAGGCGGGTCAAGGTCTATGAGCTTCGTAACAACGACTGGTTTGATCGCGGCACCGGCTTCTGTACAGCCACCTTCAATTCTGTAAGTCTTGTCGCCACGCTGTTGTCATCCGTCATCCGTCATTCGTCGTCCGTCGCGTCGCATCCTCCACTACCCGGCGCCCGCTAACTTTTTCGGCTTGCGCAGTCTGAGGATGGTCATCAGCGCGATGCGCAAGTGATTGTCGAGTCTGAAGATCACCCCGAGCGCACGCTGCTCAAAACCCGCATCTGTAAAGAAGATGGCTTTCACAAACAGCAAGGTTTGCTACCAATTGTACATCCTAGACCCTTCCCAACCAGTGGGCTGACTTAGGACGGCCGTAGAAACCCTAATCGTTTGGACGGAGCCTACTAATGGTGTCGACATGGCTCTCAGCTTCCAGGAGGCCGAAGGTTGCGCCATGATCTGGTCAGCAACTCATTCCTGATTGCCGCTATAGGATAGCAACAGCTGACAAAGTGGTGTAGGAAATTCATCAACAGCATACAACAGCAATATAATCCTTCAAATAACCAAGGTGCACATTATCGCATACAGTTCTTCCCTTGAACAGAGAACTAATGCCTCTATAGACGACAGCCTATCAGACGACCTCGCCATGGACATGGCGAATCCAATCAGCCTTCCGGAAGTCTCGATGGCCAACCTCGCCGATATCGAGTCCCAAATGCGCATAATGAGTAGTTCAGTCAGCGGTCGAGACGCCCTGACCAAGTATGTTATCGCGGAAAATTACATCCACAAACTCATACCAATTGTATCCGACGCCGAAGACCTAGAAAGTCTTGCCGACTTGCATCGTCTCTGTAACATTATGAAAATTATCATTCTCCTCAACGATACGGCAATTATAGAACATGCCGTATCAGACGCGTGCGTGATTGGCGTTGTGGGTGCTTTGGAATACGATCCCGACTTTCCCAGCCACAAGGCGAATCACCGCCAATGGCTCCAGGGTGAAGGAAGATTTCGGGAGGTTGTCCGCATCGAGGATGCCGAGATTCTTAAGAAGATCCACCAGACCTATCGACTACAATACTTGAAGGATGTTGTGCTTGCTCGCATCTTGGACGATAACACCTTCTCGGTGCTGAATTCGCTGATTTTCTTCAACCAGGTGGATATAGTGACGCACGTACAAGCCAACTCACCTTTTCTGGGCGAATTGTTCAATATCTTTAAATCTAGTCAAGACTCGACGAGGAAAAAAGAGGCCGTCCTTTTCATTCAACAATGCTGCGCCATCGCCAAGAATCTTCAACCGCCAGCGCGCCAGACGCTTTATAACAACTTCATCGCTCACGGCCTTCTCCACGTCATTCATTTCGGCCTCAGACACAATGATGTGGCGGTTCGCGTCGGTGCAACAGATATTCTAGTGTCCATGATAGACCATGATCCCCAGATGATTCGGCAGACAATTTACCGGCAAATACACGAAAAGCAATCTCCACTAACCGACACGCTCATCGACCTCTTACTAGTGGAGACCGATTTAGGTGTCAAATCGCAGATCTCAGATACCCTGAAGATACTACTCGACCAGGCCCCCCCAATACAGGCTGAGGCTTTTGTGAAGGCCAATGGGGACTATCCGGCTCGAGCTAGACTACCACAGGGCCCCGATCCTCAACAAGACCAGTTCTTGACCCTTTTCTATGAAAAGTCAGCCGTCAAGCTGTTCCAGCCTCTCATCGCCTTGCAAGACCGGGCTACCATGGAATTTACCAACGTTGAAGCGTCCGCTTTCAGCTATCTAGTTGAGATCTTATGTTTCTTCATCAGACAGCACCAGCATCGTAGCAAATTTTTTGTTTTGACAAATAATATCGTTCCGCGTATTACTCAGCTGCTACAGTCGCCCGAAAAGTTTCTGAAACTAGGTGAGTCTATATACTTCGTAGATTTCGTGGCTGCTCATTAATTGCGTCTAGTTGCCGTCCGCTTTCTTCGCCAACTTGTTGGCTCGCAGGATGAATTTTACATCAAGCACCTGGCGGAAAAACGGGTACTTGAACCCGTCCTCGACTTGCTTATTACGACCCTGCCACGCGACAACTTGATAAGTTCTGCGTGCCTGGAGCTCTTCGAGCATATCAAAAAGGAGAATATCAAAGAACTTGTGAAGCATGTGGTGGAAAATTATCGGGAAAAGATTCACAGTCTATCGCACCTCGAGCTTTTTAGGACAATGCTCGTCAGATACGATCAGACGTCCGGATTCACGGCCGATATGGATTACTTTATAGAACGTGATGACGAAACTTCTCGTGATCAGAGGCGTAACCGACCGCCTCCACACAGGAATCCCATGGAGCACCTGACCATGGACGAAGCGCAAGAGGAATACTGGAACACTTCAGATGATGAAGAGGACCTACAAGTGAAACCTGGCGATCGTGTATTGTCCGCAAATGGCGAGTCACAGAGCAACAGACTTTTAGTTGACTACGCATCGGATGAAGAACTAGACGAGAACATCGAAGCGGGAGCAATCTCAGGGGACGAGGACAAACCAGAAGAGAGGGTCAAGGCGGCAGATGATAATCCCATAATGGCTGTGCCACCACCAGAACGAGTATCCGAGAAACGCCGCCGGGAAGAGGATGAAGAAGACGATCTCAGCAAAATGGTGCAGCACAAACGTCGAAACAGTACGTCAGCGGGATCAAACGCATCAGTCAGTACCCCCAACTCGTTGCGAAAGAGACGGCTGCCAGCTGGCGTCCGAGACTCTGGAGGGGGGCCAAAGAAAATTTCTATCAGTCTAACATCCACTGGGAAGACCGGAGATGTAGGAGGCGACGACTGAATAACCTGCACAATATCTCAGATACCTTTGCATGCATGTCATAACGACCAGGGTTCGACAATAGCCCATATAATGACGGGAAATGAGACCGGCGTTCGGGTGAGGCAGGAACCAGTCCGATGGCCACTGTAAGGGATAGAATCTTGATTGGCTGGGAAGCAAGGCAATAGGGCAAGACCAAAATGAAGCCACTTGCGAAGTTCCTGGCCGACTGTTCGATGTCTAAGACTCTGTCAGGAGTACAGCAAGTCGCCGTCGTTGCAGAGATTGAATTAGGCTATTGGTATCACCTGTACTATAGAACAAGATCGACACTTCAGTATGTTAGCAGTGAGAAAAGCATACTAACAAGACAGTCTCAACTGTCTTGTCCGGCTGGCGGTACGACCGAACTTGTGAAAAGAGCCCTTTCCTCAATCTGTATCTGTACATGATTTGATTGTCCTCCCTCAGATCTTGCTCCGTTTAACTGCTGTTTTGTTGACCTCTTCGTTATAAAGTTAAGCAATTCCACGAATGGACTGCGTCGGCCGCGATGCGAGCCATAAAACCAGTATCCTACGGCAAAATCGTCTGTAGATGTTAAATCTCGGCTCACGGCGTCCGGTGCAGCTTGCGTCGTCGGTCAGCCGAGGCTTAATTCGGTACTTTTTGTGGGGGCAGGGACGTTGTTCAGGGGGGAGAGAGACAAAACGACAAAGCTACCCGGGACGCGGGGAACCACAAATTATGCGTAGTAAGTCGGACACTTTAACAACCCTTATACACCGTACCGAGCACTTTTCAATTATCGGCACTATCATCAATCATCGTCCACTGTTTCTCAGGAGAGGACTTGAAAAATCCCCCGGGATGTGAAGCAATCGAATTGAATTGGACGAGTGAATTGGAATTCATAAATTCATAAATATGTCTCGGTCTCTAACACTCAAGAAAATCGACGGCAAGCCGGGCGAAGTATACTACCCGTATGTGATTTCCATTGCGCTCTCTCTTTCTCTCTTGATCAACTAGTTTCAAATTCAGTTTCACAAGGGAGAGAAGTTTTTTTTTTCTTATTTTATTGATCCATATTTTTGTGCTCACAATTACGCAGCTTACAACTCAACCATAACCCCAAGCCTGTCGCAGGGGCTGGCGAGCTACTCATCCGTCTCCACGCCGCAGCACTCAACCACAGGGATCACTTCCAGCGGCAGCACTTATACCCGGGCATCTCCTTCGAGCACCCGCTGCTGGCGGACGGGGCCGGCGTCGTCGAGGCCGCGGGCCCCGACACTAAGACGGGGTCCTCGATCGTCGGCAAGCGCGTGATCTTGACGCCGTCGCGCGGCTGGGACTCGAACCCCGAGGGGCCCGAGCGCACCTTCTTCACGACGGGCGCCCACGTGGGCACGGACTGCGGCGCGGCGCAGGACTACGTCGTGGTGCCCGAGGACGAGGTCGAGGTGGCGCCCGACCACCTCTCGACGGTCGAGGCGGCGGCGATCCCCATCGTGGGGCTGACGGCGTGGCGCGCGCTCATGACGAAGAGCGGCAACGCGCTGCCGGGCCGCAACATCCTCGTCACGGGCATCGGGGGCGGCGTCGCGCTCGCGGCGCTGCAGTTCGCCGTCGCGATCGGCTGCCACGTCTACGTGACCTCGGGGTCGGCGGCGAAGCTCGAGCGCGCGAAGGCGCTCGGCGTGAAGGGGGGTGTGTCGTACCGCGACGCCGACTGGAACAAGAAGCTCGCGGAGCTCCTGCCGAGGGACCGGCCGTACTTGGACGCCGTGATAGACGGCGCTGGGGGCGACATCATGGCGCGCGTGGTGCGGCTGTTGAAACCGGGGGGCATCGTCTCGACGTACGGCATGACGCTTGCGCCGAAGATGGACTGGCTCATGCAGGCCGTTATGAAGAACATCGAGCTGCGCGGATCGACGATGGGGTCGCGGAAGGAGTTCGCCGAGATGATTGCTTTTGTGCGCGAGCATAGGATTCACCCCGTCGTGAGCCGCGTGGTGAAGGGCTTGGATAACATGAAGGAGATCGAGGAGCTGTATGAGGACATTCGTGAGGGGCGACAGTTTGGGAAGCTGGTTATTGAGATTGTGCCTGATGAGAAAGAGAGTGCGAAGTTGTAGGTCGGGTTCAACCCCTATTCGGGAGCGAGGTAGAAGTGGTAGTAGTGGCAGTAGAAGCAGATCTCTTTCCAGTGGTTTTGTGATGTACGGTATGACTAGAAAGGGTAGAAGAGGTCTCTCCAGTAGAGCTTTGGTAGTTCAAGGACTGGTACTATTTACACCTTAGCGAGACGATAGCCTTTGGTCTCAAATATCCGTGTACCATTCGCTCGTTTGTGTGATCATCAGAGTGTATATATTGTCTGCTTCTTTGAGTGTCATCAGTAGGAACATCGGTAAAGGGGTAACTGGTGTCTGCGACGTGTGCTCAATCCCCGACGCTGATTAACAAACACCACTTTTCACAGCTCTGTAGCTAATAGGTATACTGACGGGAAGAGTAGCAGGTAGGTTCCTAGCTCATATTCTTGTTCCTACCTAGTCACGATCTCGTATCATGGCCAATGAAGAAGCTATACCGAGTATCACATATATAAGACAGTATGACTATTGTCGGCTGAGGCATACTGTTCCTCTGTTTCCTTTTTCTTCCACCTCCCCACGCCCTCCTAAGTGTTATCATAAAATGATCACAGACTATTAGCAATGCGAAATCCCTAACGATCTTCTTTACGTAACTTGCGCCTCATTGCAGGCTAGGCGTATGGTATAAACGGCGGGTGCGCTTATCATCGCTTTGTGTATACACATACATACATACGCTCTCATCCCCGAACCAGTGAACAAGACAGCACGTTTAATTGGCCTAAGGGAACTTTCTTTAATATGGCGTCAGCGCGGGATGATATAATCACTAAAAAATAATTTGCAATTGGCTGTTTAGTGCTCATGCCATTTACTCTCGAAACATAACTAAGAGAGGACTCTCTCTCGGTTCAAATTGGTGAAAGGAATCAAAGAAAAAAGTAAAAAATTAAATATTTCGACATGTGCAGGATTTGAACCTACGCGGCCGAAGCCATGAGATGGCTTAATTTCATACGAATTCAAGTCTCACCCATTAACCACTCTGGCAACATGCCCTAATATGGTAATTGCTCCGCATTTGGAGTTAATATCCGGCTGCACAAGCCATCTCCGGACACAAAGTCACTGTCCAATTTGTATTTCGAGATAATTTGGTGAGCAAGGTAATTACTTCACTAGATTCCATTTATCATCTTATCTCACTCTAAATGCTACTACGAAGAAGGTTGTTGCGTAAACCATAGAACAATCCGGGTATAATTTCGGCTGCGCATAGGTAGGCACCTAGATGCCCAGCTAAGAACATCGGGTTCTACAACAACCTATCGGTATTTGTATGCTGGCTAACAGACAAATCCCATGTCAACCCAGCGAACAGCCAAACATCGCCGACCACAGGAACTTAGCCTACACTACGGGCGTTTCAGAAGCGTGTGACAGGGTAACCGGCAAGATTAGACGAGGGGAGCACAAATGGGAAAGGGTCGAAAGCTAAAGGGCAATTTACACTAGGTGTAAGTACGGTAAAGCGGGATTGAGGCTGGTACGGCTGCCGATCCAATCGCTGCGTCGAAGAGATCGCCGAGTGGGTCCTCGGCCCCGGCTTAGTGGCAATGTGGGGCAAGATGGGGGGATTTATGCTCGCTATGGTCGCCGTTCTTTTATGTTGCCGCGTGGGATTCATCTCGCCGAACAATCTAAATCGTGACGATGAGGATGGGTGATGAAAATAGAAATTCATGCATTCTGAATACTGTAATACGTACTAGTAAGGATCCCGATTATTCAGAGGGTTCCATTTTCGGGGGTTTTCTCCTTTCCCCTTTCGTTTTCGTGCATGGCCTCCGGGCAACACATCCCTGGACATATAAGTAGTATACCAGTAATTCCTATACATCGCCTACTTGTTCTTCAGTACCGAGTAGCATGTAGACGCAAGCAGATCATACTACCGAACGTTGGAACAGAACCAAATCTATGTTCCCCGCGGTCCTTGTATGTGAGTGAGAGTGAGTGCATGTGGTGCCAATATTAGTTACCATCGGAGCAGTGGCAAGCCCCCAAGCCACCATCGGCTTGGGGCGTCGCCGTCGTCGTGGGATACAGGTAGCCGGTAGTAGGGCTGCGCCCTAGGTTTTCCAAAAAATAATGTTCCACTCTTCGAAGAAGAAGCTAGTCTTGTTCTAGAATCTTTTTCTATATATCCACATCTAACATTCTAGAATATTTATCGTATTAGCCTCAATGGGCCACGTATAAATGCAGTGATTGAAACTAGACGTCACAGCTGACTGGGACAGCTATAAGCAATATGGTAGGGAGATCTACAACATCGACCTTATTTTTCCAATCTTCCTATTACCGCCCTGAGTTATTGAGACGTTAGCAATGTTACAGATATATTAGGTAGGATGCAGAACAGCTGAGAGAAACGGCAGTTATGGGATGCTCTCTAAATGCCTGATCTTGCAGGCTGGGCTTCTTCTTCCGTCTGACATGCACTATACGGAAATAAATACTCAAACACTTTCACACAACTAGAATGCCACTCAGTTGATCAGGAAAGAACGTTCCGGGGGTACCTGATGGCGACTGGGATTGAAGTCGGCGACTCTCCCTTCATTTAGTACGCACACTAGCGAGGAGCAAGCAAGCATCCCCAGCCAAGAACGCCGGCAAGGACAGAGACCGCTTACCACCAGTCCCCCAGCTTGAGTATTAATTAGTCTTTGTCCTAACCTCTCTCTCCATGCTATAGTTTTTTCTTCAACTATTAATTAGCCTAGGTTCCCGGCACACGAAGGAGCACGCTTGACCGGAAGCATTCTAACCTACACTCACTACTGCAATCGCCATCTCTCACAATGTGGAACCCGCCATGAGGAATAAGATGATTTACGTCCGTCTTAACCGATGCCCTTGAGAATGGTGCCGCCGTCCCGGACCTAATTAACTCGGAGGGCCCCTGACAGGCTTATTCACTATCCACTCCACAGCGACGGGGTGCTTTAGTCCCGGAAGCGCTACGATCTGAACAAGGTTTATAAGAGAGAAACATCTACCATTGTGGGATATAAGCTCACGGAGTAGGCGCGAGAAGGGAAAATACATCATTTTCAGAACTACAAAGGGGCGCAAAAGGGGGTTCTCATTATCTGCCTCTCCAGGTTCGACAAAAATATGCGAAACGAGCAAATAAATCAAAAGAACGAGAGACATCCACCAAAAGCCGCCCTCAATGTTCGGCTCTTTGCTCTCGGGGGCAGCCTTTGGCGCCGCTCTAGCAGCTACTGGCATGTACGAGCCGAACGTGATCCTCTCGCAGATGAAGCTCGAGAACTGGCACAGTGAGCAAATCCTGAAATCATTTTCTTTCCCTATCACGATGGCTGTTAGGGGGCAGAGGAGCCCTTTCTGGACTCGATGTCTTGCCCCTGGGGTTCTCTACGTTTTCGTAACTCCCCTAGACCATCCCTAGAGTCACGGCGACTAACTCGGAGCATTGTAGTGGTGCAGACATTCCTGACGGCGTCCGCGGCAAGCACGTAAGTACGGTAGAGCTTATCCAGTGGGATATTGTATCCTCGGTATCATCGAATATGCTTGTTGTTACATCGATATAGTCAGGTCTTCGTCGTTGCACGTAACTCGATGGGGTATTATTAAGCTCTTTACTAATCGATCGATCAATACCCAGGCTCGTCGTCACATTATGCCAGAAACTAGGCTACATCGACGTCAAACCCCGTAGCTACTCATCCCTCGGCCTCTTCGGCCCTCTCGACGGCAACATCATCGGGGGATACATGCTCGGGATCGGCATGACCCTTTCCGGCTCCTGTCCCGGGACCGTATTCGCGCAGGTCGGAGCGGGTGTGCGCTCAGGTCTCTACACGCTTGGGGGCTCCGTGCTGGGTGGCATCATTTATTCCAGTTTTATTCGGCCGACTCTCGCAGCCCTGAAATCCAAGAGCCCACCGACACCTCCGAAGCCTGAGAATCTGACCATCCACGGGGCGCTGGGTGTAAGTCAAGTCGTGGCATTCGCAGGCGTTGAAGCTTTGTTTGCGGGATTCGTGGCTGCGATATCTGCCCTTGGACTCGTGAAGACGCGGGGTCTCGTTGGACCGGTACTTGGCGGCTTCGTGATAGCGGGCGCTCAGCTCTTTTCGGCCATGGTACGCAGAACGCTGCTAGGGACGTCTGCATCCTTTGAGGAGTTTGGAAATTACGTCTCGTGGTTGGTGAGGGGAGGAGGCGATGCTAAGCCCAAGTCTTACAACTCTATAGCCGTAGTCACAGGCATGATGATAGGTGCTCTAGGACTTTCCCTGACAAGTGGCTTTCCCAAAGCGATCCGGGATACTGATATCGACACCGCAAGACTCGTCCTAGGGGGCATTTTGCTTGCGGTCGGCTCAAGGATTGGGGGAGGCTGCACGTCGGGTCACGGCATCACCGGTATCTCTTTACTATCTGTTTCCAGCTTCGTCTCTGTGGCTGCTATGTTTGCCGGTGCATTTACTACGGCTGCCTTGGTATGACGAAAGAAATGAATGAATAAATATATAAACAATCAAACAAATGCCTTCACTTCGGCCACGAACCCTCCAAGTCGTTATTGTGTACAACAAGATCCGTTGAATGGAGACTTGCTATCTTTCCAATAGACACTCTGGCTAGCTTCTACACTATTAGCTCTTTATCATAGAAGACTCCGTAGGAGCATGTAGTCTTCAATGGTGCCTACCAGGACTTTGCATAGCCCGCCGCTAAAATTTTATATTACAGCTTGACCAGCCATAGGCAAAATATAAAATGAGTGTTGACCGCCAGAGGGGCAAATCTGTCGGATTCGGCGACCAACGAACATGAACGGACTGAGTGATCAGCCTACCTCAAGTAAGTATTTATCTAGAAACGGACTCGGGTTCGGGGTCCACTCTTCTAGAAGATTTCGGTGCCGGATCTGACGGAGCGAAATGTACGCCAGTTATGCAATGCAATGTACAATGTAAGCTGGAACGCCTCGTCGAGGTTTTCGGAAGCGAAAAAGGGGGGTAGTTTTCCCCCAAATTTCCATAGGGCAATTCCTCATCAGATGGCGGCTGGCTTCCTGACTCACATCACCTACCTATTCTTGGCTTAATTCACTGTTCTATGCACAGCACAACAAGGTGGTATGGACAGTATGCCTGAGGGCTGGGTAACATTATTTAGTCTCAGATGTGGAATTCTCTACCGTACTCCTTTCTTCAGTAATAATACCCGTGGTCCCGAAGACTAGGGGAATGGAGGGCAGACAAAAAAGGGGGAGATGGAACCGCCCGTATTATTTTGGGTGAACCATATGTCGGGAACGAACAGCAATATTATGCCATGTAATGCAATGTCCGTGTCAAAGCTGCACACCTGCATCCCAAGCAATGCAACCGTAACCACAGCTGGTTCCCCCCTTACTGCTACTCACTCTGTTCTCTTCTCTTTTCTTCCCCTCACCCACCCCATACTATCCCCTTCCTCAAGCGTCCTCCCTAGCCGATCCCTTAACAGCAGTGACCTCGATCTCAATCTGCATCTCCTTCATGAGCCCCGCAGAGATCATCGTAGCCGCCGAACGGGCGCGTCCAAACCACTTCCGAAGCACAGGCCAGACCCGCGGGAACGCCTCGCGCTCGGGCACCGTGTACGTGACGCGGACGACGTCCTCGATGGATGCGCCGGCCTCGGCGAGCGCCGCGGCCACGTTCAGCAGGCATTGCTCCGCCTGCTCGGCGATGTCGGGGGATAGCGCGCCCGTTTTATAGTCGTAGCTGAGACGAGCACTCGACATTAGCGAGGCGAGGCAGGGACAAGCGAAGGATCGTGATAACTCAAGTGTAAATAGGGGACTAGAGTCTCGATGCTTTTCATCTCCGGACTACAAAGGAGGTCGGGTTTTTTGAGGCACGCTTGGATACATCTCAATCAACTTAAGCTGACTTAAACATGCACAATTCTACTCACCCGGTACATCCTGCCACGAACACTAGGTCGCCCGTGACGACGGCGCGAGAGTACCCGATCTCCCCTTCGAACGAGGATCCGGAGCTGATAAGCGTGCGTGCTTTGGAACTGGCAATGGGCGCGTTTGGAGAGGAAAGGGGGCCGGACATCTTTTAGCTATTCAGGCTCATGTAATGGCTCCTCAAATGCGAGTATCGGAGTTTGTATATCAGCTATTCGTGATAGAAGCCGATAGTGACGATGCTGAGGAAGAATAAAGACAGCGACTCTGTGGTTCGGTTCGGGCAATTAGTTGTATAATGGCGCTAGAAAGGTGAGTCACAGATACCCGACCAAGCCGGCACTGAGGCAAGTTCGGCGAAATTGACACTTCGTTTCGCCATGAGGATTCTGAAAGAAAGACTACAAGGAACGGTAATATCATCGCAACTGTTTTATATACTTGTTTGATTAGTTTGCTGCCCGAAAATGAAGAAACCCATAAGCTAATTTTGTACAATGCAGCAGTCAGCAACTGACCGTCAACTCTCGTTCTACAGACACATATGCTTCCCAGCGAAGATCTGGAAAATCAGGTGTACCTTCCATCAAAGACCTGTGATAATTCCAACTTTTGGCTTGGGTTGGAAGAGCGCGCCAGAATCCAGCTATAACAGAAATGGAAAGCAGCCAGAAAGGGCGAATCTTAACGCTAGTAGTTCAGCTCTCCTCCAGCTCCTCCGGGGGAATGGTCTAAATCCTCATAACTCTTTAAGCTGCGTCCCTGGACAGCTTCACGAGGTCCAACTGCGGCTCCGCCAGAGGCACCATCACCCCATCGACCAGGCCCTCCTCTACCACGGCCAGTGCCTGATCCATCTTGATTCCAACGTCCCGGCGGTAGTCGTCGGTCGTACGGCCCGGCTCGATTATTGAATCGCGTCGCTCCTGGGCCGTTGCGGCGAACTGGGCCGCCGCTACGTTCATCACCACCTGTGTTCCACCCTGGGGCTTGCATAGTGTTGCCAGCAAAGAGCGGCATCCCTGGGATATTGGGAAAGCCGGGGAACGTTGCCATCATATTGTTCATCGTAAAGTTCTGCAAGTTGAACCCTCGTGGAGTACCTTGCTGCGCCTGTCCACTCGCAGGAGGGAAATGGCCGTTGCTATTTGCGTCCGTCTTGGACGGTGCAATGTGCGCAGGATCCAGAACGTATGCATTAATAAGATCAAACTATAGCCAATGTTAGCACAAATTTGGAAGCCTTCGCGAATCTCGCTTACTTCTTGTCGCATATTATCAAGCCACTCCGAGTGCCGTTTTTCGACATGTTTCTTCCAGAAGTGCTCCTCTTTGAAAAGTTTAGAGCACTCAGGGACCTTGCACCTAAACTTGTGCTCATCTTCTTGTTTGACAAACTTTGTAAGCTCATCATTTATGGCATCCTCTGTCGCTCTGCCCCCGAGTTTTCGAAGGTCAACTGATTCAGGCTCTAGAATCTGCATGATCTTGTCTTCAAACGTCTTTACCCATTTGTACGCCCGTTCCAGTTGCTGTTCAGTTTTTGAAGAGGCATTGCGGAATTTCTTTTCAGGTTCAGGCGCTTCACCCTCTTCTTCATCCTTGGCTTCATTGCGCTTCTTCGATGGGAAAGGGTCGCCATTTGCACTAGCACGAGCCACGTTCTTCGCAGCTGATGAGAGCGTGCTTCTTGGGCGACGAAGGTGACCGCCCGGGCATTTTCTGGTTAGCTCATGGATTGAATCGCTTTCGAAAACGCAAAAGAAACAGAAGTTGAAAACCCGGCGCAAATACTCGATTGTCAGATCGAGCTGCTTCTTTTTAATGAGGAGATCCTCATCATCAACCTCGTCATCAACAATGCCTTCCTCATCTGACTCCCCCATTTCACCCTCTTCGCCGTCGTCCATTTCCGTATCAAAATCTAAATTGCGGTCCTTCTTCACCTTCCTGGGTGGTGCAGTAGGATTGGCTACTTCAAGGCGGCCAGCGTTTTTGAGAAATTCCACTCGTTCTTCAATTCGGAGCGTAGCGTTGAAATCAGAGCCAAAATCCTGTTCAAACTTATCCACGAGTTTCTGGGCAAGGCCGAGATCTTTTTCGATACGCTCAGGTGCCGAGAAGAGATCCCATAGTGCCTTTTTACGGGGATTGTTTGGGGGGTTATGGACACCGACATGACAAACAAAGTCGCCCCGAACTTCATCTTTAACGGTTTTGCCATTGACTGCCTCTAGAGCTTTTTCTGCGGTAGAGACGGGCGCAGGCGATTTCGCATCTACGTCTCCTTCCTCGTCTTTGGGATCTGGACGGTCAATAGGAGCAACTGTGTCAGGCGCCGGATGCAGCATGACCCAACCCATACGATGGTATCTTTTGCTGGGATTAGGGTCGCTCAGCGAAAGCCACTTGAAGCCACCTTCGCCTTCACCGAGATGCTCTTTGCAAAAAGCCTCTAGATTCTGACGGCTAACGTGAGGTGCTATCGTCTTAATCAGAAGTGTTGGCTGATACAGACTCTCATCACGCAGATCATTTCCCGTCACGGGGACCAAGTCACCAACTCCGAGAACTTCATTCGCCGCGGTCGCTTCGCCCTCCTCCTTTTCAATCACACCACCAGCTCCATTGCTTTCGCTTTTCGGGAGGCCTTCGAGAGAGAACTCATCAAACATTCCCGACTCCAAATCTTGGTCCCACTGATTGTATGCGCCACGACGAAAGTCATTGATTTGTTGGCGTAGAGGATCTCGAGCTTCGGGGACATATTTCTCTCGAAACCATTGTTCCTTCTTGTGTTCAGAAACGAAACTACGCGCCATTTTCGCCTGAAGATCTTCCCTGTACACATCGTATGCAGCCTGAATCTTCGCCTTTTCCTTGTCGCGATCCTCTTGAGTGTCGCGCGCACGAGGACGTTCAGGTTCTCGTCTCCGGCCGGTACGCGCGCGTTCCTTCTCTTCCTTGATCTTCTCGTTGGCTCGCCACCATTCACCAAAATAGGAGAACCCAACTTGAAAGGGTAGTTTAACAGGATCTGTCAACGGGTTGGCAGCGGGAGGAGGGGGGGCTAGGCTGCCACTCGACCCCGGAACGTAGCGGTCTATATTGGCCGGGGGGGAAGTGATCCGACGGCGGTCGTCGCGGTCGCGGCCATTTGGATGCTCGTCTCTTCCCCTACCTCGCGGCTCATATCTATCAACGGCCGGGGGGGAACGAGAACGTCGTCGAGAGCGGTCGTAACCTATCAGAGGTCAGTTATTAAAAATGGCTGAGCTGGAGACAAGTAACTGCGCTCGCGATAGGCTGGAGCGCGGGATTTAATTGAGGAGCTTAAAGTAGGATGATGATAACACAAAAGGGTTCCACTGCAACGCACCGGGAGAGCGTCCGCGATAGAAGCTATCGCGAGATTCGTCCTTCACTCTATCGTCTCGGGAACTCCAGGTACGCTCATTCGGTGACCTTGCTGGGCCATCGCGATACGAGTACGAGTCCATCTTGAAAGATTGAGATAACGGTGGAGCGGTATATGGATGCTTCAGGGCGTTGGATACATCAGCGGATGTGCTTGTATTTGTATGGCGAAATCGGTCGCACGTGGGCGGCGGGTCTTGTCGGGCGTCAAGTGGTTTCCGTGGAGCGCAAGTGCGTCAAATGCCTGCTGTTTGGCGAAGCGCTTGCCGTTAGAGAATTCATTCTGAAGCAAGTTTGGGGGGTAGAGCGAAGATGACGTTGGTAATGATAGTGACAAGGGAGGGATAGCAAATAATAATAAGGCAAAGCGACCGGAGGACGCGCTTGAAGCAAGCAGAAAGTAAGATGATGTTTAGCGACCAGTGGCCCGAGCTAGCAGAGGCTCTGCGACAAACAAACAACCAGCAACGGCGACAGCGAGAAAAGAAAGGTGCCAAGTTTGCCAATGGTTTGTAAAAGCCGTGGTAGGTAGCGAAGCACGCACGGAGGAGAGAGAAGTAGAATGGGAAGAAGAGTTGTCACAGGAGAAGCGAGCCACAAGTCGGGGGAGCGACAATGTTCAACAGTTGCAGGGCTGACGCGGGCGAGGTTTTTGATGAGGATGAATTGAAGGGCCAAGGGGACAGAGAGAAAAAAGGATTGACGAACTGTGCAGATCGGCAGCGCAGACAAATGTGACGATGATGAGAATGATGATGATGTGAACCACACGTGAGAGTGTTACAAGTACATAGCAGACGTGCCGGGGAGACCTACTGCGACGACACGACGTGTTGAGGCAGCGCTTTTGTCGTGGAAGGAGGACAAAGAGAGAGTGGCAAGCTAGCTGCCCCGGCGGTTCGCTCAGTAGTTCGGCCGTCGCAGCCATCGTGAGCCCAGCCACAATGCGGTATCCACGCAAGTCCGACGGGGGTCTGGCGTCGAAGCGGCCAATGAAATAGTACCTAGGTAGTGTGTAGTGGATAGTAGTGGAGAGTAGTGGAGAGTAGTGGTCCGGCCTTACTTATCCAGGTTAAGAACCTAAGGCAAGTATGGTCTGACAGTACAGTTGGAAGTAATCCGGAAACTGTGTGATTAGCCGCTTACCGCTTACCGCTTACTGCTCACTATCTGCCTCTTCATAGAGTGTACCTACTCGTAGGTAGGTGAAGGTGTGCTGCTGCTGCTGCTGCCTCTTGTTCTTAGATTCCTTGTCATATGTAAGTAGGCAGGTAAGAGTATCTGCCTACCTGCCTAACATTGCATAAGGTAGGCTGGCAATGCTACCAGAACCGGAGGGTAGTCCTGTTTATGATTGGGCAGGTTCCTTGCTTGTGTGGACGAGACGTATATCAGATATTAGTATCTAGGTAATCTCATTTGATCACCCCGAGATTCACATAGGTGACCACCTTAGGCACGTGTGAAGGTTGCATTAGATCTGATACAAATAAGTGACTGACCTTCACAGCCAGGTGTGAATGCTTCGCAATGATGGAGCCGATTCGGTTCCCTACTTTCTAGGCAATCAGCTAGCCTTATCAACTTGCTTTTGAGAAGTGCCTGGCCCAACGTTGACAAATGCACCATCAATTAACTCAGAGATAACAAGATCAACGTCTCCGAAAAAGCATTGGAAATAATGAAGCCTCAGGAAGTGTAGTGCTAGGTATACAGCAGCGAGTCAGGTAGGAACGCTGAATGCAGTTGGTAGTGTTGATCCAGCACATTGGTAGGGGTGAAGGTATTGTACTTCTTTATAGGCAGTCACGATGGCTAGAGCTTAAATATTGATTTGAGATCGACTTTTGAGTAAAGAAGTGGCATGAGCCAACAACCTGCATGCCATTCTGACCACCTACGTCATTACTAGAGCTTCACAGCTCCACTCGAGCCGAGGCATTGTGCTCTTGACTGGTTCAGCTTCTATTTACAACTTCTAGAACAAACATATAACAAACAATACGTGCTCTTTTATGAGGACCATTTGGAGGATTTTCAATCAGAAAAGTTCAAAAGGACCTGCTCAACGCGGAAAGCATGACGACCTATATACCCAAGATCAACATGATACCATATGAGGTGTTCGCGAGCCCATCGGCGTCCATCCTCCTTCCCATCGCACTGGGAACAGCCGTGGGTTACAGCACAAGGCGTAAGCTCATTACTCTGTGTTACTACGCAAACTGGTCGGGTTGAAATTGAGCGATCCTTCAAACCCTGACCAGACCTTGGCACACCATATCCTGGTCAATAACACAACTGACACCCTACTACAGCACAGCAAACGAAAGAGACCTACAATGCGATGAAACAACCGCCTCTACGTCCACCGCCTTACGTCTTCGGCCCGGCCTGGACCGCACTATACGGCCTCATGGGCTATGCAGCTCACCGTGCCGTGATGCGCGCCTCGGCGGCGACTCTCTTCTCTTCTCCACCCGTCTCAGCCGATACGCTACGCACTCTGTACTCGGCACAGCTCGGTCTTAATCTGGCGTGGATGCCGCTGTTCTTCGGACTCCGGCGTCCCGCCCTGGCCCTTGCGAACATCCTGTCCCTCGTAGGTATAAACGGCTACCTAACGTACCTTTACTTCGGCGTAGATGAGGTTGCCGGGTGGTGCATGGTCCCTTACCTGGCTTGGCTCGGTTTCGCGACCTACTTGAATGCTGGTGTGGGATATTTAAATCACTGGGACATCTCCGAGTCAACGCTTGCTACGAGAAAGGCACTCGGCAAGGACCAGTAAGCGCAGAATAAAGATTAGAGCATTGATTTGGACAATCCGAGGAGCATAGCGTATAAATGAATATACTTGTATCTCATGAATGATATCCTATCGATCCAACCCTTAAAGAGATCTAACAAATGCGCCCTAACGCCATACACGCTCGCATCACATCGCGATACCGTCTAAATACATCTATTTGGCAGGGTATATTGTTGACAGCGGTAGATACCGCTTCAAGCCGTCGAAAACCATGAAAATGAAGGCTGAACTTGGGGCTGAGCGCAGCACGGTGATGCCGCATCCCCGGTAAAACCCACGGATACCGCAGGCGTTCCATAACGCCCTGACTTCTTGCATGAAGGACCGGTTCTGTCCAGTCCCACCGACCGGGGAAGTTTGCATGCGGCTTTTGATAGTATCGGCAGGGAAGAACAAGAAATTGTAAGACATGCCAGCAGATGCGCCCGCTACAGCCTGCTGCCACAAAGGCAGCGTCTCTGTCGCAAGTGCATCTTTCTCTAGCTGGGAGGTGGCCGACTGCTCGTTCAGGAGGCGAAACATCTTGGTGGTTGTTTCCTTCGATCCAAACCACGCAGCGGAACCGCCAGACTCACGCAAAAAGGTGCCCATTTGTCCGCGCCAAAAGCCCCTGAGTCCTTCGTGTTTGTAGACATCGCGAATCACAGACATCACACTGGGTACTTTTGGTGCTGCGCCATCTACGCTCGCGGGGACCTGGACCTTGCATTTGACCAGCTCTATTGGTGTCAGGACGACAGAGGTGAAGGCACCTGCAAAAGCGCCCGTGAACCACAATGCCGGCAAAGGGAGAATGCGGTCGCGCGAACAGTACCCGGAAGCGTACACGGCCTCACGCCCGATGCGCTCGAAGAAAAAGAGACTGCTCGTCTCGGCCGCCGCACCTACAAGGGGTGCGCTAATACCGCGATAGAGTCCAAGCACCCCGTCAGCTTTGATGGATTGTCGGAAACAGTCGAGAGGGCCGGTGTAACGGGGAGGGAGATGGTCAGGCTGGGATTGCAGCCTGACCTTGACCGTGTCGAAGGGATATTCTATGTACTTGCCCACAATGCCTGCAGTCTAATCACCGTGAGCGAGCGCTTCAGCGTGTAGATATCACTATAGCAGGTAAGACTTACAGATCCGTACGAAAGATCTTCAACAACCTCCATCGCGGCTGATTTTTCCTGGGCAGGCAATCGGGAGGGAATAGCGGTGGTAGATGTGGCCTCTGTTGCTGCCATGGTAGCTACCCGACCTCGAATGGCTGTGAAAGAATGGTGTCAAACGGTGGGTGTCGCCAGTAGGCCTGCCGGGCGGGATGATCGATAATCTAGCACAACGGCAGGCGATGGCGACAATTTCCGGCTTGCTGTGCTATAACATGTTATCTCAGTTGGAGAGTCGGGTTGACGGGGAAGTTTGTGATAGGTGGGCCTGGCAAAGCTGGCGGGAGTCCTGGTATTGCTGGTGGAGGAAGATCTGGAGGGCCTGAATGCGCGATCCAAGCAGCGTCGGGAGCCAGTCACCGCCAATGACCAACTAAGTGGGTGCACATGACGCAGAGATAGGGCGGCGCCGAACCGAGAAGCCAGCAGCGTGTTGGGCGGAGGCGGGACGGATGAAACTGGAATAAGAATTGGGTAGAATCGCTAATTTAATAGCTATCAAGGTGTGGCGTACACGATAATTTTCAAACCTTCCGGTTTATGCTCGGTGAATTGGAGTACAGCTTCGGGTTGGAGATGTGACTTCAGGCAAGAAATTTCTGCGAAGCGGAGCGATGTCGCTTGGAAGCGCCCTGTTAAAGTGCGCTGCAGTGGAGTATGCGACTCTTGCAGGTCCTGACTAAGTGGGGCGTTATATGGAGACAAAAAAAATTATCTTATCAGATCATCAGTACTTAGGTACATGAGCCCGCTGGGAGCCGCGGGACTCTCAGCTGCCGTCAGCTGTGATAGAGGGGTAAAGCATCACTTTTGCTTGAACCTAAATCAAAACCCTGCGTTCGTGAGCTTCACCTGTCGACATATTGGTCGGTTCTACTTCCATTATTTTCTCATGGAGTCACTTGAATTACACTTTTTAGCTGAATTCTGGTAGCCCAACCACTTGATCCTAATCTTTATCTCTACCCAGTCAGTTTCTGTAGGTACATATCCCCATCATGGCGAAGGACAAGAAAGACAAGAAAGGCAAGTCAGAATCAAAGAAGCAGAAGCTCGCCGAGAAGAAGCAGAAGCAGGAGAAAAAGGCGCAAAAGAAAGAAAAGACCAAAGCGGCAAAGCTAGATGGTAGCGATGCTGAGGATGTGGATCTGGACGCTGTCTTGGCCGAGTACAAGAAGCAGCAAGAGCTGTTTCTCAAGGTTACCGAGACCGTCCTTGATGCCCCTCCCAAACCTCGATCATCCGCGACTTTTCTAGCCTCTCCGTCCAATAGCAACCAACTCTTGCTCTTTGGCGGTGAGACATGGAATGGCGCTATTGCCAGTTTTTTCAATGACCTCAATATCTATTACACAGATAGAGATGAATGGCATTGCGTGACCTCTCCTAATGCCCCTCTTCCAAGATCTGGTCACGCATGGTGCCGGGGAGGTAATCAAAAGGACTCCGTTTTCCTGTTCGGAGGTGAATTTAGTAGGTTCGTAACAATGTCCTCTTAGGTTAAGCCATGGTAAACAGCATGGATGCTGATACGATCCAACGATAGCCCGAAGCAGGGTACATTTTATCATTATAATGATTTTTGGCGCCTCGAGCCTAGTACTCGCGAATGGGCACGTATAGAGGTCAAGGGGAAAACTCCGCCCTCTAGAAGCGGTCATCGTATGACATATTATAAGAACTATATAATTCTATTTGGAGGTATGAGCTTCGAGAATGGGTCCATGTTCATCTTCTAAAGCTTCTAACCCATGTGTCCAAGGCTTTCAAGACACATCAAATCAAACGAAATATCTGAATGATCTCTGGCTGTTTGATACCCAAGTATGTTGACACCAACTAAAGCTTGGAGAACACCAATTGCTGATAATTATCAAATAGAACTACTTTTGGTTTAGCCCAACACTCCCCCCAGCGCAATTAAAACCCGATGCGAGGTCTTCTTTCACATTTCTTCCCCATGAACAAGGCGCTGTTCTATACGGGGGCTATTCAAGAGTGAAAGCAACCGTCTCTGCCAATAAATCGGCAAAAGGGGCATCGCAGGGGCAGAGAAATATTCTAAAACCATTGATACACCAGGATTGCTTCTACCTGCGCGTCACCCAACCACCAGCAGACTCGCCACCAAACACGCCTCCTACTGTAAGATGGGAGAAACGGAAGAAGCCGGCTAACACGCCTAACCCACCTCGTGCTGGAGCAACCATGGCGTATCATAAGGGTCGCGGGCTGCTATTTGGTGGTGTCCATGATGTGGAACAGAGCGAGGAGGGTATCGATAGCGAATTCTTCAACCAACTCTTTACCTGGAACATTGAGAGAAATCGATTTTTCCCGATGATGCTTCGCAAGCCAAGGACTCAAAAGAAAGCACCTACTTCAGAGCAAAGGGCTGGCCGACGAGGCAGGGCCCAAGCAAATGAGGAAGAGCTATTGAAACAACTTGCAGCATTACAGGCTGGGGCGTCCTTAGAAGATGCTGAAGATATGGATATTGATACCAAAAACGAAGAAGACGAGGAGCCTGCGAAGCCAGTTCGAGAGATGCCTGTTTCAATGGAATACCCTTCCCCCAGGTTTAATGCCCAGTTGGCTGTACAGGAAGATATTCTATATATCTATGGTGGGACCTTTGAGGCAAAAGATCGAGAATACACTTTTGATGATCTACATGCCATTGATCTTGGCAAGATGGATGGCTGCAAAGAGATATTCAAGAGAGAGGATGAGAGCTGGGTTGTAAGTGGTCTTCTCTATTTAGACTGCAGTCCGACTCATTACCCTTGTACGCCCGCTAACATGGTATTCACTAGGGTTCCGACGACGAAGACGATGAAGAAGACGAGGACGAGGACGAGGAGGACGATGAAGAGGATGAAGATGAAGATGAAGAAGGTGATCTCGATGGTGAACCAGAAAAACTAGTATCGCCAAGTAAGCGGAAAAACAAACAGGCGGAGGAGATTGAAAGTATAGATACGGCATCTGTGGCCGAGTCATCTTCAACCGATGAGGACATGAGCGAGGCGGATACTACTGCAACTTCAGTCGACGACGGGCTCCCGCACCCCCGAGTAAGTACCATAACTTCCAGTCAATCAAATGACTTATATCTAACGTTATTATAGCCTTTCGAATCGCGACGAGAATTCTTTGTTCGGACTTCAGCTGAATGGCAAGAGATCTTGATGACGAGCCTCAGATGGAAAGGGATCCAGCCGGAGACCCTAACTATAAAGGAAATTAAGAGCAAAGCATTTGAACTTAGTGAAGAAAAATGGTGGGACTGCAGAGAAGAGATTACCGCCCTCGAAGATGAGCAGGAAGCTGCTGGCATTGGCGAAGTCGTGTCTCTTAATGATAGGGGTGACTCTGGTGCTGGAGGTGCTGGGCGAAGACGTTGATGTAGCAAAGCTCGGCTCCTCGGAGTTGGGACGGTTCAAACAAAGCATACCATGCTACCGAACACCAACCCCTGCCTTCTAACCATATCAAATTCATAATAAGAAGAATTCTTAGATTTTACATGTAAATATGACGAATCAAGCACGCGAAAGATCTGATGCAATAAATGCACATGTAAATGCACGTGTAGTATCTACATACTTGAAGTATGTAGTAAGATGTGTGAGGTCTAAACTCGAGTCGAACTCTATATGCTAGGTGGGATCGGAGTGAGACAGCCCCACTGCTCTACAGGGGAGATCTCACTGAAGTGAAGTGCCGTAACGCCGCCCCCTTTGACCACCGGCGCTAGCGATTACCTACCATCCTGGGGTAATGGTGCGCTTTTGCCACAAGCAGAGACAAACAATCTCACAATCATCATCATAACTCATCACGAGTAAAAACTTGATCTTTGTTCCTGGCTATTTTACACGCAGGCAGTATAAGATCCCTTATAGTCTGCAGCAAAAATAGGTTTGACGGCTGGGCACCATCCTAAAAGGACGTAGAGCGATGCCTCTGGGCTTCGAGCGACTGAACGCCAGAAAATCCCAACCTAATGACCACATCAATTTCATCAAACCCTTGAAGGGTAGGGACGAAACGATCGCACAAGATTTTCTTGAGCGCATCGCTGCACAATGTGGTAAGTACCACCAGCCGGATCGTCTCCAGTCTCTGCCGTGTTGCTGGCTGTGTTCCTCTTTGAAGGCCATGCATATTGAATGGTAACAGTGCCTGTCATGCGAGACCATCATATTTATGTGATGTCACTTGAAGAGTACGAGCCGAACAGGGAATTCGTCGGTCGCAACTTCAACGCGGGCGAAGTCATACAGTTGGTCCTCAAGTCCCCATCTACTGGACGATGGCTCCCATTCGATTACGTACAGATGGTCATGATGCACGAGTAAGTGTACCTCTTTGTATAAGACAAGCCGCTCGACTCTAACATATCGAGGTAGACTTGCCCACTGCAAGCAGATGAATCATTCTAAAGCTTTCTGGGCCGTCAGAAACCAATACGCGGACCAGATGAGAGGCCTCTGGTCCCGTAAATATACTGGTGAAGGACTCTGGGGACGGGGCACATTGCTTAAGACCGGCGAATTTGAAGCGAATACTATTCTTGCCGATGATGCCTTACCCGAACATCTGTGCGGAGGAACCTACCGGTCAAAGGGAAGGAAACGACGGCCCAAGAAGCAATTATCCTACCAAGAACAAAAAGAACGTCGCATCCTGAAGAAGTTCGGAGCGAACGGAGTTGCGCTGGGTGAGGACGAGGAAATCAAGACAGAACTAGAAAAGGGCAAAAAACCTAAAGGAAAGCCGAGGGTCGCAGGGAGCAAGAGAGGCCGCGAACTGAGGGCTGCGGCTGCTCTGGCTCGGTTTGACCAGCAGAAACAGGTCGATAAAGTGAAAAGGGAGGAGGATATCGACGAGGACGAGACGGTTAGCGACTCCGGGTCAGAAGCTACGTCTGACTACGACGACGATGCCCCAAGCATCGTCGACAAAGAGGGTCGGCGCTTGATTAAGGTATGCGAAGATGAGAATCCAGCGGACGGCGATGCGCAGAACGAAATGCGCGAATTGGCTTCGGCATCACGCATCAAGCGTGAAAGGTCACGCTCACCTACAATCTTCAAGTCCGAGATAGACGAACCCTTACTTCACGATATCGAGTCGAGGCCGGCTACCAGCAGACACCAATCGTCTGCGGCTGGAGAAAGCTCGAGAAACAGCCTCATTTCACCGAAACCCGAAGTTGAGACGAATACTGCTACTGGAGACTGTCCCATATGCTCGTTCAGGAATATGCCCAGCTCTACGATTTGCGGTGCCTGTTCTCACGTGCTGGCGCCTAGTAAAGTGGCTTTCTGGAGATGTAAAAATAAGTCATGCCAAGGGAGTATGTATCTAAACCCAGAGGATTCTGGTTTCTGTGGAGTTTGTGGTGAGCGCAAAGGGGCTACGAGATGAAATCCATGCAGGATATCGATGGCACTCTACGGTGATGGTCAGGTATATCTATACACTGTCTTGGCTATGGACCTGGATGAATTGATCGCAATTTAATGACTATTGATTGTCGAGCTGTCTCATGGTTCAACTTGAGATTGAAACGGGGTTGTGTTGCCGTGAAAACATAATTGTCGATATCCATCGACGAGCTTTTCGGAGTACTAATGGGACATAAGGATTCATGTTCCCTGACTTAGCGGAACATTCTTATTACGAGCGATCTATCCAGCTATCATTCGGGTCTATAATAACCTGAACATAATAAGCTTGCTAGCCACAACTGATATGGACAAACTTGCGATTGACGGCAGATATGCTTCTTACAAGTCCAGCAAGTAAATTTGCTCCTGGGGATTCGTTTCAAGTGAAGAGGGTTGATCCTTAAGACGCTCACGGCTTGACAATAGTAGGGTTGTCGGTCTTGTTATAAGGCGTGTTCGAACCGATTTCCTACCGCGATCTAGGCTTGGCTATACCCGGTCGTCTTTGTCTTGTCTTGCAGCGAAGGGACCCTCCAGCTCCTCAAGCAATCCATTACGTTATTGGAAATTTCTGCTTTCAAACAGAACTGGAATCTAGGATTCTAGGGGAAAGCTTAGCTTAAAGAAGTTCATTACCTGACCCCCTAAAGTCCAATACGGGAGGTCGGCTTCCTATTATAGGTAGTCCGTACAGTATCTGCAGCTCTGCTATTGGCCCCAATCGTTAGTGCGAATGCACCACAATCTTAGAGACTGGGGGTTAAGGCGCTGTGGCTTACGTATTGTGAGCTATTTTGGTGTTGCAAAGCGCTGAAGGCCGCTGAAGGAAGGTCGCATACGCATATGGTTGGCCACTCAACTACCTAAGTGCATAGGTCGGGAAGACTTAAGAAGAAAGAGCTTTATATATGCGGCGCTATACATACTGAACAAAGGCAAACAGTGGTCATTAGAGGTCCCCCCTTAAAGTCAAGTGCTTTAACACTCGAATCTACAGCGTATTGAAGATAGAACAGCTTGGCCAGCAAAGCTTTCTAGTTTAGCGACGATAACTCAGCGCTAACCAGCATTTTTACACCTGGGAAGTCGACCGTCTTTTATACGGGCTACAGTAGCAAAAGGAACAAATCGCGTACCTTTAGCACACAAGCTAGCAGCGTAACAAGAGTTACTGAGCATTACCGCTCCATCCCGAGACTTGAAGTCAGCTAGAATGAGCCCGGAACAGCCGAAAGACAGTCAGAAGAAAGGAGTACGCTGCCGGACTGGCTGCTGGAACTGTAGGCGTAGACGGAGGAAATGTAAGTGCTTTGACTTACCAACACTTACAAGTACTCGCGACGCTGTGATGCTTGCTTTGATATGCCTATCTCGCGGGTGTGCCACATTCAAGATCCGAGGCCGCTGATCGTCAGTATAGGCAATGGAAGGCGACCTACGTGCGAAATCTGCTCTCGGAAAGGCGAGACCTGTCAATGGGGTATCAGACTCTCGTTTCGCCCAGAGAATAACTGTTCCGTTCCCGGCTCTCACCCATCCATGCGACAAGCCTCGGCCCTTAGTCGTGGTTCTACCATTGAAGTGAGTACAGTATAAGATGGTATTATAGTAATAGCTGGTTCCTCACAGACATGCTGATAGAATTAGTTCTGCGATATCACACATGAGATTATCAGAGATTATCAGGCCGAAACTCATGCTGCTTCAGGAGCTGAAGACGGTTCAGAGCAAGGTAGCGGTATTAATGATGAGGGAGGTATCGTCAGTCCTGCTTCGGCGGGTCAACCGCCAGCTACTCATGAACAGCCCACGCGCAATGGCGCAGTCACGCATTCTCCGGAACCTGGCGCCCAGACAAGCCCCAGCTTCAACCACCTCACAACAACTACCTGGCCGGGCTCGGAAAGCCCATTGAGCATGGATTCCACCGAATCTCTCACACTATTGCAGTCCGCGGCTGCACAGCTCCTGGATCTAGGCACCGCGCCTCCGCCAATTGAACCTCTCGTTCTAGATCACGATTGTCCGTCAGTTCAAGTAGGTGTCGATTACTCGTCCGAGCTGTCAAACGTTTGTATAGTATCTCCCGCTGCCACCCGCTCTTCTGATCGTTCCAATTGTGAGGATGGAATATTTATGCCGGGTTCAACTTACTTGGAGCTTCATTCCACCCTCAGAAACTGTATCTTCGACACCGCTCGATCGGCACAGTCTAGTAGAGCCATGAGCCCTACAGTATCAATCAATCCAAGTGGTGCGGACAATCGTTATGTGAACATAGACTATGATGCTTCGTCAATCAGATTCGGAACCCCTGTTCCACCGCCTGTTTCTACACCTCTATTCGCCGAATTGGAATGGCAGGAAGAGTACAAACTCTGGAACAACTGGGTTGGTGAGGTAGCACCCTGGGTAGGTTTCCTTGAGTCTGTTATCTTGTTTGTCTTTATTCATCATTGTGATTTCGCAGCTCGACAAATTCGACAACGACTGTCATTTTGGTCGCACATTACCCGTCATGGCACAAGACCATCGTCACCTACGTTGTTCAATGCTCGCGCTATCGGCCCGGCAGCAAGAGCAAAAGTACCCTGAATGCCGATCTTCCGCCAGTCTCGCCTTATACCAAGAAGCAGTCCATCAGCTGATCCCAGAACTACAATCAAGGTCGACTGCTGTCGTGGCGTCATGTGTTGTGCTGTGTGTCCTAGAGATGATGAGTTGTAAGCAAGACTCGCAGTTTCGACTAGCCATAATCGCTAATACATACCAAGGCTCACCGACTATGTGGCGCCGACATCTGGATGGTTGCGCCAGTCTAATTCAATCCGTGGGCATCAACGGATTCTCTGTAGGGCTAGAAAAGGCCCTCTTTTGGTGCTTTGCACGCATGGGTTTGTATCCCTATAGGCATCGTTCCGAGCACCTAGACTAACGCCATGTCACGACAGACGTTTGTGGCGGGTTCATATCGTCTCAGCGCACCCTCATCCCGATTGATAGCTGGTCTCCGGAGACCTTACTGGAGAGGAATATTCCACTCTATCGCGAAGCGTCATGCTCTGGTCTCTATGCCGGTTACGCTGTCTTTCTTTGCGCTGTTGTCTTGGATCTATTTGCTGGCAATTATACAGAGGATGCTTTCACACAACGTTGGAGTGAGATATTTGCATATATTGAGGATTGGTACACTCAACGGCCCGCAGAGATGAAGTCTATACTTGAGCTGAGTGCACCAAAAGGAGACTTTTCTCGGCCTTTTCCAGTTGTTTTGTTCTCTGATGCGGCAGCAGTCTCTGGAAATCAGCTCTATCATACCGCAGCTTTAGTGATGCTACAGAGGAAACCACATGGCGCGTCCATACGAACCAAGCCTAGGTCTATCCTTTGGCATGCCCGAAGAATCTGCGCCATCTCTATTTCGAATATGCAACACTCCTCTTGGACCAACAGTATCCAGCCTTTGTGGATCGCTGGGAAGGTCATGTCACATCCCAGTGAACATCAAGCCATCCTCGATATATACGCTAAAATAGAGAAGGACACTGGCTGGAGTGCTAAATGGCGTGCCGATGATCTGAAGAGTTATTGGGGAGAGCTAGATAGCTAATCGGCCATTGCGCATGGCAAGATTTCCATAAAGAAAGCTTTTCTCGAGAATGATTATGCAGACGCACAATGGCCACCGTCGACTCTTAAATCGGCTCCGGTCATGAAAGAACTGCCAGCTGACAGCAGAAATACGGCGGGAGCTTTGAAGTCCTCGGGGGCACCAAGCCTGCCCAACAGCGCACCCCCCATCCAAATTTTCTCTATCTCTGGGGCGGCGGCTAGCAGTTCATCCGTCATGGCGGTTCTGATATAACCCGGTGACAAAGTGTTAATCCTAATCCCATACTGACCCCACTAGAGTCATTGAGTCAGCTGTCTCCATTGGGTAAAGAGGTGCGCGAAGGACTCGAAGATGTTACTCACCTCCTGCGCGAGAGAACGACACATTTGCTGTACTGCTGCTTTACTCGTGTTGTATGCAGTGCAAGTCAGACCCTAACGTGCCATTCGGTCAGACTCAGGGATGAGACGCTCGCCTGCACCGGAGATGGTGTTCACTTACGCGATTAGCGATTTGACCCGACATGGACGCAATCAAGACAATGCTCCCCCGCACACGATTCTTGATCAGGATCCGAGCGGTGTGTTTAGCGGTTAGAAAGCTACCAGTGACGTTGACCCGTTGTATGCGGTCAAAGTCTGCTTGAGGATAATCCACAGCAGGTATCCTCTGCTGGATGCCAGCGCATGCAACGACACCGTAAAACTGCACTCCTACTCTTTCTGCGTCCATCTCTATCTCGTTCAAGGCGCTTTCCAGAGCCTCTTCGTTGGTTATGTCGCATTTATGGTAGGAAACTTCAAGGTTGGACTGCTTTGCAGTCCTCTGGAGGGCGGCCCATTCTTCGGCAACCGGTGTCTGCAGGATGTCTAGACACGCGACATGGCCACCAGCTTCCAAGACTGCTGCAGCAAGGGCAATGCCTAGGCCTCGGCCACCGCCAGTAATGACCACTAACCTTCCCGACAATGAAAATAGAGCGCTGTGCGAAGTATGGGCAGGCGTTTGCTGGGACTCCGGCACCTTAGCCGGTAGCGATAGATCGTTGACAACTGCGGCTGGGCTCATGATGTATTATGTCATAGCAGAAAATGTTACTACGAGAGGCTGAATTAGAAGTATAGACAACCTATGTGACAAACAAGTAGCCTGAACGGAAAAGTGAGTGAGCAAAGTATAAGACGAGAGAATCGAAGGATAGTTTTGAAAGAAATTACAACTACTAAGCTCACTATCAGATACTCAAAGGAGGAAAATGTGACATCTTTTGCTTCTTTGCATACTACGTTTTCTTTGCTATCGACTCGCCATAATATGATTCGGTGGTTTCTATAACGCAATGGAGCATTGCAGTCGAGTTGAAGCGCCACTTCGTTTCTGGTGCTACCAGCCTATTACTGTAGTTCATTGCGCTTAGCGTTGCCTAATGCACTAAGGTGGTAAGCGCAAGCGCACTGCACCGCAGTCTTTACCCGTTGAACTCTCTTTAGGGGCTGAGCGGGGTGGAAAAGGGGGCAAGAGAACTTCGATATCCGCCGCAGCTATTATCAAAAGAGGAATCCCTAAGCGTCAGCAATTTTTAATGGCCGCTCGACATTGATGGCATAAATGAGAAGCTAGCAGTATGAACAGAAAATCAATTGTTGCAGTAGAGATATACAAACATAGCTCTTTTCTTGGGTGATATCTAATACATTCGAACACGGTCACGTCTACAATGGGTCCAGTCAACGCCGTCTACCAAAATGGGGAGACTGGGACCAACACGACGATATTTGCTTCGCAGGACGCTGAAAGATCCAATCGTGTTCTCAGGATATTTTGATGTCTGATTGCAGATCTTTGCGAGCAATTCAAGGGTGGCCATCCCGGGTGAGTCGGCGCCTGCGATGTCAGTAAATATCGAGAAAATGTCAATATGCTAAGTTGCTGGGGATCATAATTATAGAAGTGCTATGGGTATGGCCGCGATGGGCGTTGCGCTGTGGAAATACGTGATGCGTTACTCACCCGACAACCCGAACTACTTCAACCGCGACCGATTTGTCCTATCAAATGGTAAGCTGACAAGTAATTGTGCACTCGTTAATCTTGTTTTTAGACTTATTACTTATCAGGTCACGCTTGTCTATTCCAATACACATTGATGCATCTTGTCGGTTATAAGCACATGACGTTGGATCAACTACGCTCGTACCATTCCGAGCGGACTGACTCTTTCTGCCCGGGTCACCCAGAAATTGAGCATGAAGGCATCGAAGTTACAACAGGGCCACTGGGTCAAGGGATTGCAAATGCGGTTGGCTTAGCCATGGCCACCAAACATCTAGCAGCAACATACAACAAGCCAGGGTTTCCTGTGATTAGCAACAAGATATGGTGTGTTGTGGGGGATGCGTGCCTACAAGAAGGCGTCGCTCTCGAGGCGATCTCGCTGGCTGGGCACTGGAGACTAAACGATCTCATCGTCATTTATGATAACAATCAGATCACATGTGATGGTTCTGTCGATCTAGCCAATACCGAAGACGTTAATACCAAAATGAGCGCCTGTGGGTGGAGAGTGCTTACGGTGGACGACGGAGATGAAGACATCCCGGCCATAGTCGACGCTCTCTCAAAGGCGAGAGCAGAACCGACCCAGCCAGTTTTCATCAATATCCGAACGACTATCGGTGTCGGAAGTAAAGTAGCTGGTGACGCAAAAGCTCATGGTGCAGCCTTAGGCCCAGAGGACGTTGCCAACATTAAGCGCCAATCAGGAATGAACCCTGAAGAGCGTTTTGTCATCTCCAAAGAGACTTACGCCTTCTTTTCCGAGGTTCGGAAGCGAGGTCATCAATACGAACTGGAATGGGAGAAGTTGGTCGAGGCTTATAGGAAGGAATATCCCGATCTTGCGGATGAGTTCGCCCTTCGGGTCAAAGGAGAGATGGTCAAAGATTGGAGGAATATCATACCTCCAAAGGAAGCTCTCCCAACGAGTCCTACAGCATCTCGGAAATCGGCCGGTCTGGTCTGCAACCCGCTGGCTTCAGAGTTGCGGAACATAATGGTTGGCACAGCCGACTTGTCACCTTCGGTTAACATGGCCTGGAAGGGAAAGGTCGATTTTCAACATGTAAGAACACTTGCTGGTTTCTGATGCGTTACTACTAATGACTTGCATCTAGCCTGATCTCAGACCAGCCTGTGGTATTACAGGTGACTATACTGGCCGGTACATCCACTGGGGTATAAGAGAGCATGCGATGGCAGCTATCTCAAACGGACTTGCCGCCTATAATAAAGGGACGATTCTCCCTATCACTTCGTCATTCTTTATGTTTTATCTCGTAAGTATCCTAGGATGATCATCGAGTGCTACGCTCAGACTGCTAATTGTCTGTTTCATAGTATGCTGCACCTGGTGTCCGAATGGGCGCTCTGCAGCGGTTGCAAGCCATTCATATTGCCACTCACGATAGTATAGGAACAGGCGAAGACGGCCCGACTCACCAGCCAATCGAGCTGGCCTCACTATACCGCGCAATGCCGAACCTCCTCTACATTCGACCGGCAGACAGCGAAGAAACTGCGGGTGCATTCATTGCCGCCCTATCCGCTACCGATTCACCGAGCATCATATCCTTGTCGAGGCAGAACTTGATTCAATACCCTCAATATTCTTCCCGAGACGGTGTGCAAAAGGGCGCATACGTATTCATTGATGAGCGGGATGCCGACGTGACCTTAATCGGCGTGGGTTCGGAAATGAAATTCGCGGTAGAAGCTCGTGAGATTCTCCAAAGTGAATATGGCATCAGAACACGCGTGGTCAGTTTTCCCTGCCAGCGGCTATTTGAAAAGCAGCCGCGAGAATACAAGTCAGAAGTCTTACAATACGGCTCGAAAACGCGGCGCGTTGTAGTTGAAGCCTACGCAGCTAATGGTTGGGAGCGATATGCACACGCGGGTTACTCAATGAGCACATTTGGCCACTCGCTTCCGGGTGCTGCCGCTTACAAATATTTTGGTTACGACTCGGAATTAATTGCTTCGAGGGTGAAAGAGTTCCTCGACGATTTAAAAACGGAAGGAATCAACTGCCTCGACGGCGAATTTCGCGAATTGAACCTCCGACCTCATTAGATAAATGTATTATGGCAGGCTGAATTGCAGGCTGTATAATAGAAAATGAATTATGCGCCTTGCATAAGCAAAGAGTTAACAATATAATCTCACTTCAAACCGATTCAAAGTTGGTTACTTCGGGTTAACTAACTTCTCGCTCGTCAGAAACTTGGATTTAGAATCACTAGGTCCGGCTGTCAATTACCAGAGAGAACAATGCGCTTTGAATAGTAGAATTCACTTACAAGGCCGGTTAAACAGAAGACTGCTTATTGCATATTCACGTATTTCAGAGTATGTGTTTTGTGAAGGCCTTTGATGTACACCCAGTAGGTAGCTTACCACTCGTCGACAATACTACCTTGAGCACATAAGACACCTTTTTACGGGGTTGTATGAATTCTAGGCTATGACCGATATCTAGAATAAGAGGGGCTGTAAATTAGACAGCTCAGCCTCAATAAGGTTGCTTATCAGCGTAACTTAGGCACCAAGATCGCCAGCCCTTTTTTCATCCTCAGCTTGTTCTTCGTCTTACGCATCGCAGCTAGAGATCGAAAATGCCTGTCTCTTTTGGTTTCTCTGTTGGCGACTTTATAGCTGTAGGTCTCTATGCTACTCTCTTGTCTTTTCCTCTGTCTTTTTTTTTTTAGCTTTCTTATAGTTGCTTTTGAAGCTCACAGACCCTGTAGGTAGCCGGGCTTGTGCATAATATCATTCGAGCTATCAGTGAACATAATGGAGCTGTCGCAGAGTACCAATCTTGCGTGTCCACTCTTAAATCGTTACATAGCTGCATCTGCGCGATCAAAGAAGGTCTCAGATTCGCTCAAGATGTTTCGAGTTTGGACTTGCACGAAGTCGCGCTGCTCAATGGACTCACGTACGAGCTGAACATCTGCAGGGATCTTCTGAATGCGTTTTTAGACAGCACGTACAAGTACACAGCGAGCTTGCTGCCCTCCGGCGAAGCACGGAAGTTTAACGAGGCGCAAGCCGTGATATCGCTATTCCGCCGGGGGAAAGCAAGTATGAAACGATTAGAGACAGCATGGAAGAAAGTATCCTGGGCCATTTTCCGAAAAGAGGATGTTCGGAAGCTGGAAAAAGATCTGCAAGGGCATCTGAAAGCTTTGCAATTATACTTATCATCGCTTGAGCTGTAAGTGTTGGCGGCTCCATCGTGTGAGGGAGCTTCTCTGTCATGTCACTAAACGTAGGTATCTAGCTTGACATTATTTCGGCTTGGAAACCATGCGGCAACAACCGAACTGGCAATCCGAAATACCGAAGCGACTGCAATGGACATATTGAACTCCTTAAAGCCCCTTATCGACGTGCTCAATGCGCTTCCTCCACAGATTGGCGACAAGCCGAACCACTGCCAACCGATATTCTTCGAGGACGCCCTCGGGCGTACGATTGAAATACCCCGAGAGTTTTGTGTCTCTAAAGAGGTAAATTGCTAGAGGCGGTGATGCCTTACTGGGAGTCATGAGAGCTCACAAATACAAGCGATTTGAACGACACCTGGAAATATTATTTCAGGATTTGCCTGGGCACGACAAGGTTATCAATAAGCAGTATCAGTTGGAAGACCCGAAGGGGACGACCGTTATTTCAGCTGACGCCTGGCATCTTAAAGTAACTGCCGGAGTAAAGATCGCTATGACATTCCTTTTCCAACTTGCTGCTAAAGCACAACGCTCAACCACCGAGGTTTGCCCAAAATGCAGTACTGTGAACCACAAATCAGGGCTCCAAGGAGGCATGACTGAATGGTATGTCACACAATGCCGTTATTATATACAATGCTAAATGAACAATTCCTCTCCACAGTTTCAACTGCAAACTCACATTCGAAATAATCGATACGAAGTTCGTGGACAGGGTAACAGACGAAGCAATGCACGCCGCATTTCGTAGAATCCGCTATCTCCGCAAGACTCAAGTAAGTTGCAACTCCAGATGATTAGTTACACTTTCTAACTGCCGTAGCCTGTAAGTGTATCCGATCAAATTTTTTTTTAAATTTCAACGTCTCTGATATTCTAGAACACCACACTTAAGGTGACACCCCAAGGTCAGCGCATTCCTGGTTACGGTGGATTTTACAAGTACCGGTGCAAATATTTCTACACTCACGAATGCCCTAATTGGGTCTATGTAAATAATACGGGATGCGGAGAGTGCTCTGCAGAGGGACGTGATTGACAAAAGCTTGGTTCAGGATAGCTGGTAGCATTTTCAGAGAGCGCGCGCTGGAGGCTCTCGCCTCTTGGAGATAGGCAAAACCTAAGGGGCACTTTCTTGGGGTAATTGAAAATACAATTTTCTTGGGATTCTCTTCATTGACGCAAGACAATATAATTCAATTAATATACAAATTTTGGCTCCATTGCTGGTGTGTTTCACAGTCTGGTATCCAGAGAGTACTTTATTGGCCTGTGTTGTTTGGGGATCAGGAGTACGTCCAAACTGAGGTGGTTGGCACAATGGGTGGCTAGAGACGATAACCGATGGTATGCAGAACTCTAAGAATGATACTACGCCAATAGCCCCGTTGCATTTATATCACCGCTTTACTTGCTTTACTTGATCTAATTTCGTCGCTTCTTTTGCTTGAGAACTCCTGACGGAAAAGGGGGTAAACCCGAATATTTACAATGTTGGGAACGCACTCAATTGTCGGGACCGTACAGCAGCTTATATAACTCATGCATATAATCAACAGTTCTTGAACCGTGCAGCTTTCTGTCCCTACTTCTGCATATATGGAAGAAGGTTTGCGAACCTCTGCAGAGAAAGCTGGAGATAAGGGACATATTAGTGAGATGGACCCGATCGCATCGGCCTTATTGTATTCATAGAGAGTCAAATACGATATATAGCACAATATGGTTTGGGGCAAGTGAGCTAACTATTGTCTAGGAGTGTCGTTGGGGGGATGCTTTCCTTTCCATTGCATCGTTCCAGGCTCAAGATTGTGCCGCTTCGCGTCTTCCCATTGCTTGCGGATAATCTCCGCCCTCTTCGCATCTCGCGGTGTAATGATAGCCTGGAAAGGCAATGGCACGGCCAGGAAACCTTGAGTAATCTTCGTGGGATCTGGAACGATCTCGTTCCCTTCAGCGTCAAGCGGTCGTTTGATATCAAATGCCCACAGTAGCCTCGATATACTAAGGAACAGGCTGCGATCTGCTACGTGCATTCCGGGGCAGGTCCGCCGCCCGGCTCCGAAAGCGAACTGGTCGCGCTGCGCGACATCCGGGTTGACAGCTGCATCGTAGAAACTCTGCCTGTCATCCTTAAATCGGTCGGGATCAAACTGATCCGGACGCGGGTAACGAGCGGCGTCCCTGTGTATTGTGTAGACATTGTTCACGAGTGCCGCTCCTTTGGGCAATCGGAATCCCATGTAATGGTCATCCTGCGTAAGGGCATGCGGCATTGCGCCCATAATAGTCACGGGCATCCACCGAAGAGATTCCTTGACGCACCCACGTACATACTGCAGATTTGGTTCGTCCTCGGGCGAAGGCATTCTGTCTGTGCCTACTACTCGGTCGAGCTCAGCTTTTGCGCGCTTCTGCACTTCAGGGAAGACGAGCATAGCGCACACAAACCAGATGAGGGTGTTCGCTGTGGTATCAGTCCCCGCTTCCAGGAGCGTTCCGGTAATGTACGCAGCAGAGTCGTCGTTGAATCCATGTTTCTCTTGTTCTCGAATAAGGCCAACGCTGAAAGATGGGTTCGCTTTTTCTGAAGACAGTATATTAGCTTTGGCTTGGTCCCAGTGATACCTGTAAAGAGTCTTCTCCCGCCGGTGGTTTGATTGAGCAAGTTGCTTTATGGGAAGCATCCACGTCGGAAGCTTCTGCAGAATTGGAATGTAGTCAAGCAGCGCGGCTTCGCCTGTCTGTACGACTCGGAAAAATTCATCGAGCACCTTAAAAAGCTCTTTGAAGTGTTGATCATCACAAGTCGGGACACGGTATCTTAACGTTTAGCTATTGATCAGGGCAAATTGTGTACTATCAAGACTTGCTCACCCAAATGTAGTAGTTGTCATCAGAGAGTTCGAGTATCGACGAAAGTGTTGCACGAAATTGCTGGGGTCATTAAGAATATCGTGCATCATCTGTTGGTTCTCAAGTACTTGATAAGGTCCAAAAGCCTCCGCAGCACGTACGTTTAATAGGTCGTGCATAATCCGTCGGATCTTGTTGATTATTAGTTGTTACCCAAAAGAATGGCAAGATAGTGGCATACCATTCTCCAAGTTTGTCCGTATCGCTGGTTTTAGAAGAAGTTCAGCAATGGGTCGACGGGTCTCACTAGAAATGACTTGCCATCATGAGTAGTCTTAGACCCCCGCTCGCTACCGTTTGGCCGATATACATATCTATTCTGTCGCTGGATATCGCGCTTCTCTTATCCATGATGTCCTTTATGGCACGGTCGCTAGAGAGGACAATCGTGATTTTAGTTCCTAGTATCAGGCTATACACTGGTCCATATTCCTGCGCCCATTTTTGGAACTGCAAATGGATATCGTGTTTAGGTATCTACAAATAATCAACATGGACACAAATGGATTGATTTGCTGCAAAAAGTGTAACTGAAGTCTTACTAGATGAAGATTTCCTAAGATGGGGACAGTGGGAGGCCCCGGTGGCAGGTCTATCGGCCGCCGTCCAATCTGTAGAACCTTCCGGGAAAGGACGAACAACAAAATGATAACCCCGGAGAAAATGATCTGAGATGAAGCGTAGGCCATTTCCTTTGTTCACGATGAGCGAAGCGGGCGAATTGATTATGACCGAGTCCACAGGTGTACTCTCGGCTAGCTCGAGGTATGAAATACGAATGATTGTGAACGAGATACGTGAGCTGGTGAGTCTGCGATTTTCAATTACTTACAATTATATGATAGCATGAGTTATGAGCAGGCACGTCTTATTTCGAATAGCATATGACATACCTCTCGCTTGGTCAATCTCTTATGCAAAGTCTTCCCTGAGATGATCTTAACACAAAAGATTGTATCCGTGCGGGGGTGGAAAGCACCCTCATTTGCTTCCTGTTTGCTCACTCCGCATAAATATTACCTCCTTGTATTCACTCAGCTGTGTCCCGCATCATCATACTACCTTGCACAGATAGTGCCGTCCCAGTTAGGGGAAACCCCCAATCTCCCCGCAGTGGACGCTCCCTCGGCCGGCAGCTTCTTCGTTCAGGCAATCCTAGCGTATTGGGTAAGACGCAGATCACGCGCAGAAATAGCAAGCTCCTGCGGATTGAATGAACCTGGAGATAGGATCACCAATTATTCACCGGAGTGGTGTCAGTACCTAGGTAGTATATGTCGGTTTAGCCACTATTTGTGTGGCTGAACAGACCTGCCCGCAGAGATGAAAAGGAGTCGCTGACATCAAGAAGGGAAATAATAACAGACATAGCACGTTCTCTCGATGCGCGTGTACGCAAATAAGGGAGTCACTAATGCCTACAGAACTTTTGGTGACTAGGTGCCTAAAGGGAAGTTTATATTCTACCTTTGAACTCCTCACATTACGAATAGCAAATTGGTGTCTACGTAACATGTTAGCGGCATTCAAGGTGTCAAGCTGAGCCAATACTGTCTTACCTAAAGGATGACTGCAAGAAAGCTGGGGTTTCTGGCTGTACTTTGTCTCCAATACATCCCGGATACTATTAAGCAACTCGACATAACTCTGTTTTGGGTCTTGTTTCAGGGCCTTGACGAAAGCCCACGACATGGCACCCGTGGCTTGTGAGGCGATAGTGGCATCAGCGCTCGTCTGGTCGTCCTTGCTACCGGACCACATGATGACGTCCGCCGGTGATGTCTTTGTCGTGATGGTCTTCTTGTAACCTGAGTTTCCTTTTAATGCAGATTTGGCGAAGCCCATGACGGCACTTGCAGCACCGCCCGTGTCACCGGCAGCGTATGACGCAAGAGCCGATAATAGGCCCTTCCCTGCCTCGGCTGCCAAGTTTGGTTCTTTCAACACACCCTTCGTCGAATAGAGGTACGGCAGATCCAGAGCAGAACCGGAGTGACAGGCGTCGAAGATTGCAGTCAATCTCACACCTGCAACAAGGGGCTTGACTACGATGTGATGCATTTCATCGTCCGTGAGGTGGCCGGCCTGCTTGTAGTCGACCGGATAGATGACTTCATCATAGCCGTCTTCCTCGTCTCCATCCAGATCTTCGGCCTGTCCACCGTGTCCAGAATAGTGCAAGAAGAGGGAGTCGTTGGGTTGGGCGTCCTTGACGAGCCACTGCATGGCACGAATCATGTTGGCCTTCGTAGGCTGTAAGATGGGGTCGTGCTGGTCATCAGTGAGAATAATGGTGTCCTCCCTCTTATATCCGTAGTTTTCCGAAAGGAAGGCGAAGAGATTCTTGGTGTCATTGATACAGCCTGCGAGTTCCCCGTCCTGGCCGAAGTAGTTGATACCGATCAGCAGGGCTTTGCGCTTGCCGGTACAGTTAGAGTACTGGAAGGTATAACCTTCTGGAGCGCCGTGACCGAACTGCTGTGGCGTTGTCGGCGGAGGAGGCCCAGCACGGTGCTGTCCACCATATCCCTGGACCGTCAGGTAGCCATAGGAATCCAATCCTGGGGGAGGCGCAAAAGGTGGTGGCGGGTAGCGGTTAGACCGCGACTGCTGAGGCGACGGATATTGGTTGTAGCCATGGCGAGGCGGTGATCCTCCTGGAGGCGGGTACTGATTGTAGCCGTGCTGAGGCGGTGGTGGTTGCTGATAGCCTCCTCCGTAGCCTCCTCCATGCTCTGCTCCGTAACCACCGCCGCCGCCGCCGTATCCTTCACCTCCACTGCCATATCCTCCGCCATATCCTCCGCCGTGGCCTCCGTAGCCACCACCATAGCCGCCCTGCTCGCCGCCGTGGCCTCCCCCATATCCTCCTCCCCCATAACCCCCACCGTACCCTCCACCGTACCCGCCTTGGTAGGACATGTTTCCGCTAGAGCAAGTGGTGGATGCTGTATTCCTTGCCGATCGTGCCAAAGTCAGTTGAAGAAAAGAGTGGAAGTTTGGCAGTGGCCAAGACAGGCGCGTGGCAGGAGTAGGTCCAGCTTATAGATATCTGCAGGTTTGGGGTTTGTTGCAGGCTGACGTGTGTTGTCAAGGCGGAAGGTCAGAGGTGGGGGGGGGGCAATGTGTGTATTGTTACCCCGTTAGTACTGTTGAGGACCCTGTAAACGCCTTCAGCGCGCGACTATCCGCGGATATTTCGGCACCCCTTCAGCCCACCTAGGCGTCGAGTGGACAGCTTGAGGCCTCCAGATCCGCCTGGCCCAAGTCCTGGAGGAGCGCTAATGCGTAGGTACCGCACTGCGTCTTTTAGCGTCTTCCTGCCTGCCAACACTTTGGTACTAAGCTGTGACATACCTCACGCACCTAAATGAGGGGTTAGAGAGAGTACTTACAGATTACCTACTACCAGCTCCCTCCACGAGACGTCAACAAATAAACCCCGCGCTGTACCATAACTTGCTGTGTGTTGTATGCGGAATTGCGCATGCCACTCAAACACGACAAACCTCGGCCTGCAAGTCCTTACCTACCTGCATAGTATTTATTTAGGCACCTGGTTCCTCTAAGTACTCGGTATCTACTTGGTAATTACCCCGAGTCTCGCGCTGACAGCCTCCTTGTCCTAATCTTGCAGTCCCCAACTGCCCCCCTCTTACACGTAAACATTCACTTGGCTGCATCAGTCCTCGCTGGCGGCCTCTTCGCAAGCCCACATCTCAACCAAACTTGTACACCCAGCGTTGCAGACGCGGCAATTCTGTGCCGAAGCGCACCTGCGCTCACGTGTCTCAGCCGCCATTAAATATTTCTGTTCTCTCATTCGCCTCAGGTTGGCGGCGCGACAACAACGACAACCAGGCGAGCCTCCCCGGCGCGAATGAAAAAGCAACGAGGCCAATATTATCTCTGCCGACGCTTCATTCTTTCCTCTTAATTCAGTTTGCGTGAGCTGATCTCTGTCTCCCACACTCGGCCCTCACCATGTCGTCGTTGTTCAACAAGCTAGCCAGTAAGCTAGACGACCTTGACCTAGGGGATAAGGACAGAAATGAAGGACGCCATCGTGAGTATATATGTCATGACTAAGCTGGTTGCGACCAGAAATCTCATGCGTTCTCAGAGAATCGTGACTATCCGCCTCCCTCACATCAGTACGGCCATCAGGGTGGCTCGCCTCAATCATACGAATACCCAGGTCAGCACCAGTCCTCCTACGGCAGTCCACCGCCGCCTGAAGGATATTACCAGCAATCTTACGGAAGTCCGCCTCCTCCGGAAAATTATCATCAGCAGTCCTACGGTGGGCCGCCGCTTCCTCACTCAAGAGACTATCCCGACCAGTACCAGCAGCGTTACAGTAGTCCGCCCCCTCCCGGCCAAGAGCCCGTGTACTCTCATCCTGAAGGCAGACCTCCACTTCCGCCCGGATGGATCCCCCAGTGGGATCACAAGTATCAACGCTGGTATTATGCAGAGGAAGCCACGGGTCATACCCAGTGGGAAGCCCCCGGTGCTCGTAGCTCCGATAGCCGCGGGTGGGCGCCTCCGGGCGATCACGGTGCTCCGTCTCACGGCGCGCCGGGCTATGGTAGTTACGGACACGAGTCCCACGATTATGATGCCCGTGGATCGTCAGGCTACGGACATCAGGGTGACGGGGGCTACGGTGGATACCACGACAGCGGCGAGCACGTGGAGAAAAAGAAGAAGGATCACACCTTGCTGTACGCCGCCGGTGGTTTGGCCGCAGGCGCCATAGGCGGTGCTCTGATTGCGAACGCGCTAGGTACGTCTAGTCCCAAGAACCCATCCAGGGTATAATCCGTGATAGCGACATCAGACATGAGCATTTCACTGACCTTTCGCAGACGACTCTGACGATGAGGAACGTCGTGCCCCGCCTCCAGCTTCATATGAACCTTCATATGCAGCGCCGGGGCCCGCATACGAGCCTGAGTATAACGCGGATGGGGAATATGTAGATGCGAGTGATCGCGAGTCCGTCGCTGAAGCGCGCGAGGAATATGAGGAGGCACAGCGGGCCGCGGCCGATTCCGATGCAAGCAGTAGCGAAGAGGAAGAGCTCGAGGAAGCTCGTGAGGAGTACTACGAGGAATATGAGGAGAATTATGAATGATGAGACGACCTGGGCAGTTCCTTCGCGGAATTACTAGGTGACTTACCGTCCTAGGCGTAGGGTGGAGTGAGTGACAAGGGTATGAGACACATAAGGAGCAATGCGACAAGCTGAGGGTATTCCCCCCTAGCTTACCTGAGGGTAACTCCACTTTTCCAGCTGCCAACAGGTGGCATACACCTGTCGCCAGCTGAAAAAAGCTACCTAAGAGTACTTAGCCAGAAAACAGGAGCTTCGTGAGCCTGAAAGGCGAGCAGCGGATTAAGATCGAGTTTATTATACTCTTTCCGGAGTAGGGGCCGGCGCGGAGCGCATACCCCCCGGAGGTCAAACAATTTAAAAGGGAGAGAACTTTAGATCCCGCGGCGCAGCCGCTGCGGCGTAGCCGCCTATAGTACATAAAGTGACTTGGCTGGCAGCTGTAAAAAGTGGAGCTACCCTCAGGTAAGCTAGGGGGGATACCCTCAGTTGATCTATATGCTCACACATAAGCCTTAGGTTTGAGGTTTGCGCGAGTTCGCGCGCACTCGCCGCTATCGCATTTATGACATCATTTCCCGAGGAAAATAATAGGAAGCAGATAAACAGAGTCAGAGAATAACAAATTCACAGATGCAACAAATTTAAGTGACGAGTGCAAATATATGCTGGCGTATCCCCTTGACTGCCCGACTCAGCTGCAAAACGCCAAGCCAAGGAGAAGTGGATTTCGAGATAACTCAATTGGTTCAATGGCCACTGTCATCAGCGGCTAAGCATTTTGCAGCTGAATTGACATTCAGGGGCATAACTGAGTAAGTGGTATAATGAATGGTAATTTCGGGCGTGTTAAGTGACAAGCTCCATGAGTGAGCTCATATGTCTCCAGAAGAACAATACCGCCAGGGTGAAATGTAAAGCATCTGACGCATACTAGCTAGGGGTAATATTATGGATGTTTGTCAATTCCAACTTTTCACCTGCACAATAACTTTCAAGCATTTCATGAACGCCTGGGGTGGCTGGTTGCTATGCTGCAGGGCCTGGCGCGACTGCCGAGTGGCACTTAGCCACTTATACGCGACACCATCCTTCCGTGCAACCACCTATACCTCCTCATACCCAATATATATATAAGGTTCTTTTTTCCCCTTCTTCTCACGACTAATACACACATGGTACTCCCAAAACAGGAGCTTCGCCTTCGCAAAATGCACCAATCGCGACACCGGAGTAGAACTCCATCGTAGGTTCCAGTCCTATCTGTAGGTATTCCCTAGCCCTGTCCAATACCTAGCCAGTCAGCGGCTAGTAGGCATATTATAACCCCTATAGAGGTAATTGAAAACATAAATTGAATATCTGTTCGATGCTTAAAAATTCTCACTGCATACAATTGATCTGTGAGATGATTGGATTATTAGCGTTCATTTGTGGTGATATTTGGGGTTAACCCCTTTTGTTTGGCTTATCCTTGAAGGTGGAAAGGAACGGTGCGTTACTTAGTGGATTGCGCAAGGATGCAAGCTAGCTGCGGGACATCCCGCTTCTCCCCACATGGAGCTGGACCCCTGCCACATGTCAAGGTGAATAGTTCACCTTAGAATGGCCATTAACAATACCTAAGTATATATCATGGCGAGGTCTGACTTAAGTCAGTTAGGACCATAACCCCTTTGATATTAGATAAGAAAAACCTACTGTGTATGTTATATTGTAACCAAAAACATTTATTTCTTAAGAATTATTGCTAATATCTTGCTATGTTCATTCTTCCGGAAATGATGTTTAAATAGAGAGGGCTGGAGAAACAGTGCCTTGATTACCCTGCAACACAGCACTTATATTTGGCCATAATAGGCGGTCCGAAATGCAACTACCTACCTTTGCCAGTGAGGCAGATACACTGCCGAATAGTTAGATTAGGACATTGACTGTCTCGATCGATTAATACTTTGACTAGGAGCTGGCACGCTATCGGAGTATACTAAGCTAGGCTTGTCTGGTTAGCCGCAAAAAGCTCTATTTCATCATTTAATTATTTAGCGTATCCGATGATGGCCCTTTTATATGAGACTGGTCCGCCTTTCGAAGATACATGGATTGAATGTCTAGGTGACTTGGGCAGATACAGGTATTGTTGACAAGTCGATACATTTTCTCTTCTAACACTTTCATGTATAGAGTGTCAATCGAAGATCACACACGCGAGCGGTCAAGCATCGGTGTGGAATGTTTTCGGCTCACGCCACCGAAGCGATGTCGCAACGCATCCTTCCTTGTCAGCATACCGCGCGGCTGTGAGGAGACTGTCGACGCACCTGGAGTTTGGTACAAACGAACACAACGTAGCATTCAGCCATTTCATTAGTTTGAGACTGTATTGGTCTCTTATCGTAAGTCACCAGTGTTGCCGTCGCTTGTCGCCCTACGCGTCACCTCGACAACGGAGGTACCTTTACTTAAGCGCGTAACATACTAGGCTCAATGTAGCATTGTATGCACTCCGAGAGATTCAAGTTATTTGCCTTCTCGCTTGATGGCGATGGTTGATGGTTGCTCATAATTCAATGGCAGCTGGGGGGAATACGTTCGAGTCTTCCCCATCTCCTTATGAACTCGATAACTGCTCTCATTGTGCATGTATATATCTTCAAGTGAACACAACGGCCCCAAAGGAGCGAAGCTAGCAAGAGATAGACTAAATCTACACTTCTTAAGGCCTTCAGACTAGCCGTTTACATAAAATTTCCTAGGGAACTAGGTGGCAGTCGCAAAACGCAACTCGATTGAATGAATATAGGTCAACGCATGCTGTCCTGCTACTCAGGCACCAAGTGGCTAGCTACCCCTTACTGAACCTCACCTCCTTCGCTCGCTCCACTTCAATATGTAGGTACATTTGTACGACAAACCCCGCGCGTCATGTTGATAAGCTACGGAGAAGTTGTCATAATAGGCTGGCCCACAACGGTAGATCACCAAATAAACAACGAACTCACCATGCATGCTGTGCCATCGCAGGCTGGGCGGTAGATCTGTTACTACCCCTGCAAAAATTGTCCGCCTGTTTCGCCTAACTCTACATTGAGGCAACTATACTTGCAGGAAACGTGGATGGGCACTCTACCACAGCAGCGAGATATTGTTTGTGTTGTGTCTAACCTTATCATACAGAATGCAGTTCTTAAAGCCTATAGCATCTATTAAGCTATACTTATTGCTATACTTATTCCGACAAGGGCTATTAACATGTCCTGAGTTGCACTCCAGGAAGTACTTGCTAGGTATATTCATTTCAACGCCACATGATTCACTTATGAAGAAGTACTAATTCATGAGTGGACAGACAATACTATGGATCGAATTTATTCTCTGAAATCTCAGGGGTAGTCTTCCTTCCAATATTACACCAGCATCGCTTTAAAGTTTCATTTCTGTCATTGGTAAAGTAATTATACCCAGTAACGAGAAGCCATATTCTCAACTAGACACATCAACCCCATTGCAAGACTGGATACTATCATGTATAGTCAGGTCAAGTTCTGTTTTACATGGTGTTAGCTCGGCTTCGTAGGATAGGGTAGAGATTCGTCTACGAAACACGGGACTAACCGGTATGAGCCGAACTGAGCCCCCATTCCAAGGAGTTCTTCTTGCTGTCTCTTCTTCCTGTCCTTCTTGCTCGACGCATGCTTTGGTTTCTTAGAGGACCCATGGCCATCCCGGTCAGAAGCTAGATCCACTGATGTGAAGCCATTATAATCGGATGATGCGGGATTTGAGGAGCCGGTGGTAGCAGCAGTGCTCCACGCGCGCCCGGAACTATAACAGCTATGTCAGCTGTCTTGATTTCGTATCACTAACAGAGAGGTCCCATGACACGCGATAGCTTCAACATATGAGATGATAACGTGGGTATGGAAAGGCTTTTCTCAAATGTATACGCAGCCAAGAGCGGAGTGAAAGGGACAGTAGGGTCAAGCGAAGTGAAAGGGCATACATACCCGTATGATGCTGGCATTATCAGGTATGGGGCGCTTTGTGATTATCTTATAAGTGAATAGTATGGGGGCTTTGAACAGTACCAACTGGGGTTATAGGGGCAGATAAGGAGACAGTAACAGCAATGATAGCAGCGGCAGCAAAGGCAAAGGCAGAAGTAGTGTGGTACTATGCTGATCGAGAGACTGGCGAAGAAGTGTGGGAAAGGGGAAAGAAAGCTTCGAGTATGATAGGGGCGAAAAGCTAGCTTGAGACAGCTTGGTTGAGCGAGGATGATGAACAGGAGAACATGAGGGAACCGGGCAGTGTCAGCGAGAGGGGAGCCGGAATATATAGGCATATCTAGTAGGATAAATTGATGTAAACTAAGAGCTTCGGAAGCAGATGTGATGGTCTGCGAGAGCCTTGAGCAAATATTCGATTCGATGGCGCTAGTTAAGATTATTTTCGGTCAACAGCTTGCAGGATATCCGGTTAGAGTGAGTGCTTGAGAGCTCCTGCGCCCCCTATTGGAAATTTGAAAGCCAGTCTACCCCCTCCGCTCGGATGCCGATGGGTTCCTCGTCACGAATCATTCTCACAAGATACGAGAATCAGACATCGTAGGCAACTCTCATTTGCTGGGGAGGAATAGCTTCTCGCCCATCCAATACTGAACGTCCTGGATGGCGTGGACTATTACGGGGGGCCTGCTGCTGAGCGCTAGGTGCTCAAATGCTTTCTGAATCCATGGTCACGTAGTGACGCTTCGTCGACATCTTGACATCCCGCTCAGAATGTTACATTTTACATCCCATATAGTTAGCTGCATTGCCATGGGCTCATGTACAGGTCGGAATGGAGTCTACGACGCCTGTCGTCAACACGGGATTGGCCCGCGAAGTTTTGTTTAAGTGAGTTACCTGGATAGCTTGACTTTGATCGGCAGCTTAACGTGCAGGAAAGATACTCAGGTGAGTGTGTGACGGGATGCATTAGGTAGCATTAGGGCTGCCGGGCATGTATAGCCGGCCTTATTGGTCAATGACGTTTTGTTCGAGGTACGTACTGTATTTGTTAGGAAAGCCACATGGGCCGGACAAAATGTCAGTAGCCAATGATTGCATCCGTCCTTGGGACGTGCTAATACACCAAGCAGCATCCCAAGTACTGTCCTACACGATGCAGGCACATATGTACATTTTCGCTTGCTAGGTCCCGACAGCAAGGCAGCCAGCACCATTCAAGGGCCATCAAGTGAGGCGGTCAGGATTACCCAATGCCTTTTACTTGGCAGCCGCGCCCAAATACAAATAGGTACTGCTTTCACGAGTCGCTGTTCCGAGTTCCTTCATCGACATCCCCACGCTGTCTATCTACCACCACTTACCCAATTCCTTTGAAATTATCCCTAGCCCGATTCCACTGGCTCATATTTTAACTTGCTGTAACTATGGATAGAATTCCTGCAGAGCTCTATCCACAGTCAGACCAAGACAAATGTCTCCATGTCGCGTACAAGGACAGATGGGAACGTCTCAAGCCCATCATCGTCGAGCTCTACTTGGGCCCTTATGGCGTAGGCGGCAAAACCATGACACTCGACCAGGTTGTCGAGTTCATGAGAGCCATCTATTCATTCCATGCGGCGTAAGTTGCCTATGCATCTTCCTAGCCCTCTCACCGCTCTCCTCTCAGGAGCTTGTGGCCATCGTACTCAAAATGACCTTGTTCTAGAGCTACGGAGTATCGGCACCGGCTTAGAGCCTGGGGAATTAGCAAACGCGTAACGAAGGACATGAAAGACGGCGCCCTCTACGCTCTGGCAAAACGAAAACGACCCGCCACAAGCACGTCACAGGTTACTGTCACTCATGATGGACGTGACCAGCAACTCCCACCCAGAAAACTGATAAGACACCTAAAAGAACAACAACGTCAACGCCAAGTTCTAGGTATCATACCAGGATTGTAAGTTTTAGCCACATGGGCCACCCTTTCTTGCTGACGCATTTGTCAGGCTTTCATCGTGGAACCTTCCATACAAGGCCTTCATTGCTTCCATGTTTCGAAACGAAGACAGGCCGTCTCCTTTTAAGCCATTGGGGGCAACTCCGGAGTGCCTGAACATCGAGAGCCCCACACCCATAACCCCAGGACGCGAGTTGGCCGCCCCTTCTCCCAACATGCAACTAGTTTATCGAAAGGCTAAGGTTGACCGTGCGACTCTCTTCTTGGAGGGAAGGCTTGAGGATCTAGTTAACGATATGTCTAGAGACGATCGCAAGTGAGTTGATTATGTTAATTTATTGATGGATTTCACCACCCACGTCCAATGTCGGCACAGTCACGTGTATGCCCAGTACTGACGAGTAGTAGATTCTTTGTTAACTACTTCCATGACTTCTACATGAAAGGTTTCGTCATGGCGAAGAATTGGCCCCAAAATCTACCAAACTGGCCATTAGTCGTTAGTTCTCTGGATTCTCCTCAAGGACGGGCAATAGAGACACCATCTCATTCTTCGAATCTTGCCTTGAGCCCATCGTCACTCGAGTTCCTCAATCTGCCCGACGTATCTAAAGCACCGACACAGCTTTGTTATTGGTCTATCCATCTCCCGCTGCCCAAGGGTGACGCTTATGCCGATTGTACAGCAGAACAGCCACAGGAACAGCCTCCCCCTCCATCTTTCCTGGGTGAGCTACATGAGTCACTGTTATGCAGTAACTTCACCAGTTCATCATTGGAAGACTTGCCAATTGCACAAGACGTTATCGTGGATGCAATCCACGATGATCCGAAAGCACTGGATATTGATGCTTGGAAGCTCGCAATAATGGCTGGAAACGGGGACCTCCTCGTTAGCCTGTGGAAAGAAAATGACGAGGAGACACCAGACGGTATTGAGGAGATTCACCCTTTTCATCTTGCAGGGTCGTTCCTAAATGGTGACCGTGCGTGTTGTACGGTGTTCGAGGTGTTACTCAACTCGCTTGGCCCTGAATATCCTTTCAGTCACCGTATCGACGGTCATGGACATACGATTCTTGACACCCTCATAGTCTCTATTCTCCGGTCTCACACCAAAGTCGACCCTGCCTTAGTGAGCTATGCTTTTCGCTCTCCCAACCGATTTCCTGGCGAAGAGATGGACATCTGTGGTAGATGGAGTCCGGATGCACAGAATGTTCGTGATTTATTCCAGCAGGGCTTTTCTCGAATCCCTCATTCATGGAAACACCCTTTCTGCCACACAGCTGTTCAAGCGATCTGTCACGCCATTATCGCAATTTATGCCCCAGCATGTGCCCCGAATATTAACGATATGAGCGGGTTGTTCATTCGCCGTTGCACTGAGTGTGGCAGAGAACTCAGGCTTAGACCGTTACATACACTTGTGGTGACTACATTCTACTTGGCCCAGTCGGGAATGGAAGGCGAGAACTTATTTGGAGCGATAGCCGTGCTGGTATGCCTTGTCAGTTTAGGGGCCGACATTACTATTACGGCAAACATCTCGGTCGAGGATATACTAGGCACTTCCGAAACGATTCAATGTCGTCATATAGACCTATCTCCGATAGAACTCATGAGAAGGGTTCCGGAAGAGGTCGTCAATACGTGGGATGATGACTGCAAAGTTGGTTGGAGCTGCTTTGCCCAATTACTGTCTCGCAGTACAAGGCATAATGGGAGTTCCCAAGCTGGTGTCGATTCGGACGACGCCCGTGGAGATCAAACAGACGGGGGCCATGACGATACACCCGCTAAGAGTGTATCTAATGTCTCAAGCAAGAACGTATGCCGGGTCCATAAGGAATGGCTGAATCTTGAATGTCATGATAAGGATATGGGCCTCCTCTGGGCCACAATCCAGACCGAACTTCTTACATATCGCAGGATAAATGAAGGCGACTCTTGGATATCGGCAAACTTCTCGCTCAGAGCCCTCGAAGCTTGGCTTTCGGGAAGATCAGTCGAGTTTCTGACGCCACTAGTAAATGATCGGATGATGATGCCGCACTCGAAATGCGGCTGGTTTTATGAAGCAGAATGCTTCGTGTTTCCTGCCGCACAGGAAGTTTCTGCAACCTATTTTATGAATATGGACATCTACAGAAGAACAACATACCTTGATGTGCGCAATTTATTCGATTTGTGGGAGGATGAAGACCTTCTGGACGAAGAATCTGCGTGAGAACCTATGAAGGTGTAGGTCTCGTCAGGACGACGGTGCATTGAAATAGGCTTGAATCATGGTCACATCCTGGTGCTAGCTACTTCTATTCAAGTATTTCGGTAACCAATAGTTGAAACTCATCTTTCGCAATCGATACAATTGATGGCAACATGAGACAGCACGTAACTTCGGTCGAAGGCCTATGCTAGCATGTTGTTCTTGTATATCCTCACGATATTTAACATCCCGGAGAGATATATGTAACCTATACAAATTCTGCTGCGCTACTGCACTCAACTCTAAACTAGACACAATCGCTATCTATGTTAAGTCTTAAGATCCGACAAGCAAGAAACTCTTATGCAACACCAGCAGTTATACCTTCCAACTTGCCCTCAGCCCGCCACTTATCCAGCACGTCCAAAAACGTAGGCATACCCGCGCTGAACGGCGACCGCCTCGCATCACGCATGAGCTCCTCCTGCGTCTTCCCCTGCCCCATCGTCCCGGGCCCCATCTCAGCCGTCAGATAACCCGGTGTGCAGACGGAGATGGAGGCGAAGCGCGCGGCGCCCTGCAGGATGCGCATGGACCACGCCTGCTCGGCGGCGCTCTCGACTTCCACAGTGACGCGGCGCTGCGTTTTGCTCCCGTCGCCGACGCGCGCGTGGCTCTCGCTCACCATGTACGCCGCCAGGCGCGCCAGCGTGTCCAGCACGGAGGCGTGGTTCGAGGAGACGGCGCTCTGCGCCACGCCGAGCCAGAATAAGTTCGGGAACCCGTTAGTGGCGACGCCGTATAGCGTTGATATGCCCTCGGTCGTGTACTTCTCGGATAGATCGCGCCCGTCCCGTCCGTACACCTTGATCCCCGCGCGCACGGCCGGGTCGCCGCCGTCCAGCGCAGGTGACCGGTACCCCGTGCTCAGCACGATGATGTCGAGCGGGTACTCGACGCCATTGGCGACGACGCCCGAGGGACTCACGCTGTCGAGACCCTTGCCGTCTGTGTCCACAAGGTGCACGTGCGGTTCGTTGAAGGTCGGCAGGTACGTGTCGCTGTACGTCGGGCGCTTGCACCACGACGGATACCACGGCTGCAGCTTCTCGGCCGTGGCCTGGTCGCGTACCGTGTCCTTGATGCGCTGGCGCGCGCGGGTCATGGTCGGGACGTCGAGCGCCAGGAGCTTCCCGATGACCTCGGGCACCTGCTCTGGCGCGACCGCGGCGAACTCGGTGTCGCCCGTGACGGCGCGGTAGGTGCCCAGGTGCGACCACTCGTCGTCGACGAGGTTGGGGACGCCCTCCGGCAGGCCGTCCGCCATGCTCTGGACGAAGTTGCGATTGCGCTTGTCGGACCAGCCGGGCTCGCTGGCGATGGACGTGGTCCACTCTTTGGGATCCGTGGGCCTCTGCCCGCGGGGGAACACGGCGCTTGGCGTGCGCTGAAAGACGTAGAGTTCCTTGACGAACTTGGCCAGAATCGGCACCGCCTGGATGGCCGTGGCGCCCGTTCCAATGATTCCGACTCGCTTGCCAGCCAGCTTGGAGAGCTCCGGGAAGGGCTCTTCTGACGAGCCGCCGGTGACATTATAGTCCCACAGCGAGGTGTGGAATATGTCCCCCTTGAATCCTTCAAACCCGACACCCCCAATCTTGGGCACTTGCGGCGTCGTTAATAGACCCGCCGTCATGTAGACAAACTCGGCATTGACCGAGAGAGAGCCCCTTTCTTGCCCCCTTGGCCCCCGCCAAGTAGTCAGGTCGACCTTGTATCGGCGGGCTGCATCGTCCCACTCGATCTTGTTGACCTGCGCGCGAAAGAGGATCTTATCCTCTAGTCCGTACTTCTTGACTACACTTTGCAAGTACTGGCGAATCTCTACGCCGGGAGCATACTTGTGCGTCGGCATGTAACCCATTTCTTCCAGCAGAGGCAGGTATATATAAGCCTCGACGTCGCAATGCAGACCCGGATACCGGTTCCAGTACCACGTGCCACCGACTCCACCGGCGGTCTCGACAAGTCGAATCTGATCGGGCGAGAAGCCCTGCTGGACGAGCCGCACAGCGGCTGCGATGCCGCCGAGGCCGGCACCTGCGACCAGGAATTTAGGGCTATCGCCCGGCTTGAGAGGGGGGTCTTGCGCATCGAGAGCCGCGTGGTCAGCCCAGATATCGTCGACCAGATGGCGCAGACGATCACTCTCGCTTTGGGATAATGCCTGGAACTGCGAGATGCCCTCTGGCTTCACGCGCTTCTGGGCCTCTTCGGCATATTTTTGTTGAAGTTGGGCGAATTCAGCAGCCATCTTAACAGACTGAGCAGGAGACTTGCTCTATGCGGACTAGGGCGCCTGTGTTTCTTTCAGAGTATTCGGGTGGCATCTCAAGAGGAGGGCCATTGGTGATATATCTCTAATAACCTCACCCGAATACGGGGCGGGACCGGGTGTGCTATAGGTGGAGGTGATGCCGGATACCCCTGGTGGGTAAGGGGCGGTATACAGCAGTAGCGGAGTCATCAGTTCAAGTTGTATCGTGCAAAGTTATGCACAAGACCAGTTATCAGTCGCCGAATAGTCTTCCAGATTTGTCATGAAGCGACCTTGTACAAAACGCGCCTTTGCGCCGTCAAGTCGATATCGCTAGTATAGACCTGTTTTTTGGTAAGGGCTAGCCTTAGCGGAGTCCCTGTGCTGCCCGCGCCATCTCGTATGGCATGTGCATGTTACCAGGCGTGAGATGCCTATGTTTAGTTGTGTGTCCCGATAAGCTTGTGTTTAGTGAATCTGTAATGCAAGGATCAAGAGATGACTGCAGATCTTCAACTATCTTTCCGTCTAATCCCTTCGTCCCCGCTAGATGCGTGCTAACGACTACCTATAAGTAACAACAACCAATTTTATTAGTGCAACCAACCAAACACGTGATGTGGCTTCTCGGTTCTGGCCCTCCAGCATCTATCCAGACTTTCCAGGGACCTGCAAGAATTGCATAACTTGTCCGGAACTCCAGACCCCGCATGCAAGAAATATGACAGCTATTGCCCCTCGCATGGTGCCTCAGACCATAGCGCCTCGGAATCGGAAGCACGACAGCTGAGTGGCTTGATTTGCCGTCTGGAAGCGCGTATTCGGTGGCGTCAACGCGACCGCTACGCGGATACAAGCTTGGCCCTCATGATAACAAGAGAATCCCTCACGGAGTACAATGGTGAAAGAGGGGAGCATGTGATTACGACGCATATTTGCCAAGAATCGGCGATGGTTCTTACGCCTTGGCGACAAGAATAGGGACGATGGAGTTAGATGCACTTGCATGCTGCACAGTAGAAGACCCCGCACGCACATCTAAGCGAGGTCGCGGCAAGTCGTGCCACCATTGGTGTCGGGCTCGGGCAATATCTACAATGCGAACGCTACTAGAACACATACTGATTAGCATCTATACATACAGTAGTATACAGATGAATTCCAAAGAGGTCATACACTGAGGGGAGCACTACCCAAAACAGCAAGTGGCTAACATGCGGAACGTCGCTATTCTGTTTGGCAGTGCTACCTGGTCCTTACTTATATGAGGAGCGAGGGCAAGAAAAGACGCCGCATAAGTAGGTATTCTCTCCGCATTTGATACGGTGAGCAACAAATAGAACAATTCGAAAAGATGGGTAACACTGAAGTTCCAGACTTCGATAGTCTTCCAGAAGTGAAGGGGATGCCTCAAGGTTGTGCCTGGGGTGTCTTCGACAAAGATGGTAAGAAGGATCTGCTAGGAACTTTGAACCTATTGACCACGGACGTCGTCAAGGGCGCATGTGCCGAAGCCAGAGATGGCGTATCAATATCTCTCAAGTCAGTCTCGAGAACTCAGCTTTCAGTGTATCAAGCGCGACAGTCATTAACGCGTGGTCTGCAGCTGGCCGCTCAACGCTATGGGCTTCCCCTTGCCAGGGAGAATACAGCCCACACATAAGCAGGTGACCTTGAAGGAAATAGGGTTATCTGAAGGTGCTGGCTGGGACGACGAGATTCATTTCAACACGCAGCTCAGCAGTCAATGGGATAGTCTGGTGCACTGGCACCACCAGCCCTCCGGTCTTGCTTATAACGGCATCAAGGTGACGAAGGAAGGGCTCGCAGTGGCGAACACGGCCGCGAACGCGACTCCAACGCTTGACCACTGGCACGCTGCTGGTGGACTGGTCGCCCGCGGTGTCTTGATCGATTACAAGGAATGGGCAGAGGCGAAGGCACGCGCCGAGGGAAAGACCGGTGAAGATGCCGTTGTTCATCCGCTCGATGGCCATCGCATCACGGTAGAGGAAATCGAAACCATAGCCAAAGACCAGGGAGTCGAGTTCCGACACGGAGACGTTCTCGTCGTTCGTACTGGTTTGACAGAGTATCTCCAGGCCCCGACGCCAGAATTGTTTGCAAAGCTGCAGAATCAGAAGATCTCTGGCGGTAAGTTGAGGCATCTCGTCTCTAAAATCCCTTTGCGTCGTTACGTTGCACAATCGATCATTGGGTCCCGCTTATTGCCATGGAATCACATACTGACTGGAGCGCCTTAGTACACGGGAGCATCGAGTCCGCAAAGTGGTTATGGAACAAGCATTTTGCTGCTGTTGCCGGAGACGCGTGGGCATTCGAGGCGCTTCCACCGGTCAAGGAGGACGGCTCTGCCGCAACACATATTGATCTAGGTAAGGCGAAAAGCGCCGGCCGTACCGCAAATACGAGACCATGGCTGACGAGAGATGTGCACTACTTAGTTCTCCATCCATGGCTCTTGGCCATGTTCGGCATGCCCATCGGTGAGCTGTGGGATCTCCGAGCTCTCTCGACACACTGCAAGGCGTCCGGGCGGTATAGTTTCATGCTTTCGTCGGCGCCGCTGAACATTCCAGGCCTCATCGGTTCGCCGCCCAACGCTCTGGCAATCTTTTGAGTCAGGATGATCAGGAATCGCCCAAGGTAGGCTGTTTGGTAGCGGAGCACTTCTACTCCTGGTACAGTAAATCTGATCTTGTTTGTGCCCCATTGCGTTGCATGTATTTTATGAGTCGTGATGCAGTTAAGAATAATACCTGCGCAAGCATGTTCCAGATTAACTACCTAAGTGGTAGGTGTCTAAGGCCGGTCACACTTACCTACATGTACCCAAGGTATGGTATTTCCTATGTTACAGGGTAAGATGAGCCGATAGGGGAGGGTGGGTAAGGTTTACAGCTACCAGGACGCTAACTTCAGCCCCAAGTTGTAGCCCACGAAGGTCGTATATATACTTTTAATGACGAGTAAGATACGCAGAGCTCTCAGTACCTATACCGGCTCATACAAAGACCCACCTGGTAACAACAACGCGATCAATCATGGATGTCTGTTGGCTGGAGAGCACTCCAGTACCTAAGCACTGCTTTCCCTTCCCGTCTCTCCCCGTCACCCCATCGGCGTCCGGTTTCCCAGGCTCCGGCAGAATCGTTCATCGGCGCCTCACTCTGCCGTGGACCTTGCTAACGCTGCTGCCACTGCTGCGGCGGCCAGTCCACCAACACTGAGCTAAGGTAGCAGTTAGTTAATCCACTCGCTCCGCCCGCAACGCCGACCATGGATCCCGCCTCGTTGGATCCCCGCCTCCGCGAGGCAGAGGACCACGACTCGATTACCGTCCATCACCATCCAGCGCAGGACCGCAGCACAATCAACAACACCACCAATACTGCCCACAACACCAGCACCATCACCGCCGCCACGACCATCACAGCCGCTGCCGCTGCCGCCGCTGCTGCTGCTACCGACAGCGATGAGGATTCCGCCGATACGCCGTCACCCCCACGCCGTCGGCATACCTTGACCACGGCCTCGACGACATCGACGACGAGTCCAGCTCCGACTCTTACTCCCCTCTACACGCCGCAAACCCCGGCTAATAAGGCTTTCCCGCCGCCTCCCGACCCTGCCGCCCTCACCATTGCCATCGCCCCGGCTCCCACCACGGCTCCTTCAGCCACCGCGGGCACTCCCCACGACCCCAACGACCCCAAGCGCCCGCGTGCTTGCGAAGCGTGTCGTGGTTTGAAAGTCAAATGCGAGCCTGACCCGCTCAACCCGGATGGACCCTGCAAGCGGTGTGCGAAGGCCGGCCGCGAGTGTCTGGTCACGCAGCCCACCCGGAAGAGGCAGAAGAAGACGGACAGCCGTGTCGCCGAGCTGGAAAAGAAGATCGACGCCCTGACGGCGAGTCTGCACGCCACCAGAGGCAACGCGAGCGGAGGACCTGGAGTCGGACCGCCGCCACAGCCTGTACCGCCACCCGTCGTGCAGCAACAGCAACAGCACCAGCACCAGCACCAGCATCCACATCCGCACCGCGCCGGAGCTGACGAGGCGACTTCAAAGGTTGCTCGAGAATGGGGTCCACCAATGTTCCCCCACATGGAGCATGGCGATGAGGCCGGCCGGCGGCCATCCCAACCTCAGCCGGCCATGGCTGGTCAGAAACGCAAATTCGTCGACACCAGTGACGTCGCCTTCGACGGGCGCGGGGACCTGGGCGCGTCACGAACGTCAAGTGCCGGGCGAGACCAGCTTCAGCCCGACATCGTGGACCGGGCCATCATCGCCCTCGAACAGGTGCCTGTGCTCTTTCACAGGTATACAGACCGCATGGCAGTTCACCTACCAGTTGTCGTCTTCCCGCCCGGTACGACTGCCGCCGACGTCCGGACAAAGAGCCCCATCTTGTTCCTTGCCATCATGTCCGTAGCGTCCTCAGAAACGCCAAATTTACAACGCCAGTTGGTCAAGGAGTTGATGCAGATCTTCGCCGACGAGATTATTGTGCGCGGCCACAAGAGCCTGGAACTAGTGCAAGCCCTCATAGTAAGCGTGGTCTGGTACTTCCCCCCAGAGCACTTTGAGGAGCTCAAGTTCTACCAGATGGTCCACCTTGCTGCTGTCATGGCCCTTGACATCGGCCTCGGCAGGAGGAAGAACAGCCCCAAATCTAGTCTGATCCCGTACACCTGGCAGGATCACCCTTTCCGTAAACAACCACTTCCGGATCCCTCCTCCATCGAGTCACGCCGTACATGGCTGGCCGTGTACTTCTTGGCTTCCAATGTGGCCATGGCCTTGCATCGCCCAAACCTGATCAGGTGGCAGTCGTTCATGACGGAATGCATGGACATCCTGGAGTCTTCGCCCGAGGCGGCGCCAAGTGATAAATACCTTTGCCACCTAGTTTGGACTCATCGTCTGGCCGAGGAAGTAGGCATTCAGTTCTCCATGGATGATCCTAGTATTTTCGTCAACATCACTGAACAAAAAGTACAATATGCTCTGCGAGGGTTTGAGAGAGACCTAGCCAGATATAGTGAAAGTATACCAAAGGAGGACAGGCAACGTAAGTATACATACTACTTCTCATGTTGGTAGCGATTTCACTAACCGATCTCAGCATCACTTCTCCTCAGCTTTAGTGTCATGAGTCTCTATATGCACGAGATTGCCCTGCAGACCAACGAGGAACGCACGGCGCCATCCAACGCTGAAGCACTACGTGATCCAATCCCCGGGCTGGGTGACAGTCTTACCGCCGCCCACATAAGTGCTCTGTCCTCTTGCCTTACGGCCATTGATGGCATCTTCGAGACATTTTTAGCACTCGATGAACCGACTATACGTTGTTTGCCTATATTTAATCTCGTTCGCGTCTCATACGCTGTCGTCGTTCTCATCAAAATATACTTTAGTGCGACGTCTCCTAATTCAGAATTAGGGAAAGTCATTAATAAGGATAATATGAAGGTGGCAGAGTATATTGATAGGCTCCTCGAAAAATTCCGCATGACAGCAGCAGCAGACAAGTCTCGTCCTGCGGGCAAATTCTTCATGGTTCTCGTCATGGTGCGCAGTTGGTTCCATAAACAAGGTCAAGTTCGACAGCAGGGCAATAAAAACAGCGACCCTGCCATGAAACCATCACCACCTGCCCGAAGCAATCCTATCGCAAACTCGTCTAACTCTCAGGACAACGTGTCCCAATCGAATCCACCTCTCAATCAACAGCCGCAGATCAAGACCCAGTCTGAATACAACCTAGCGAATACACCCCTTCAATTGCTCTCCGAAATCGCCACAGGGAACGGCCCTTCCCGTAACAGTCAGAGCAGCGCACAGCCACCACAAGCTGCCAACTTGAGTACCACTGGCTATCCGGCCTGGATGAATGCCGAGCCCCAGATGCCGTACCTCTACCCCCCGACCTCTGGCTTACCAACATCCGCGCCTAACGGGAACGCGGGTCAGCAAGTCATGCCTTGGTCGGCCGGACCCTTTGGAAGCGACATGAATTACATGAATATGGGCGACGGCTTCGAGCAGGCCATGGGCCTCACGCTGACTGGATTTGGAGGTGGCAGTCCGGGCGACTCCGTCAGCTATGAAAACAGCTTACGCATGATGGCGCAGAACGACGCGAATCTTATGGCTCTCATGGATGAATTTCCGTCCAATCCGGGAAATGTCTTTGGCTTCTGACGCTAATCCCACTCGCTTCCGCTTTTTTATGAGCGCGTATGGGAAGAATATCGGACGTTAAGGGTGTAAAGACGGGGTAAAGGGTGGGAAAAGCATGGGTTTAAATCTTTCAGATGGGCTGTTATTTTCATGTTTTGTTTCCCTTTCTTTTCTTCCCCTTCTATGAAGCAAGACTGCCCTGTCTTCCTGCTCCTCGCGAGACGAGATTGTGCTCCTCACGTTTCATACTGCATTATTGGCGATTCTGTTCTCTTCTCTGCCTGTACAACACTGTTTTCTTTCTCATGGGCTTTATGTTATCAGCGGGAGTTGCGAGACTGGGACTGCTTAGGTATCAATCATTATCATAATCATGGACTAAGGAAGAGGACAATGGTCTTGTGCTTGAGAAATATGTCTACTATGGCAAAAGAGGCGTCCTAGGAAAGGGGATACGGGAACAGGTGTATGAGGAGACTATTGATTCACTTTATTCATATGGGCTTTACACGCTGAACTTCTACTCCTCTGGTGTAATGGTTAATCAAGCAAGCAAGCAATCACACCACCTTGATAAGAGTATTATATAAACGAGGATATCTCTGTCCCAGCCTAGTGATACTTACCTTTCTTTTACCACCCTACCCTGCCATTATCAACTCGAGGATATGAACAGGGGTAAAGGTAGGACAGGATTCGATTAAACTACTTAGCTAGCTAGGTACCCACCTAGCTTAGCTGATACAGCTCTTGCAATACAGTCGTGGACCTCGAGGTATCCATTATCATTATTGAGCCTGAAGGACTACTATGAGCATGTCACCCGTGAGGCAAACATGGCGTTAGGTGCCACGATTTATCTCATGATAAAGTTCAGTAGCACGCCCCTTATCAGACCTACTTACCTACCTACCTAGGTAGGTAACTGACAATAAGTACTTTCACTTCCTCCGCATACCGCGGGATTTCTTTCTTTCTTTCTTTTTTTCTCCTTTTTTTATGGCTTGTACATTTCATTTATGTGATTTATGACCTTTCAGCATTAACCCTCTTTGCATTGCATTCTTAAGTAGGAATCTACCTAGGTACTTTTACATCTCTTAATTATTGCGGTCTTGGATGCAGGCCGCGTGCTTGAAAGAATGACAGCTAAGAACAAGGCCCTTGTGAGCAATTGATGAGTAGATGATACGATGAAGAATCAGCCTATCACGAAGTTACAGTACGAGCAGTTACTCCCAACTCGTTCTCGATACACTCCATACGTAGAGCATCTCAATTTGTTTGTTCCCAAACAAATGAAATATATCCTTGGATATTTCCTTTCGTTCATACATAATGCTGCCTACTTTCTTCCTGGCGCACTGTCTAACCTTTTGCACACCAAAAAGGTCCTGGTAAAGCACTCATCCCCACAAGCCGATATTGTACATGTACATAGAACGCCCGCATTGCGAAGCCGTCTCCTTGAAGGTCAAATTGTGGAAATTCTGACTTATTCCTTCCCTTGACCGTTTTCCGAATCAGATCCCGAGCCATTTTCCGAACATAAAATTTGAACAGTCATTTGTGCCTTACAGCACATTGAGATTCTTCAGGTCGGAGCGATCTCAGCCCCGTATGCAGGTACAAAGTTTAGTACCTTTCCGCCTTCAACCTTTAATGTGCATCGAGTCTGGTGAGCCTCAGCCGTTTTGCCAGTACTCATTCTACACGTTGAGACCGATAAAGCGAAGTGCTGAGCTTTCGTAAAATGTATGTGCAATAAAAAGAATATGGTGAGCGATACAAAGTCGGAATAGCATGGTAGCGGACGCCAATGTGATCATTTGATTGACATATCATCAATAGATCCAAGTCAGACGCCGTACCATGTGGTCTCAATCCATGTAGAAGTCACCCTTCAGGATACGCTCCTGCATATGATCAGGCTTGGGGCGCTCGGGTTGCCTGGGCTTCATGACCTCGGGTTGTCTTGGGGGCGCCGGCATGTCAGAAACCGACTTGGCACGGTCATGGTGAGGGGGGCCACGAGGGGGTGAGCCAGGGGCGGCTGCGGGACCAAAAGCAGGGCGATGGCCGGAAACGCTGCTTTCAGCACGGAATCTAAGCTGCTCAGTCCAGTTGTAACCGTTGTCTGAGCGAGCGGAATGCATGTCAGAAGGTGTTCTTGCGGGTAGTGTAGTGCTTGCCTGAGAGGTGCTCATCCGCCTCGGCGTACTAGCGGAGAGGGACGAAGCACCGGGGAGTGGCGGGTGGCGTGGGACTGCAATGGAAGTCCGTCTTGCTTGATGGGTAGGCCTACCGGAACCTGGGCTCGTCTGGCCAGTTCGTATGTTACGCATAGCCTGGGCGCCGAAGCTGGTGCGGCGAGTGAAGGGAGAACCCGCCGGCATCTTGGCAGGCTCGTCGTCATCAATTGCATTCTCGTCGATGGAGTTGGAGTCGGAGTAGGTGGTGGAAATACTGCCTCGTCGGATGCCGAAGGGAGTGTTTGCCGCGGGCGGCGAGGCACCTGAGAGTCCCAAAGTGGTCACAGAGAGTCGTCGACGCTGATCTCGTGCGGCAGCAGCCGACACGGACTCACGAGAAGCGCCGTTGCTGTTGCCATTTCCGGCTGAGGTCGAGTTACTGCGATGGAACAGGTTGGAGAAAGCAGCAGAAGTAACGGAGCCACGGCGGTCGTTGGGCTGTCCGCTTGAGCTGTCGTTGGACATGATGACAAAGAGATGGTGTTTAGTCGTGGAAGGGGATTCAAAGTGTAATTGGACAGTCAACTTGATAACAAACGGGGCTGAGTCCGTCTAGAGAGCACAACTAAGTGCCGGATGGGTGGGGAGCGATTGTATATGATCGTTTCGATGGTCAGAAGATAGATAAGGGGAGTTTGTCGTGGGTAATCTAGGTGGTAATTGTAGTTGAAGCTGCTTGTTGATAGTACGAGCACGCGACACCTTTGTCTGTCCTTTGTGGGAGTCTGATGATGAAAGAGGGGAGAGAAGGTTGGTGGGAGGGGAATCCGAGTTGGGATTTATGGGCAGAACAAAGTAGGGGGCAGACAGGCCGGTGGTGTCTTGAGGTCTGATGTGCCAGAACACTCGACAACGGGGATTGGGGTCGTGAAACAGTCGGTCGGAAGAGATGGTCCTCTGTATGGCTGCAGTATGGAATGATGTATCGTACGAACGATCAAGTAACCGTGTGACATGTGACGTCGGCCAAAGCAAGATGCGACGAGTTGGCCTGGCTGCTTTGACTGTTTTGATGCTGCGGGTTGCAAGTCACGGCGAGTTTTGGCGTGTTACGTGTAAAGAAGCTGACTTGAATGCGTGCTGAAAACGAAGTGGTGCTCTACAACACCTGAAAGGAGTGGCTGCCCTTAGCAGGTAGTTACTTAAAATCAATGATGGGATTTGGGATCTCAGATCTGGAACTTCGGACGAAGGTGGTGACTAGGTAGGGGCTTGGTACAAGGCGAGCGGGGTAAAGTAGAAGCAGTAACTCTATGTACACGTGTAGTGCAGAGCTGAACTGTAAATAGTATACCTAAGGTAGGTACTATGGGGTCCGATACCAGGCGAGGTCTGGTAAGGTGTAGGCAGGCAGGTACTACGTAGCAGGTATCTTGGACCAGGTCTGCTCGGATAGATGTCTTTAGGTTTTGAAACTGTATATATCTTCCGAGTGTTGGAATAATAAGTAACAATGAAGGAGAGGTTACAAATGAGCTGCTGGTTGAAAGAATACGGGTTGAAGGACTGACTTTGCTCTGTTTGCTAAAGTAAAGTAGGATTGTGAGAAGTATAGGAGTCGAGAGGGTTGATGTAATGATCCGACACCATCGGTGTTGTATTTAATATTGGGAATAAGAAGGTAAGTAGACTGCGCATGTAGACGTGGATACTGTACCTACCCCTACTCGTTCGATCCCTCGTCCCATTTGCCTGCCTGGTAAACTCCGCAGGGGTGGTATACGTTACTGCTACATGTAATGCATGGATAGTATGCACCTTCTGCAAGGACATACCCAGTATCTGCACTATACTCCAGCAGGCAGTGGACAATTTGCACAAGCCAATGAGTAGGCGTTCAAGCAGGGGCATACAGGAGAGATACCAGAGGCTGTAATAACAAGAGCAGAGCAGGTCAGGAGGGTTCTCAAGTTATACACAGATATAAACGGATCTACTAGTGATAGGTATTTACTGGTTTCTACATATACAAGATCTGCAGGTACCTATCTCGCTCTCAGGGCTGGTCGAAAACCTCAGTCAAGTATCTACCTATATGTAGGTAGCCACAGCCAACGTGCAGTACAGAATAAGGAGGTAGCGGGAAGCTTCAATATTGCTTACCTATGTATGCACACTAGAAAGCCGCTAAATGCCCGGGGTAGCACCCCCGAAGGGCGCCGTCGTCGCCTACCTACTGATAAGGTGTCGAGGGTGTAGCAGCAGTACCTAATGTCGATAGGCTTGGCCCCACCATTAGCCCCAGTAACCCCGGACTCCACTGTACCTACTAGAACCCATCGACGTCACATGTCATCCAGGCCCTCTATAGATGTGCGGGGTAGGTAGAAGATAATCCCTTCCTATGTCTTTCTACCTCTGATTTGCTGTAAGAAGCCACACCGATAAACTTCAATTTTCATTCACTGATCTTCCCCAGTACGAACTCCTTAGCAGTCCGTACTTACCTAGCTTGGTATTTACCTTGCACTTGAGAAACGCCCGCTCGTCTTCTCTATTTGGCGTGCCCTATGGTTGTTCATCTTTCAGCGCTTGTTTGTGATTTCGCGGTACTTATTCACAACTACCCAGATCGGCTAATAGCACGATATGGACTTATCTTGGGCAAGGGATCATGAGATGTGCCTTTTACTGAATATCCAGGAGTCTTTTGGCCAATTTACCTATCTGGATGGTTCTTGCTGACAGCAAACATAGACATATAGTAGATATAGACAACCTCAATGATACGGTGGTTGATAGCTGGTCCCCCCTCGCCTCCCTCGCCTCCCTCGCATCTCACTCATCCAGTCTTGTCCCGTCTACTTACTCACTACGCGCAGTCGCTCGCTGCCCAGTCTCACCGCCAGCGTGCGAGGGGGTCGGCTCGCAGTAGTGCGGTATCAAGTGTCTACGGACGGGTCTCCAGTGTCCCAATCCTAATCATGTCAATCACCATTCCAATCACCTTTCGTATACGGCCAAATGATCTGCGTAATTCGTAATTCGGCACCGGCGCCAGTGCTGCCATGCTGGTCTCTGCAGCGCGACCCGCCCATGCTCGGCGCCCATGCTCGGCCCTTAGTCAGAGAACAGAATCCGGCGATCAAAGATGAATTACAGTAGTAGCAACAGGGGGCCCGCATGCATCTTGAGTTCCAACGCACCTCCTCGTCCAGCCAGCCTGCGTCTTCACTACTCCACAGAGTTCGCACATGGCTTTCGGCTTCCAATCGGAAAGCCACACCCACGCTGGTAGCCTTATCCACATCTCCGTCCGATTATAGTCGAGCTTCCCGGTCGCAATGGTCTTGGCTGGTCTGGCTGAATCAGAGTTCGCGCCGACTGGTACTCTGAATAAGGCCCGCGGGTTTCCCCATACCCACATCGTCATCGCATTCTGGGGGGTATGCAGTCAGTCTCTTTGTAGCACCTCCTCTAATAAGCAGATTCAACACAACGAAAGCCGGCCCTGGTTACTGCCGTTAGCGTCCAATGCCACTCAACTTCCAACTTCGCGCCAGCTTTTCGTATGTTCCTCATTTTTCTCGATTTCGGGCCCTATAAAATGACTACAGCCCCTTCTCAAGATCTTTGTGCGCGGTACGCGCTGCCTTTTGTTCTAGATGCAACAGCAGCTTGATACCACGCAACTCTGCAGTCATGTCCTGATCATTACTGAGATGCATACTACCCCAAGTTCCGCGGACCATTGGGCATAAAAGCTGCCCTGCATGGTATCCCTTGCATTCTCTGACCCCCAGTTATGGAGTTTTCAAGAGCGAAGTTGCTTCAAAATGGACAGCACATAAAAATCTAATAGATTTCAATTCGTGTTCAAGTGTCCACATAGCATATTACGGGCACTTTGTTCCCTTGCATCTTTACAGTGAACACCCTCTCCACTCCGTATAGCAGCAAAACAAGAGAGGCGGCATTCGCGTTCAATATGCGCCATTCTTTACCTATACGTACGCACATAATCTTGGTAGTAAAAATGCAAACAGCGTTAAACCCGGGGATTCTACTGCCGAGAGACCCTCTCTGCATATGAGCTGAGACGGCAAGATCGGGTACTCCAATTTGTGCTTCTTGATTTCTTCACGGTTGCTCCCTGGAACTGAGACAGACTATGGCTAAAACCCGTGTACGTGCAGGACAGATTATGGGCCTCTGCATATTCAGATGAACAGTACAGTCTTTGCAACGATGTATCTTGCGTGTAATTAGCAGGCTATAGCCTAACCAGGACGCTGGCATCTACCAATTCCAACTCCAATATCGCTGAACTAGTTCATTAACTCTAAGGGACTCCTGTGTTTTGTCTATTGATTTGAGGAGAGCAAGAGCAGCATTTTGACACCTTCATATTATTCCTGTAGCAGTCTTTGGAAGCTTTGTGAAATGGCCTAGGTAGCTCGCCCATGTAATGGCGTTCGTTTTCTCGTTATAATCGTAGTTGAACTGCCATATTAACAATGCTGATCTTCGAGAGAGGGTCGTTGCCACCGACGGGGTTTAGAATTGAGTTCAACAACCCCCAAACTATATCCATGCGCTAGATAAAATTGCAATTGACGTCAGAGTTGGCGGTATATCCTCTTAAACTCCGTACACTGATCGCCAAGATACCTAGTCACAGCCGAAAAGGTTCATTTATCCATGGTCCCTTAAAGTCTGACGTTCTAAACCTCTACCTGGACTTCCAAAAACCTTCTATAGACTCCGCGACGCTGCCGCTTGACGTAATGGGTAATTCGTGTCCTCCCTCGAGGACCACGACCTCAACTCCCTCGCGACCTAACACCGCATGCGCATCCTCGATCATCTCGTCCATGACAATCACGCCATCATCCTTGCCGAGGACGACGAAGATCTTGCCCCCTTCCAACCCGGCCGCAACCTCCGCGTCACCAGAGTGGCCCCGTAAGCCGCTGTGCCGCCGGCTCTGCAGGATCCGCGACAAGACCCTCTAATCTCCCTGCGGCGCGTAGATAGGGGCGTTGCGGATCGTGCTCAGGAACGCCATCACGAAACCCTCGTGGTGATCCACCTGCCAGGCGACCACCGAGGCCACCGTCACGTGCGGCCGGGTACGCGAGATAGCCGCGCTGTCGAATCCCGCCCCGCCGTTGGCGTCTCCGTCCCCGTTCACGGGCACCCGCTCGCTGCTCTCCGCCGCCACGAGATCCGCGGGTTTCCTCACCGTGGCGGGGCGGATCCGCCGTCGCACTAGGCGCTTGACGAGAACTTCGGGTAACAGGCCCGAGTTGTAGTACAGCCAGCTCCGCCAGCCGACGTGGTGTCGCCGGATGAGCCCGCAGGGCGCGATGAGGGTGAGAGAGCGCACGAGGTGCGGGAAGTACCGCGTGAAAGCGACGCTTAGACCGCCGCCTAGGGAGTAGCCCACGAGGTGGAAGCCGGTGGGTGCTGTCCAGGGGATGCTGGAGGATGCCAGGACGAGCAGGAGCTGCGTCACGAAGAGCCGGGTGTCGTAGGCGAGGTCGTTCGGCGCGTCGGAGTAGCCGCGGCCGAAGAGATCTGCGGTTTATTGTCAGCTGCTCTGATTCTCTCTTTTATTTCACTTTTTCGTCTGCTACTCCATGAAGAGAGAGGGTCTCCGCAGTAGATAAGCGACTGGAAGGGTAAGAAGTATTCCCTAGGGAACAGACACATCCGTCAACCCCTGGCGCATGTACGTACCGAACATCATGACCCTATACCCTTTCGCAGCCATCCCATGCCCTAGGTCCCCAAGCGCCACGACGGGCGTGCTGATGCCGTGAACGAAGAGTACGCGCTCGCCGTCCTGCGGTCCCCACTCGTACACGCGGATCGAGCCATACGGCGTCTCGACATCGCGCGCGCCGGGGAGCGCATCTGGCGGGTACGGTAGGTCTTCTATATCCTTACCCTTAGTCTGCTCTAAGGGCAAAGATTTGGGCGGAGACAGCTCGTATGGTGTCTTGCGCCTTCTTGGGGTGCGCCAGATTAGATTTGCTGAAACACAGAGCGCTGCCGCTGCTATAATGAGTTTGGGGGCTAGGCGTTGCTGCTTGCTTCCTAGCAATGAGAGGGGATTGAGCGCTTGCATCGTCGGTGCGGCTTGTGGTGCTGTATAGCAGCAGTACCGACCGGACGATGAACTGCCACGCCTTATACTGTTTAGCTAACAATAATTTTATACCCAAGTACTTAGTCCACAGCTTGGTTCCTAACAACGAGATACGCCGGTTGACTTCGGCCTGGACGAACTATTATTACCTTGGCTAGATAGTAAAGGGTGGGTTGAAGGGTCCCGTAGCGGTTCCGGCCTGCCGAGGTGGGGCCCGAGGTATAATAGGACTTATTCCCGCCTCTTCTATAACGTCTATGTCGAACCTCCAATGCAACAAGATGTTTACAGAATGGCTCTAAGCGTTCTTTTTATATTCACCCGGCCAAGTTAATTATATATTCCAAAAGGTATGTGCTATTAATAAGACTAATGGTTTATTGTCATTTCGGTTGACCTGTGAATTTTTCTTAGGTGATGTTACCCGACCGTGATATTATAATTTAGTAGGAGATTCTACTTATGAGTTAAGCTGTGCTAGAATTTAGCGCCAGGTACGCTGAGATAGATTGTACAAGTAGTTACAGGAGTACTCAATGCCTTGAAGACCAGTCAGATAACGTTCGGTTCAATGCTGTCGCTGCATTTTAAACGTCTCAAGCAGTGACCTCGGTTGTGTCGTTGGTATCAAGCCACTTAGCGAATGCCTCGGGCATTCTATCACCCGAAACATTGAATTCTTTGAGGAATGCGTCAACTTCATCCATGTCCTCATCTGTAAGTTTCACCTCGTGGATATTCTCCTTGATACGGTCCAAACTAGCAGCGCCGGGGATGGGAATGATCTTGGGCATGCCGGGTCGCATAGAGAGAGCCACAAGCCAGTTGATGGAAAATCTGCCCAATATAGGTGGTCAGTAGAATGAAGTTGATGTGAAGACAGTTGACATTAAAAAGGCATTGGAGAGAGTATACGCGGGATAAGAGGCGGAGGGGGGACGAAAGCCATAGGTACGTACTGCGCTGGGGTACAACCCTTTTTGGCTGCCCACTCCTTGACTTTCTCAACGAGTTTGAAATTGGCATCGAAGTGCTCAGCTTGGAGGCGCGGCACCGCCCTAAATAGCTCATACATATCTTCTGGTTTCTGAACCTTGCCTGTGAGGAATCCTCTCTGTAGCATAGGTGTTAACGAACAAAATTAAGACGTAATATGCTTGGATTATTATTAAGGGCGACATCTCGATCAATCCGGCTATCGGGTCACTTACACCGAGGGGAGAGTAGGCAAAGATGGGGATGTCGAGTTCAGCGCATGCCTGACAGATACCGTTGTGAATGGGGTCGGTGTGGAAGAGAGAGAGTTCTATCTCCACACCGACAACTTTCACGACTTTTGCTGCCTGCCGAATGCTGTTCGCATTCACCTCGCTAAGGGTCACGCCGCCAATCTTCCCTTGTTTCACGTAGCTGTCGATGACGCGTAGGGACTGAATATACTCGGCTTGTGTCGTTCGTCTCGCCATCTCCCACGTGTCGATCTTGCCCTTGTCTCCAATGAGCTTGAGGCAGTTCTCGATGGATTCACGAGTATATTCTGGGCTATTGTCGACCGCCCTTGGGAAACGCATGCCACCCTTGATGCTGATAACCACCCTTCAACAGATTAATACCAATATCAATGAAAATGCTCAGCTACGCCAAAGACTCCGTCGAGAGAAAGTCCGAATGAGCTGGAAAACATAACACTCACTTATCGGCGTCCTCAGGATATTTCTCGAAATACTGCTTCAGCAAGGTCAAGGAGTTATCCTCGGGTGTGCCATAGAATTCGCCGCCATTCAAGAAGTTGGCGCCGGCATCGAGAGCCGCTTTTATCATAGCAATCTTGTCATCCACTGGGATGGGATTCTGGCGAGGTAGATTCAGACCTGGAGGCGTCAGTATGCGTCTTTAGTCTTTTTAATGGAGAGGTGTAGATTTCACTTACTCATCAACCCATAGCCGATGTCCTTGACGTCCTTTCCCGCAATCTTGTAAGTCATCTTCGGAGGAAAAAGTATGGTTCAGATTCAGATAGTAAATTCCAGGCAAGTAGGTTAAAGATGTAGAGCCACGTTTCTATACTGTTGGATGGAGATTATGATGGGAAGATACAAGCCAGTCAAGCGGTGGGAGCATCTCATCTTTATATGCCGCTGACATTGACGTACATTATCACATTACTACGGATATAAGGACGCAGAAATACCGATAGACAGGCACACGGAAAACTGTTCTGTCCGAGTATAAAGAGCGAGATCATGAATCCGCTAGCTATCCAGCCCGTGCTTCTCAGAATCCGAGGCCATTATTCAGAGTGATGTAGGTACTCGTTACAACGACGTGTCTGGGGGCGCCATTCAGTCCCCACTCAAGTACAAGAACTCAGCTTAGAGAAAAGACAGTTAAAGGCTATTTTAATGCTCACCAGACGTTGCTAGAGTGCAGTTTCTCGAAATCGACGCAGCTCTGTGGAGGTATTTTCTACAAATATGTCAGGCAGGAGTCGTCGAATTTAGCGTAGAGTCCGCTATAGAGGCTAGTCCGTATGCGGCTTAGAGACAGCCCTAGGATGCGCTATACCTAGAATAGTTGCTGCTCTCCTACTGGTCAATCACACCAAAGTCCTGTACTTACTTCCCCATTATAATTCCTGATACAGAAGCTAAGCTGGGGGAAGGAGCCGAAAATTGTTTGCATACCCGTTAGTCCATTTCTGTCTCACTTCTGTACAGTACTAGCTACTACTACCGAGCTAAGACACCTACCAAGCTTCGCCTTCTCTCTACATGACAGTCGGTTAGGCGGGCGGGCTGCCAATCTGTCTGTGCACAATTAGCGCACGCTGAACGAGTGCCGAATTGTTCGGTATCTGGTATTGGAGCATCTCATGGTGGTACGATAGATACACCTTAGCGCATACTGTAGGTGCCACGGCAGATAGATACCATTCCAACCATGCCAATCCGGGCGCTCGACGCAGTCTTTGGCTATACCGGGCAGTAACCCGGCACCGCTTCAGGGTTCTTGCTGCAGGTGCCCCGACCTTCTGGCGTCAGTCGGCGAGAGCTTGAATCGAAGTGAATCGAATTGATCGAATCGAACAGGTCGGATGAGACAAGGCAAAGCAAAGCCAGACCCGGACCACCCAAACGAACCAAACTTCGACTCGCTCGGGCTCGCTTGCTGCCGCTACCACCACCATCATCACCACTACCTCCACCTGTCGCCACTGCCCGCCCCTATCGCTATCGTTTCCGGCTACGCGCTACTGTTACCGTGAGCTTGGCTCTGAGCATCGATCATGGCGGCCGGTGAAGACCTTCCCAGCCCGGCCAACCCGCCGTCGCCTCTAACGCTGAGGAGGACGGTATCCTCGCAGTCGGAATTAGAGGCACACCAGGAACCGCCGCTGTCGTTTTCTCTGCTTAGGGCGACGAGCTCGGCCACCTCGGTGTCTGGGCGGCAGTCTACACAAGGCAGACTCAACGATATCCTCGAGGTTCGTCTTCCCCCGCTACCAGTACGGTGCATGAAAAGCCAAGCTGCAATTAAGCTTCTGGCCCCGCCGCGCCGATCCACACACTTGCCTGATGTGATCGCAGGTCGGGATGAAATAATATGCAGATGCGCTAGGCCCGGACCTGGACCGACAGAGTTTGGGCGAGCTGACCGTCTCACATATCGTTTAGGTTGGCAGACGACGGGTTAGTTCCATGAGCTTGCAAGGCTTTTCTCCGAGATCAAGTCCAGGTACCATCATGCCGTCGGATCGTGCGCCTCCCTTGTCCGATCACGTTGAGGAACCGGACGAGAGTACGAGCTTCGCTGCGACCCGGAATGCTATGAACTACCAGGCCACACAAACAACCTCGAGTCTTCGAACTCGTCAGTTGCCCTCTCGCTCCGACACAAGTCTTGCGGGTACGAATGCGAATGCGAATGCAAATGCCAACACGGATCGTTGCGCCGAAAAGAAGCATTGGCTATGGGATGCTCTGGACGGCATTTGGTCCATCGAATTGGAGAATAAGGGCAGTGTCGCTAGAGACCATCTCGCCGTAGGTATGTTGGATAACTTCCATTGCCTAACTATGTTTACCTGCCCAGTCTCTCCGGATCGCAGTGCTGACGTGGCATGCGCACGCAGAACGAACTTTCCTAGCTTGGATGCGGACATCTCTCGCATTCGCCTCGATCGGGATAGCGATCACCCAACTGTTTCGGCTCAACGCTTCTCTGGTTGACGATAAGAATAATCAGCATTTCCGACGCTTGGGGAAACCACTTGGGATAACGTTCATCGGCATATCGATATTGGTGTTGTTGTTAGGGTACCAGAGGTTCTACCAACCTCAACAGTGGTTAATGAAGGGGAAGTTCCCGGCGTCAAGAGGGCCAATCATCTTATTATCTCTTGTATCATTTGCTCTTATGATTGTCAGCCTTGTTGTAATCGTCATCGTACAGCCACCTGACATGTGAGTAAACTTGGCCGTGCGACAAACAACGGACTCGGCCAGCAACAAAATTGAACGAACTGGATTCACCCTCAACAGTACAAATAAAAATATGTGATATTGTAATGCGCTCATAGAGAGAAGCTAGTAGGTAGAGCTAAGTACTGCAATAGTTACCCACATACCGGTAGGCTTCAGCTGTTTCTTAGATACCTACCCAGGTACATCAGTAGGACCTAATGTAAACGAATTGGGTGGCTTTCAATGGTCAAACTAATAGATAAATACTTACATTAGTATTAGATTCAGGTATCCAGCGTCAGATCTGCAGACTGTTTGCAGATTTGCTATTCCGTCAGACTAAGTACTTAGGTACGTACCTAGTAGCTTGTGGACTCCAACACTGCCCGATGCCACACTCAATTACCACAAAGGAAATCCTCCACAGCTCACTCAACTAAGCCCAGCTCGCTTTGTAAATAGTATCTTTATTGCATTGTTCAATTTCATTGCGATGGTAGGTCTTTTCAGAAGAGACAATCTACGGTAAGGAAGGATGTCGCCGCTCACGCAAGCGGTGGACGTCCCCGCCTTTGCAAGCACACAGCTGGCTTTGCTGGACGCAGAGCTCCAGAGCGAGCTGCAGGAGACGAGCGGGCTCATCTCCAACACGAGTCCCACCGCGCTACAGCGCGCTGGCCTCGCCATCACCAATCTCGTCGTCTCGTCGCAACGCACGGGCTTGGGCGGACGAACCGTCCTCGAGCTGAGCCCAGACAGCGCCACGGCCGGTGCTGCGGGCGAGCTTCCCGAGCACGGCGTCCGAACCGGCGACATCGTGCTGGTGTCGGAGCAGCCCGCCGGCAGCGCCAAGAAGCGAGAGATCAAAGATCTTGAGAAGAAAGGCGCTCGGGGTGTCGTCACCAAAATCAAGAAGGACGCCGTCGCTATTGCAGTTGACGAGGACAAGGAGGAATCCCTGTCGCTGTCCGGTCGCGTTTGGCTGGTCAAACTCGCCGACGATGTCACCTATCGCCGCATGAACCTGACTATGGAAAAGATGCAGAAGATGACCGAGTCGGAGTATAGCAGCTTCATGCGCGTGCTTTTCGGTTTGAGCAGCCCTTCGCCTGTGCCCCGCGACTTCAGCTCGGATCCAGAGTACGGCAAGATAGAATGGCTTGATCCGACGCTCAACGATTCACAGAAAGATGCGATTAGGTTCGCGCTCGCGTCGCGGGAGGTTGCCTTGATCCATGGGCCACCGGGAACAGGCAAGACTCACACCCTCATCGAATTGATTCTACAGATGGTGAAGCGAGATCTCAGAGTCCTCGTATGTGGGCCATCAAACGTATCCGTTGACAATATTGTCGAGCGCCTATCACCACGCAAGATACCCATCCTCCGGCTTGGTCATCCTGCCAGATTACTCCCCTCTGTCCTTGACCACTCTCTTGATGTACTCACGCAAACTTCGGAAGCCGGTCTCATTGTCCGCGATGTGCGTTCCGAGATGGACGCCAAGCAGGCATCGATAAAGAAGACGAAGAGTGGGAGGGAACGCAAGGCTATTTACGGCGAACTAAAAGAATTACGGAAGGAGTATAGAGAGCGGGAGCGGAGATGTGTCGACACGCTGGTCAAGGGCAGCAAGGTCGTTCTCGCCACTTTGCATGGCGCCGGCGGATACCAGCTCAAGAACGAGGAGTTCGACGTCATCGTTATCGATGAAGCAAGTCAGGCGCTTGAAGCCCAATGTTGGGTTCCTCTGCTCGCGGCCAAGAAGGCCGTGTGCGCAGGCGACCACCTCCAACTACCGCCTACCGTAAAATCTACGAATTCGAAAATCAAGCTGAAACCCAAAGAAGGGGAAACCATGATCAAGGGCGTGACCCTCGAGACGACTCTCTTCGATAGGCTTCTGTCGTTGCATGGTTCATCTATCAAACGAATGCTTACAACCCAGTATCGGATGCATGAGGCCATCATGCGTTTCCCTTCGGACCAGTTATACGAGTCCAAGCTCATTGCTGCGGAAGCGGTGAAGAGTCGGTTGCTCAAAGACTTGCCTTACGGAGTGGAGGACACGGAAGATACGAACGAACCCGTCATCTTCATCGACACGCAGGGTGGCGACTTTCCGGAGAAGAACGAGGAGGAGAGCACGGGCAAGAAAGGTAGCATCAGGTCACTTTACGGAGAGAGCAAAAGCAACGAAATGGAGGCGGCCTTGGTGCGGCAACATGTTGGAAAGCTCGTTCATGCCGGCGTGAAACCTGCGGATATTGCGGTCGTCACGCCTTATAATGCACAGGTGAGTGGGAACGCATTCCTAGTCGTCCAGCTGCGTTCGGCATTGACGTGATCCGCCCCTTGTTGCAATCAACAGCTCGGGCTCTTGGCACCGCTCAAGGACGCCTTCCCCGGCATCGAGCTCGGATCTGTCGACGGGTTCCAGGGCCGTGAAAAGGAGGCTGTCATCGTAAGCCTGGTACGGAGCAACGCCGAAGGCGAGGTTGGCTTTCTAAGCGAGAAACGCCGGTTAAATGGTGAGTCACGCGGACATATGCCTCCCTTACTTCCCGAGTTACCTCAGGTGTCTGGGAGTCCGGTGAGACGGGTAATGACCAATGACAGTTGCTATGACCCGGCCGAAACGGTCACTAGTAGTGGTGGGCGACTCGGAGACTGTGAAGAGGTAAGTAGTAAACCGCCTTGTCTCACCATTTATCTTTCCCTCTCAGCCTGTTGCATGACCATCCATCTGCGAGTTCTCCCCAATCTTGTCACGCACGTTGCGACTTGAAATCAGGATTTCTAACTCGTGTTCTCAACCTCCCTTGCCCCCGAATAGAGGAAGCAAGTTTCTCAGCAGCTGGATGGATTGGCTTGAGAACAACGCCGATCTGCGCTATGTTGATGCGACGTCTATGGAGACCGCATGAATTATTTAGCTCGATTATTCAGCTCGCGTCAAGGGCAGGAGCATTCATTCGCCCACGATCGACCAAGCCCGGCAGCCTTGCCGCCGCCAGCTTTCATGCAGGACTTTCGAGCCAGAATGCTCTGGAAGCAACATGTCATCTACCACTGCCGGCGCGAGTACACTATATGTACGGCTTCGTCATTGGCGGCCGATCCCCAAACCACTGGTTTAGCTGGCACCTCTAACGTGAAGGGGCATGGGGGTCCGGCCGTTGTTGACAGGTTGAAAGAGATGGTAGGTAGGGAGACCCCTTGGCAATAATTGAAACTTATGATCCGTCTCCGGATCGGCCGTAGATGCAACGTGAGTGGCTACCTAATCCGTGTTTGAGAGGTTCAGGTGGACTCGCGTCGTGCAGGGGTTGACCTTGAAGATCAGACGATGATGCCGTGCCCCCATCTCCTCCATTGGTCTGTTTCAGATCCTTGGTCGTGGGGCTCAGCAGCCGGGTGGGTTTCGATGCGATATATATGTAGGTAGGTCTAAATCATCAATGCGTTACAGATGTTTGTCCAGTAGCTGTGCAACAAGCAACGTACGGTCGATGCAGCCGCAAACAAAAACGTTCTTGTTCTACCTATTTACTGCCTACTGTATACTACATTACATCCACATACATACATAAACATATGCAGTACTGTAGCTGTAAATATGTGGTCTGTCTACCGTAGTCTACCGTACGCAGTAGTCTCTAGAAAAAAATTCCGAAAAAAATTCCATCAAACACGTGGCACAACGCCAGAACAGAGCGAGACCCAGCATCGAACGCCCACTGTCATCGCTGGCACGTCCTGGTAGGTAGGGTAGGGAATACAGACTTCCCGGTCTGCCTAGATACAGTAAAAGTGGCTTCTTTTCCTTGTCTATTCTCAGGCAGTCCTACAGATATACATACATACATACGGACATACCGCAGCGACTATCACATACGTATATGTAAGTACATACATGCGCACATATACAATCATATGCGTGTATATTTACTCTACTACTAGAGGTCGTGTATTACCATTACCATTACCATACAGTAAACGTCTTACGTAAGTAAGGTAGACCCCTTCCGCGCAACTACTAGCTCGTCCAGTCGTGGAGCTCGCTTGTTCCCCGAAGCCCAATTCGCCGCTTCAGATAATGCGCGATTACCTACTTACCCTGCATAGACGACGATAGCGGCTAACACTACTAGTAGTACGGAGTTTTGTGAGTAGGGAGCAAACCTGAATACAATAACAAGAACATAATTGTGAGGATTTGGGCGTCAAGTCTAGACCCGGCATTGGAAAGCCTTTGCAGCTCACGTGTCTGTTGCCCATACACATACACGAACGATAGGGTGAGGATGTATTGTAGGGTTGAGTTAGGCAGGCTATACCAGGGTAAGGAAGGTAGACAGATAAAGGGATGACCGCGCGGGGCACAGGCAACAAGCGATGGCGGAAGCGTCGGCGAATCAAGCCGCGTCCAGATTGGGGTATTAGCCGAGCCGAGCCCAAGCAAGCGAGCAAGCGAGCAAGGGAAGCTCTCTATTCCTCTTCTTTTACTTAAACTCCATTTGGATATGATCGCATGAGAATAATGCAGTAACAGGGCGGGAGCAAGATTAAAGTAAATTAGATAGATAAATAAGATAAAAATAAACACCAGCATCTTGTGACCGTTCATTCGTTATACAGTTAGGTAACAGTAACACGGCTTCTGTTTTATCTCGGGTGCACCACACACCTCGTGGCCAGAAAGAAGGGAGAGACAGAAACGGTGATAGCACGTTATCAGTGTGACAGAGTGACAGAGGGATCGTTGTGACGGAGAGTTCCCAACCCATGGTCTTCTTAAGGGGGTGGTATTTTTAAACACATATTATGTACGTTGGTTGGATTTGTGATACCCTCAGAGTTCCATGCCTCGTGCGGAGATGATACGCATGACCTAACCCTTCGACGCGGAGACATCCGTTGGTTGGTTGGTCGCTCAAAGAGAGGCCTGAAATGTTCCGCACCCTATCATACCTACCCATAGGTTAGACTGTATCCTGGACAAGTCTCCTTATGTAGGTTAGGTATGTGTTATCTCCTGTACACAACTAGGTCTACTACCAACATACACTTACGATGATGTATGTCTCGTCTCATGAAGAATCCAACTAGGTAAGTACCTAGGTATCTAGGCTGAGCAGTAACAGATCGAACTGTCCGTGCCCTTTCTCTGAACCCGGTCCGATTCTATATGCGTGGTCGTTCCCGCCCCATGTCTGAGGCGGGGCAGGTTCTCACGAGCGAGTGAGTAGAGACAGTATAGACTGTACAGTATGATGTAGTGTTATGTGAATCTAATATAGTCCTGCCCATTCCAAACATCCCTATTCGGCGCGAATTCTAGCGAAAATAAATACCCATGACGCCGAATGAATGGATGGATGAAATGCTATCTTCCTGCGAGTCAATGCTGCGGCTGGCATGTGTAGCATATATTACTTACTGTAGGTGCCTAATTCACTTACACGAGGAGTGTGATATTTTAGCGCAGCATAGGGGCATTGGCTGGGTAGTGCAGTATAACCCAAATCGAAACAAATGCCACCAACCATACTACGATGTGCTGCAACCCAAAGAATAAATAAACCAACCGTTCGGTGGGCATCGGACTTGGGATACAGTTTTTTCAGTGAGATCTGGCATTACACGGGAGGAATTGGAAGGTGCCTCGACCGTCGTATCGCGGAGGATTCACTCTCATGCGGTGGTAATGTAACCGCTGCTGCGCTTACGTGCCCGTATTTATCTATACGCCACGCCTGACCTACTAGGTATATAAAAAAAGGGGGCTCGTAGTGGGCATCTTGGTTTGACATAGCATATGTGGAGTATCAAGTCTGTGTTTCTTTCTACAGCTGCCTGTCTGTCTAGGTATCTGCCTGTGTCAACGTACTAGTACCGCAAGCCCGCATAGACAAAGAGCTAAAGCATCTGCCAAGACCCCCACTATAGTAGTCTGGTATACTAGCATCGGTGTTTAGGCCTGATTGATATCTCTTCGCTTGTTCGCAGCATGCCTATAGGTCACAGCTTTGTCCCCGAGTCAGAATCCAGAGGGACTTGGCGATAGTAGCTTTCGATAGCAGCTTTAGGTATGTAGGACCAATATAAGAGAACCTCGGACGGAGTGGAATACCTGTTTACTACCCTCGCTTGGCCAGCCCTTCCTTGGCTGGACTGCAGGGAGACCCTGACAAACAATCAACTAAAAACGTAAAAAAATAGAATAAAAATAAATAAAATCAATGGTAACAAGCAGTATGCTGCCGTGTGGCAGGTAGTAGCTGTATACTGTACGTTACAACTCCCTAATTATAAGCGGGCATTTACAGTAAACTGAAGTTCTCTTCCAGTAGGGGGGGATGCATTGAGTGGTGCAGGTAGCTGCATGTATCTATCTTTGTGGAGATCATGGATATAGCTTCAGATGTTAGTATACATGTTTATCGAGCCTTCTGACGACCTAACATCTACGCTATGGTTAGTGCATCTCATCCTCTCGCGCTTGATGAATCGTGTGGTGCATAGAGACACACTAAAAACCCGGGCGATCTCCCTCATTTGCATGATTTCCGTTCCATCCCATTTCCATTCCCAATCGTGAGTAAGTGAATGTGTTGGCCGAATCCCGGCATCCAGGTAACAAACAGTAGCGAGGACACGGACCGCTTTGTCGTCTGCACGGTACTCAGGTAGGTGTACCTACTGCATGTAGCGCGCTGCGTATTACGGTGCACCAAGTAGAATTAGGTACTTGGGTACATTGTACTAGTATGTATGTAGGTATGGCAGTAGTGGTATGTGTGGCATGCAGGTCCGAGCAAGGGGCTGAGCATCCTTCTCCACAGCCCTCTCGACCTCTACATAGGTACTGTAACCTCTTTCAAGAGGTGAGATTCCCTTTCTGCACCTTCGTCATCCCACCTCTTAGCACCCCCCGGTTGGTGCCCCCGGCGTCATTCTTGCTGGCTCCCCTGTCGGCTGTCTTAGATTGACCCTTTCCGGCCAACGGCGCTGGGCTGCATGTTTCATCAAGCCACTAGGACTGGCAGGACTGGCTATACTGAGCAGTAGTAGCAGCAGTATACCAACCGGGCAAACATGGCTATGACTATGGCTACGGCTACGGCTTTGGTTATGGCTCAAGGCTTGGGTCCTGGGCTCGGAGCCTGCAGGGCCGTTGCAGCCAGTCCGTTGCAACGCGTGCGCAGGTACTGCACTTCTTGTTGCCTCCTCTTCCTCCATCCTCCCTTGATACCCTTTTTCATAAATGGGCCTGAGGAACGGCCCCTCTCATCCCTCCGCAGCCTGCCTTTATTACCGACTGCTATGGAGCGACTCCCCAGTGAGTAGACTGTAGCGAGTGGCATTTCTTACGCTTTCTGATCCGAATCACGACAACAAACGACGACGACTGTGTCTCGTATTTACTTACTCGCATTGCTAGCGATGCGTACATGCAGAGGACTGCTGGACGATATCCTCCTACAAGCATGAGGTAGAGGACGTGTGGCATATGGGAGAATCATGATGGGTTGTTGGTCATCAGACTCACCGGCGACTCCTCTACCCATCACCGTTTGACTCGCGTAAAGGCTCTGCCAACCTAGCAAGCACAGAGCTACCCCCCCCCTTGTCTTTACGCACAATGAAGCTATTCAAGTCCGCCTCCAACGCCGGTCGAAACCGGCCTGGCCGGCCACCACCACGCTCAAATATCCGCGGCAAGATTAGTGGGCCTATTCCCATCCCCGATGACGAGTTCCCCATCAGGAACCCTAGATCGAGTACAGATATAGGTCCCGAGGAGGTTCCGGAGCCGCTTGAGCCCGTCGCTGAACGGGATTCCAGGGCAGCATCGACAAACAGCGCCTTCAATGCTACCCGTGAAGAGAAGACCAGCTCACTTGCTCAGTCCGGGCCAAGTCAAGCCTCGACCACCTCGAATCCCACACGGCGGCGTACCAACCGATCTAGTGCCCTCAGATATTCGAACCTGAGCGACGCTACTGACATGGCATCGCCTTCCCGGAAGAAGTCGACCTTCAGAGTGGCCATCGGCAGACTCTTTGGGAAACGCAACCGGAAGCGGGGTAGTCGTTCACACTCCGACTCTGAAGCTCAGATCATCCCAACCCATGACCACCATCATAGCGTGAGTTGTCTCTTCACATTTCCTAGAACGTCTTTTGGCGCGAAGTTGTGAATGACTTAGCCTTGTGTGCTTTTAGGATCCCGTTGTGAGGGAGCGAGACTTGAGTGACCCAGAAAGTGAACCAAAACGATCAGCGTCCTTGCCCATCACGGAATTCAACAAGGCACTGAGGTCGCATTCGATCGGGCCGGACGATTACATAGCTATTCACAGCGCGCGCAACTCCCTCCAGTCAGATTCAGCGTTTCTGAGAAGGAGAGCTGCCACGACCTCTGGAGGACCTATTAGTTCTCGATTACGAGATGAAGGCGGAGATGTCTTCGGCCTAACCCCGAGGCCGGCAAGCTCCCAGGGCAATGATATAGCCAATGAACATGATCCTGAGTCGATTGGTCGCGCCGTGTCAGTTGACATTTTCCCGTCGCGTCGGAGATCGAGGAGCCTGTCGCAGCTACAGGACGTATCCGAAGAGCATGGACTTGTCCGGAAACGTAGTGAGGAGATTCGGTACTGGAGAGCAAGTCAGAATGCAGGGCCTTTGTCTTTGGACTCATCGGTCTCGCAACGTGAGGAACCCGACCTGACTGAGACGACTGAAACGACCGAGCGAACTGCGGAAACGAATGAGGAGAGGGTACAACCAATGCACACACCACCACAGCCATTCAATTTCGGTCCTATACACACCATGACGATCACGCAGGCCGCGAGCTTGGAAGATCGCGTAGCAACACTAGAGGTGCAGAACCAGAAACTCGAGAAACTCGTTTCTCAACTCTTTCACGTGGTGCCGGGTATCGATAATTACTCTGATGCCCTCAGCCATCCGGCGTCTCTCGCTTCTCCGGCGCCCCGTAACCAGTATGCGGGGACAAGTTCTGCTACTATAGAAAAGGCGGCTCATCAGAACTCATCTGTTGATGCCGGGCCTCTTCCGTCCGGTTACAGCATTTCTGAACAATCAAATATGTCATTTGAAGATGAGAAAACATTTATCGGTTCCATCCACCCATCTACGAGGGAAGCTCCACGGCCAATATCAAATATCACGATAAGAGGTGCAGCCAGCCTACCCAGCTTACCAAGAGATGCGTCTGGCGCATTCACTCCGGATTATTACAATACGTTGCAGGCGTCGCTCGACGCCGAGCGAGCCGCGCGTCAGGCGCTAGAAGTACGGGTTGCCAAGCTATCTCAGACGGTTAACATGATGTCCCAAACAATGCACCGACTCAATACAAACCCACCAGCGCCCATGCATGTATCAGTGTTTGACCATGATGATGACGACGATGACGATATGGGCCCTCCTAGTGCGAGCATTGACGACAGTTCAGAAGCCTTCAGGACACCACAGGAAGAGCAGCCAGTTCACGACTACGGTCTGTTTGGCGAAGACACTCAAGATGAATTTGACGATGGCTCCAGGAAGAGAGCAGCTAGGGCTATCTCCCTGGGCCAGCTAACGCTTGGCAAGCCCAAGCATTTGCAACAGCCTGGTGCTGGTGTTGATTTATGACTACATGGCCTGAGCTTGATGCCCGAGGCAGAACTCAGTCCGCAATTCATCTAGCAACTAGGCACTTTTGTCGAACAATATATCAGTTATCGTTTCTTCATACAGGACCAATAGTCCTTGCACCGAAATCTAGCAATCGGTCTTACGTTTTTTCAGCACTTGCATACTGCCGGCCCATATATGCAGACTGGTACTGCCTCATACAAGACGCAAAGTCTTCGCCACTTTCTCCCGAGTAGAACGGCACGATAGCACGCCAGGAATGCGCTTTATGTTTCCTTCCTTGCCTTGATCCGGTTTCCACCAACCGTGCAAGCCGAATGACTTTTGTTCAAATTTCGCGGTTTCCAATTCTCTTATGGCGTACACGGCCGAGTATTGCCATCTTCAGTTGCATATTATAGCGTGTTATAGTTGCTAATCTTTCTGGTCCCTCGTTTCGTTTTATTCCCGGTTCCTCATCAGGTGGCCATGGCAGGGAGGTTCAAGTCCTATTTTAGAGGGAGAAGTGCCGTTATACCCCGCGCGATGAGAGGCGCCTATGCACTCGCGAAGAACTTGAATACAAACTAGCGCTGCTCTACGTAATGAATGACGAAAGATAATTAAGAACATTCCCATCGAATTTATTCCCTCGTTACCGTCAAGCGATAATTCCGGTGGCATCTCCGGTGTTTCGTTTGGTGAACATAACCCCCCAAGTTCATCATCATTAACCCCTCTCCCACTTGCCTTCGAGCTTCCGCATAGAGAATAGCAGCCAACAATGTTTACATACTGTACCGATTTTACCAGATCTCCTATCGCCGTATGCCTGCTGGCCGCATCGATACTATTGGACAATTGCTGGAGATAATGTAACAGCGGAAGCTTGGCTGCCATTCCGGGCATTCGGTCGGCGTAGTAACGAGAGCGGGGGGAGACCCAAGCGATGAGATACCGGGGCACGTCGATCGCCAGTTCTGCTGGGTAGGTATATATAATAGAAGTGGTCCGGACCGAAATCCACTGACTAGGAAACAATGCCTGTTTCAAAGGGGGAGTGATAATAAACTAAAATAAATGCCGTCCACGATGATGTGGTCTAAACTCGTAATTGTTGCTCAAGCGGCTCTGGCCGCTGCTATTCCTCTCACGTCGAGGAACCCAGCGAGCATCCTATACGGCCGCGACAGCGTCGCAGCGGCGGCTCAGACATTCGCGTGCCCGGCGGCGAGCTGGCCGCCGAATACTATAGGCAAGGCCAATGAGCCGCAGCAGCCGTCAAAGGACCTGGCCTCGATTCTAGCGCGTGTAGACCCGGCCCGCATCGAGACCACGATCAAAAAGCTCGTGTCCTTCGGCACGCGACACACCCTGTCGACGCAGACGTCTAAGACGCGGGGGATCGGGGCCGCGCGCGACTGGATCCACGCCGAGTTCCAGCGGTACGCTGATGCCAGCGACGGACGGCTGAGCGTTGAGACGGTCGGGTACGTGCAGCAGCCCGACGGCGACCGCGTGCCGTTCGCCACGCGCATCAGCGACGTCGTGGCCACACTCAAGGGTACCGACGAGAACAGGCTGTACGTCGTCTCCGGCCACTACGACAGCCGCGTCTCCGACATCCTCAACTACAAGGACGATGCCCCTGGAGCCGACGACGACGCCTCGGGCGTCGCCATCTCCCTCGAGCTCGCAAGGATCATGTCTAGCCCGGAATACCCCGTCCCGAAAGCGAGTATTGCTTTCGTCGCCGTGGCCGGTGAGGAGCAGGGTTTGTACGGCTCTCAGTTCCTCGCGCAGACCTACGCGAATAGCACGCCGCGAGTCAATGTACGTGTTATCATGTGATGTGATCGATCCATCTACAGACAGTGCCCCCATTACGCACTTACTCATTTCTGTCTTGCTTGATATATATTCACTTGTACGAGTTGGCCGTCGTTAATCACCTACCCAAGCACAGGTAGAAGGGATGATAACCAACGACATCGTGGGCTCGCCCCGAAACTCGGCGGGCGCCTCCGATCCGCACGTCATCCGCCTCTTCGCGCAAGGGCTGCCGCCGCTGACCGTCGAGAACTCGGCGACGCGCGAGTCGCGGCTGCAGATCGGCGGCGAGAACGACACGCCGGCGCGCAACCTCGCGCGCCTCGTGACCGAGGTCGCGGCGAACGCAGCGACACAGATGAACGTCTCCGTCATCTACCGCCTCGACCGCTACCTGCGCGGCGGCGACCACCGGCCCTTCCTGGAAGCCGGGTACCCGGCGATCCGCTTCACGGAGCCGCACGAGGACTTCGCGCACCAGCACCAGGACGTGCGCGTCGAGAACGGCACGCAGTACGGGGACCTCGTGGCGTTCTGCGACTTCGACTTCATCGCGCGCGTGGCGCGCGTCAACGGGGCCGCGCTGTGGAGCCTCGCGAACTCGCCCGGCGCGCCGACGAATGTGCGCGTCGATGCCGACGTGCTCACGAACGAGAGCACGTTGCTCTGGGACCCGCCCGTGAGCGGCGAGGGAAATGTCGCTGCGTATGAGGTTGTTTGGAGGAATACGGCTGCCCCTGGGTGGACGGGGGTCGTGGATGTTGGGCTTGTGAACCAGGTCACGCTTGATTTGAGTAAGGATAATGTTGTGTTTGGTGTGCGGGCGCGCAGTGAGGATGGGTCGAGGGGTGTTGCTGTGTTGCCCTTTCCCGCATAGTTTGGATGCGCTGGGACGGGATAAGTTGTGTATTGCCTTCGGGTAGATTGCGGATTCTGTAGACTACCGCAGAAGAAATATAATTAAACTTGCCATTCAGCTGTGATCATGAGAATTTTGCGTCGGCAGATTGCCTGGGACTTCGTGAATCTGAGCATTCTCGATACGTAACTCTTTTCGTCTCCATCCCCTATATGTGTCCTACATGTTGCCATGTCAGTGTTAGTCTCGCCTGTTTCACCGAGAGTATGTCTCACTCCCACGTGAGTCTCAGTTGTCTACATCGAGATGAAACTTGACAGCGGCTATGCCCGCCGCAGCCGCCTTTACCCTAGAGAAGAATATACCTCTAGGATCTTCGAGACATGCATTAGCCTCTTCTAAAGCACAGATAGTGGAATGAACATTCTATATATGCTAAGTGGCTTCGTTTACCTTTCACTGAAATATGCGTTGAACCCGCAGCATCTGCAGGGTGATAGCCAGCGGTCTTCATCTTGCTCTGTAAAGAATTGGATATATTGTGCTTATGTCAAAGAGGCCTCGATATCCATCAGCTGTCAAAGTATGGGAAGGGTAGTAGTTCTCACTATCAGACCAACTCAGGGCTTTGCATATCATTGCCGCATGACCGGCGCCAGCGTCTTCCAGAACGCGCACCGTTCCTCCTGATCGTCAGACACCACCTCGATAGACACATTCCCTGTCTGCACGAGCAATCTCTGCTCCACATTGCCCCAGCTTTGCCAGCGTGGCGTGTCCGTATACCTCAGCTGGGAAGGATCCAGCGTCCGCACGAACGATATCCAGTAGTCCATCATAATCGGTACCACACCTGCATTATAGGTATGATAGCTTTGAGGACCCCTTGTCCCAGGCTCGCTGTCTGGTCCGAAGATAGCCCAGGATGAAAACACATGCGGCACGCCTAGGCCCGCGGCGATCTCGTCTTCATCGTGGACATCGTAACGATAACCCCATGCTCTGGAACTGTTCAGATGGCGCACATAGGAGTTCAATATGTGTGCACCGGGGCATATAAATGTCGTTTCGCCGTACGCCCTTGCTGTAGAGGGAAACCAGGCGTTATGTTTTGGTACACTGTCTAGCTGTGGATAGTGTGCTAAAATTGCGCTGGTGTTGGATTCTGACAGAAGAGGGTAATTGCTTTGCAGGAAAGTAGTCATATCATCAGGCGTTGAAGCATCTGCCGCGAATACCGTGCCCTCTATATTCTCAGGGGTAAGTACGAATACACGGCCTCGGCGAAACGGCTCATTCGGTGGGAGACTCACCATTTGTGGTACTTCCCATTATCACCGGGATGTTGACGAACTGCCCTCTCTCGAAAAGAAGGTATGGCAGATCACGTAAGAGATCGCCGTCTATGCACGGCGTCCAGAAGAATAGGGGTGTCGACAAAGCGGGCGCTCCGGGAAAAGACGCCGGGACATTCGCCGCCTGCAAGTCCTCGGTGCTCTTACTCCGAAGACAAGGCATCGCCCTGTCGCTCCCATCTACACTATCATCAACACAACTCGTCCGTTGCAGCGTGAGATTAAACTGCCACTCCAGCTCGTCAACGAACGGCTGGGCCGGGAAGAAGACAGATTCGCCCACGGCGCCGGCGAACAACTGCTCGCCGGACTCGGGATCCGTCGCGTTGCCGCCGTTGGCAACGAGATGCAGCGCCACGGACCCGGCGCCAGCCGACGCACCGTGGATCACGATGTGGTCGGGGTCCCCGCCGAACTGCGCGACGTGGCGCCGCAGCCAGCGCATCATGAACCTCTGGTCCAGCAGCCCCGCGTTCAAGTCCCCGTCGGCGCGCACGCGCTCACTAGCGAGGAACCCGTAAAGGCCCACGCGGTAGTTGAAGTTGACGAACACGATCTGGTGGCCTGAGCGCTCGACGACTTGCGTCCCGTTCCAGTTCGGGTTGCTGTTCAGGGTGTATCCTGCACCACCACATCATCTTAATAAGCTTTCACGTCATGCCAAGGCGATAGATCAGGGTACGATGAGCGTGTTGAGGAACTGAACAATCGAGTAATTGAGTGAGACATAAAACGCACCTCCACCTTGAATGAAAAGCCACACCGGGAGTTTCGACTCGACGGTTGCGTTCGCGGGCGCCCACACGTTGGCATACAGACAGTCCTCGTCCTTCTGCGCGTTGGGGTACGGCTCCGAGATGCCCAGGCATGCTGGGGCGAACTAAAGTACGACATGAGATTTAACCTTAATTCCAAGCTTAAATCGCCCAGTTCACAAGATGACAAGGAAGAGAGGATAAGATAAAAGGGGAATGTCCCCGACCTACCGCATCAGCCTTCACCTCACGACCCGTCCATCGCGCGTCCGGATCGACCGGTGCCCTGAAGCGGAGGTCGCCCACAGGTGCTTTGGCATATCGGATCCCCAGGTACTGCGCGACGCCGCCGACGAGTGTGCCGCGGTATACCGCGTACCCGAGGTTCGCGCGGGCGATGCTGGGATCCGAGACCTACGGAAGATTTCGAGCGTCAATGATATTCTAGCTATGTATAAGTGCAAATGTGACAGCGACGTGATACGCAATATTTGGGATGACGTGAGAAGGGCTGAGCCCAATGCCAAACCAGACCAAGTCAAACCCAACCGGAACAAGACAAAACAAAAAGAGCAAAAGAGATATATTGAAAGGAAAAAGTGCTATGCACACATACCTTAGAAGCACCTCGATTCCCAAGTAATCCAATGCTCAACCCGAGAACAAGCGCCAAGACTACAGCCACGGCGCAAAAGAGAGCGAGCGCCCAACGACGGCGCCAAAGGGATGTTTTTTCCATTCTTCGTCCATTGGTAACCGCCAAGATGCATTCATACAAGTGCGGCGTTTCGCCAACAGAAAAAGCGCCGATATAAGGCGTCGAACAATGCTAAAGCCGTATCGAGCCAGAATGAGGAGGAAAAAAAGAAACAGAGACAGAGACAGAAACAAGGCTCCCGATTTGAAACAGCGCGACAGCGCCGCCTAGCTGCGGCTGATCAGCATGGGAAGGAAACCCGGTCGATCCCAGCAAGCATCCTAGCATCAGTCCTACTACAACACGATGTGGGTTCATTAATGGGTAATGAATAAAGGGAGAATGACGTAGTTTGAAGATATGGTTTATTTTCTGCAACAAGGACATTCACGGGAAAAAGCTATTCATCATATACGATATCCTCCGACAATATACTGTAACAGTCGGCATTTGCTCGAAATGCCTTACTCTCACCAACCAAACCCCCTCTTTCCGCTAGCACGACACCGTCGCAGCCCAGTCGCATGTAAAAGTAATGCACGAAAACTATTGCATGTAAAACCCATGAGAGCCCCCCTTTCCGTCCGATAGATATTACCAGCGCCATTATGTAAGAAAAGTCATCATCAGAGTGTCATAAAACAAGACGTCGTCACTCCGGGAGCATTAGCCTCGCTGGATCCTCCGATATGCGAAAAAGCAGAAGTAGGGGCCGCAGTGTAAAAACCCATATGCACTTTTTCAACCAAAAAAACGCCAACGCATGCAGTTGAAACATGATCCAGTCATATATAATCGTCATCGTGAGTAGCAGTCCGCGAGGGGTTATTAACAAGTGATACGCAAGAAAGCACCAGGAGCGAATAGAACGGATCAGCTGGTCCGAGTCGGCAGTGAGTCGCAGGTCCACTACATCGCCGAGACTTTGCGGACGGCCGAGTGTGTGCCAGACGAGGCGTTGACGCTGCCGACGCGCCCGCTCGTCTTTCGGACGCCTGAGGACTCCTTTGTGCGAGCAGAATCCTGGGTCCGCTTGCTGCTTCGGACCTTGGTCAAGACGCCGGAGGCGCTCGCTGAGCGTGTGGGCGAACCCATGAGACGGTCCGTGAGTGACTTTGGTCGAGCACTACCGATGTTCTCGGTGTCGTGGGAAGCATCATTGTCGATGACTGAATAAATTGTCGTCGTGGTCGTCTGGCTGTAAGAACGTGTCTTCTCGCTCCTGTCAGGCGAATGGGATGCCTTGCGACGACTGCGCATGCGCAGCATCAATTCTTCTTCCGACACTGAGTCGTTAGATCTCCTGTGTATCGAGATAGTGTCCGTTTCAACAGTGCCTTCCTCTTCAAGGGCAGTGTCATGGATCTGACTGCGTTGGAAGGGGTGATGACGATCAGCTCTTCCTGTCTTTCTGGGCTGTCCTGGTGTTGGTGCGGGGAGATAGTCTTCCTGAGATCCTGCATTGCGCCTCTCCTGGTCCATTTCCCCGAGCGGCGTGCGATTTGAGGGGCTTCGACTTGGCGGTGTGGAAACGCCGGGATTTCGTTCCAGGGATGCCTTCTGCATAGCTCGAATAGGAGTACTAGGCTGTGAGTTAGCAGCGAGCTGTTTCCTCAGCTTCCGCTCTATTCTCTCTTCAATCCACCACTCTCGGAACACTCCTTGGTTTATATGCAACCAATGCTGCTGGGGGCCCACGACCATGCCAGGTCGCATGAATCGCATGAAGGAGATGATCTCGTCGGCTGTGAATCCGTGTCGATATATTAGATAGGCTCCAATTAGGCAGCCAGTTCGCCCAAGGCCAGCCTTGCAGTGCACTGCAATGCTCTTCTTCTTGACCGTGATAGTCTCGTGCGCCAGCCTGATGAATTTCCGCACAGTGCTGAGAGGAGGGCAGGTTCCATCCTCAAAAATCATATCGAGGTGCTTGATTCCCAAAGCCTCAAAAAATGATGGAGAATAGAGGGGAGAGTTGAGGCGGACGACGAGGCCAATGTTGCGCTCAGTAAAGTGTTGTAGTACATTTTTAAAGGGTTGCGGGAGAGTCGGATGAGCATCCACTTCAGCAAGAGTTTTTGGAAGCGCCGCCCACGCCTCAGACGATTCAGGAACACGAGCCACGGGGCTATGCTGAGGGGACGCGAATGCGAGAAAATGGGGAGTGACCCAGTTGAAATCGCCCTGATCGACGCGCTCAAATCTCTCATATTCGTCCAGGTCGAAGTTGTCCAGCGCGCAGCAACCCTCCTCTTTCGCTTTCCATACACCGTATACGACGTCTTGAACGGTGAGGCCGTAGTCTGCCTGGCTGTATCCGGCGTCACGGAAGGGCATTAGGGGCGGATCAACCTGGGCGATAGGTGCCAGGGCTAGATGGGGCGGCCAAGCTTGGATCAAAACCATGTAGCATGCGAGCATACAAGCGGCATTTGCTCGAGCTTGAACTCCGTGTTAGTTGTGTCTCTGGTATAGTTTCCGCATAACGAGAGAGAGAACGTACATTTGGGGTCGGCTCTGCTCCAGAAAACAATAGGCCGTGATTCATTTTCCTTGGCGCCCAGGACATCGTGAAAATGTAGCGCAAAGCGGTACAGGTGGCCGATATGCAGCGGACCAAAGTCGTGGTGGAACGCATTATAGAGGAGAGTGTCATCGACGGTGAAATAGTAGGGGGCTTGGTGGGACGATTTTGCTGGCGCCGCCACGGGGGCATCTACGGCTCTCTGCGAGCGCTTACTCGGCGATCCCTGGGGCTTCGCCTGCGGGTACGGAAAAACAGTCTGAGCTGTCGGCGGCTCCGTGTATGCTCCGAGATACAGGCGGTCTGTATAGGTCAGCAGTGTAACTGGGATGTTAAGGAAAGGCGGTGAGGATGAGAGTGGCTGGAAAATGATGCTAGCTGAGCTGAAAGAAGAGCTGGAGTGCTCAACTACTTTGCGCCCACCCATTTAGACAGCCAACACACAGAAGGACAAACATGCAAAGCCCAGCTCCAACCTCGTATGTTGCGCAAGACAAACAGACGAAGGTAACAAGCTATGAAGACCAATCTGCATATGGGATTGTGTATGGCGTGGAGATGTATATGTGTACGATTCATAGATGAGGGATGCGTGTAAACAAAGATGGATTCATGTTTGATGAGAGCGTACCTGGTATATACTCAATGACGAGCCCTCCATTGGAAGCTCGTGGCGGCATGGCGACTGCTGTTTGGTTGTTCGGAATATTGGATAATGTATACTGAAGGATATAGAGGGAGAGAGAGAGGTGAGAGGTGAGGCAGGTTTGAGGACGAGGAAGCCTCAATCAGCAGCAACAGGCCTCCAGCTGACGTCTTTTGTCTGTCTAAACTGTATAGCTCTAGAATTGCAGTCGCAAAGGCCACACCTGCAGGTGAAAACAAAATCTATATCTCAGAGAGGGTTGTAGTAAAGGAGAAGACGATAGATGCGGCGGGGGAGCAAGCGCTCTGTTGTGATTCGACGGGCAGTGAGGTGTGGAGGTGATGAGGCAGTGCGTCGTCGTCAGTGCATTAGAAGCCGGCTGCGCTGGGGAATAGATCAGGCTTGATGCTAAGACCAGAGCACGCAACTGCTAGGGAGGAGAATCGAAGGTGAATTGAAGAAGGTTGAAAGAGTGCAAGTTGAGAAGTCGCAAACTTCCAGGCGGTGATGTTTTTTGTATGGTGCGTATTATTGTTGTTATTTGGAGAACTGGGGTCGAGATCCTGGCCGCTGTGATGTCTCAGGCGACCCACTGCCCGATTGGTACTAGAGTTTCCTCTGTGCTGTTTACGGGGCCCGTTGCTTAGCAACCACTAGCGCCGCCAGATAGGTAGTGCCGAGCCACAGCTTTCGCCCTGCCTGCATTCCATTGCTCAGCAGTGCCCGTCAGTGGCTGAATTTTAAGGTCCCTTTGTTCCACTTTTTCTTACCAAGCTAGGCATAGATCCGGATGATAACGTACAGTAGCATCAGACCACTCCAGTATCCAGGTTAGACCCTCCAAGTTGTCTTATCAAGTCTATCTTATCACTTTACATCCAAGAGCCTCTTAGAGAAACTTGAGCTTCATCAATAACCCCGCTTCGAAATCTAGCTATCTATCAACAAATATACCTTGCCTTACCACCTCCACTAGACACGACAACTGACAGTCTTAAAAATCCACATTGTTCGCCATGACAACAGCCATAGATCCAGACTTTCCTTGTGCATTGTATGTAGCCATTTTCTATCAGCGCACAGCATTAACTTTGTAGTCTCCCGCAATGCTTATATCGATGCTAACCATAATCTTCTGCTCACTCGATAGGACGATCGACGTGCCATTCCCCACATCACGGCTAGCCTCAACAGCTCTACAGGCCCTCCAGGTAGACAAGGAGCTGTCTCCTCTGGTATCGCGCACATTCACTCTGGCTCCCTTACAAAATGCTGCAGAGAGTGATTCAGAGACAAAGGTGCTGCGAGCTGAGTACAAGGCCACTACTAACAGGATGCTACGCGTGTCCGTAAACGCCTTTATGGAGAGCCTTGGTCTCATCATCGACGTCATGGGAGAGCTAGATGAGGATGTCTTAGCCGTGGGAGGTCGGCATGAAGCTCAGGATAGCTAAGAGACTACCCAGAGAGTCACTACATGCAGCCCGACCGCTCCCCTATGACAGATGCCACATCCGTTCAGCGAAATTTCTAATCCCACAACCTGACCTATCATACAACCGACCACCTGCTGCCTTGCAACCGCTTCAATTACTATACTAGTGTCTGCAATTGTTCCCTCGCCAGTGCGTAAACCCCATCATAATCTTTGCAGAATGTGCTGGTAGGTGTCAGTCGCACTTGTCGTGCTTTCTCCCGTACTAATACAGTCTTCTCATATTCACAGTTACGACACGGAGAACTTGCCTCGGGAAGTCTTCAGCCGGCATTCAATCAGGTACCCAGAAAGCTTCCCACCGAGAGTAGCGATACCAAACGCAGCCTGCTGCCCTCAGTTAGGCATCGATTAGGTATTTTTTGTCAAAGGCAACGTTCATTTAGAGATGGATCGATGAAGCCTTATATCTACTTCTCAGCCCTGTAGTGCGCTTCATCGACCCAAGGTTCCTAATGTTGCCATTGCCAAGCCTGCCAAGGGGCCGAAGGGGTTGTCTATGCAGTACCAACATGCCGAAGCAGTGTCCTTGATCTGAATATCCGAGCTCACGGCCCTACTACTTTCCACTGCAGCCAGCTTCATTTCAGAAGAACCCTAATTTCTGGCCCAACTAATTAATCTGGAGAGGGAGTATTCCGTGGTGGTGGTGCGGCTCTAAATTATGGCGCAAATCAGCATCAACCTAGCATTCCCTGCAGAGTTACTCACTTCGGCTCATGCTTGATGGGTGGAAGTTTACCACAGTCGGGATGATAGCATTGAGTCCATGGATGATATCCGCAACCCATGCAGTTCCCGGTCGTCTCAGAGGGTATCTCCATTTGGCAATGCGTGCACTTGCTGAGTTTCATGGTTGCTTTTAGGTGGGGATCTAGCTATAGAGTATTCGGCCTGGCTGGTTTGACGAAGGAGATCAACACGCCTGTGATGGATAGCATAGGCGAGCCACTGGGAGCAGAGAAGTGTCGGTTCTTATATTTGATGGCCGACCAGTAGACCTCGTCTCAGTCCCTAATGAAATATACTATTTGCCATTCTGTCTCCATCGGCCCCCAATGTCTGTACGAGGCGGCTTATTCCGGTGTGAGGTAGCAGCGAATTAAGGTTTGCTGGCCTCTAAAAGAGTACGACGAGTCAAAAATTGAGTAAATGGGTGTTTCACAAGAGTTAGGCTGCAAGTCTCATGATTATGGAGGCATAGTGAGTCCGCTCATCGTGCTGTGTCACGGTTGTTGCGGAAGAAGGTTGAGTAAGGGCTCCGAAGTGATGTATGTCATTCTGTCACGTCCACCAATAGTATATATACTGTCCCTATGATCCAGCTTCTATGATCTTCTATCATACGAATCGTTCTCATCCGGTTGGTTCACACCACGCCATGGTGAGTTGTTTTACCGACGCAAGCCTGCATATGCCTACTTAATTATCCGAGCCGGACATCATCGACAGCGACATGCCCACGTGGATGCCAGGACTAGATGAAATCTTGTCATCTCTTTATTCTGTTTTCCTTTCCTTTCCTTCTTCAAGTTGAAGCAAAGAGGCAAGAACGATCGGAAGCGAGAAATCAGGCAACTTTGTGTACCGTAGCTTTAGGTATCAGCGCAGCACCAGGCCTCCTAATCTTCATCGTAGTTTAACATCAGGCTGCGGTGGCGTCTCACAGTTACAGCCTTGTCGTAGCGGTGTAGCTCGGTGACAGGATTCCCACGATTCTATTCGCTAGGTGCTCGGGTTATCCATCCGATCTATAAACGCCCCCAAGGCCGTGGGCTTCCGTGATCTCAATCCACGGTGTGAGCGTTGTCCTACAGCTTATATTCATTTTCGCTCCGAGGGCCGTCAGCGTGCCTACGCCCGATGTAGCGGAGTGACGTCGGATACCTGCATGAGCTAGATAAGGGAACGTTATTGTGCAGCAGCTGGCGCCAATGATGTATGTCTTACGGTAAACCTGCGCTTTCTGAGACGGACATATTGGCAGGCTGTTGTGATACAGCGTCTGAGACGCCGTGAATCGAGGTTTGAGTCACGGAGTGCAGCAAGCCGCAAAACTGCCCAAAGTAGAGGTAAGGCAAGTCGGGCCCTTGACTTCTCCTCCGGCTGTCATATGCAGCACGGTGGTACTTGAATCTCTCACACTTATGCCAGATGCCAATCGGTTGTTCCTTGACATATCACTCATCATGAGGCTGTGGATGTAGTGTGACGGTCCTAGTATAATGCGTTTGTCATTGAAGACAAGCCAATTCTCTTTTATTTATTGTATGTGGAGGGAGGAGCCTAGGCAATGAAGGCTACACCAATGAACCCACCTGCGAATGTGCACTTGTGTAGGCACGGCATATTTAAGTAGCAAATCACGTTGTGCTCTTTCGGTAATTACCGTCTAGTTCCTACGACTATGACACGATGATGATAATGGTGTTACGAGCACACAGACTTAGGTCTATCACATTGCACTAACTGGGGCATCCCCCTTGAGAGGAAGATTGGTCATAGTCTTTCTAAACTTTTGGCATCATTTTCTTTCAGAATGTGATGGAACAAAACATGGTGATACTCGCCGTAGGAATCAGGCTCGATAAACGGCTGCGGCGAAGGGCGTATCAGTATGGTTCCGTAGTACTAATAATGGCACCTTTGTACCGTGGTATTTTAGAATAATCACTCAACAAACAAGAGGGAGAAAGAGTAAGTAAGGCCTCTTTACGGGACAGCAAAATTCGGTGAAGCCGGGATCTTCTACGCCTATATGTATAGTGATATGGATTATCATTAATAGTTGCAATAAGGTCACTCCTTTGCTCACGAAACAGAAGATACCAGCTTCCATTAGCGACAGCTTTTCTTCCTCCGGATATAAGTGATTTCCATGTTTATACTTTTATTCTCGTACCTACGTGATGATGGCGCTTATCACAAGGGCTGGATACAGGGCTTGGAGGATGACTCAATATGAGAATCATATTCTATGAGCGCAATGCCCCTTAGCTATCCAAAGGACTCTCTGTGCCTTGAAGGGCTAACTAGTCTTTATATACAGGAGTCCTACGGACCTAAACCTCCTTAATGAGAAGGTTTAGCCGCGTGTCTCAGTCTCTGAATAGCTTCATTTACCTACTACCCGAGACATCCTGGAATTCGGCTTCATGCTTATGATATGATAAATACGAATACGAAACGTCATGTAGTTCGCGGGGCCTCGCGTTGGTGACCTCACGTCAACGCGTAGGCTTCCGTACAACAGCGCTGCTGTAAGCCAGAGATCTTAACATCAATATGTGAAGCAAAATTTACTAAAACTGTGGCAAGTAGCGTCTGTCGAAAGGGAATAACACATTCTTGTAGACGTGAAGGAACTAACAAATAACTCATAAGAGGCGCTTATCTAATGGTCAAGTAAGGTATTACTATTACTATTAGTCTTGTGCATAGTTGTGTTACTACCCCGAATTAATAAATTATTGAAGAAAGGATCTATAATGCATATATCGCTGACATGTGGCTTAGCAGTCTTCTTATGGTGATCACCTCTCAATTAAACTATAAGTTCCACAAAGAAGATACCAATAGCGTCATTAGACACAAATGGTCCTCCAAGTCAACAATGAAAGAAGTAAGGCATACATCGAAGTTTGACAACGCCTCCAGATGTAGTTTCGAAATCTCGCCTTTCGTTATCAGTATTTAGACTTTGCCTTGAAGACATGTCGTGATATTAGCTGCAGATGCTGGGAGAGGGCGCGATCCTACCTCACAGCCCATATCATTTAGTAGGTATCATTTGAGATCCCTCCGCCTTACATAGAATGAAATGGAAAGCAAAATTCATATGTGGGGATGCCGTACAATGAGAGAAAAAAAAAAAAAAGCGAATGACGAGAACGGTAGCATGAGATGCTCATATCAACCTATGCTGATAAAGCATGATCATGAAAGCCCAGAGAGTGAAGATGGCAGCAAAAACATATTCCTCGGTTAGATCCTTCGTTGTCGCCAGAGCCAATTGATGTCGAGTGGTCAAAGTTGCCATACAAACACTTCGTTCTTGGGTGTGGGCAGCCATCCGTAGGTAGCATCGCCTATACGAAGCTGTTGAGTAGAATAACACATCTCCCAGCCTTTCTATCTCTTGTATGCCACATAATTAAGTAAAAGTCACGGTGTCAGTTGATACAGGCATTGGGGACGTTTCCGTAGGTATTTAGCTTTTGTAATCTGCTTTCAAGTCGGTGCCTTTCGTCAATTTCGACTTAGGTACGCATATGGCTAGCACTGCCTTGCGAAACTTGAAATGGAACCTCATCTCGCTTCACAGCGATAAGATTTCAAGTTTTCGAAACATCATATCTTTACAGCTCGGAAACTCGCAATCTTACTAGCTTTTGCAGCTGCAGGCATGAGTAAATGCAGGTCCTCCGTCAAAAAACGTTATAGCGGAAGTAGTTATACCTCCTTGCACGTTAGCGGCGGCTCGCTAAAGCGTTCGTTTCTTAGCGCAGCTGCGGAAAACGCCCGTAGAACATGTTCACACTACGGAAAATCCAGCCCCTTTTGAGCTACCCTGTCCGTTGCTCTGCTAACAGAAAAGTTCCATCCTAGCTGTTCCTTCTCATCTTGGACTGTATTAGCCTGCCGCTTAGCCCTGATAAGGCAGGGTGGTAATAGGTGGTTCTCGACGGTCCGCCCAGAGACTTAGGTAGGTACCATTTCCCTTTAAGCGGCGCAGAATTAGAGCGTTACGATAGTACGATAATCGAACGTGTTTCACCGCTGCTATGAAAGTCGTACGCATGTAGTCAGAATCTCGAATGTAACCAACAAAATTCTAGTCGGTGGCGTATCAGCCAGTGTCTCTATGATCGGCATAGAGTTCATGATTTATAGTCGCTGACCTGACATGTGGCCTGACTTATTATTATAGGGCGCATGATGTACTCTACTCGAGTGCGTAAGTGAGAAGACAAATCGATGAATTGGCGATCACATTCTTGATTGATTTTAGCAATACAGAAATAGAAGACTGCAGGCTAGCACGTGGTGAGCATATTCAGTGGAGCTCGACATAAGTAAATGTTGTACATCTTGTATCCCATTTAAGGTACAGATGGATTATGTATTAACATCTTCTACAGCAACCCTGCGAAATTGAATATATACAGTTAGAATAGTGACCAAACTTTTCAGCGCCTCTTCAAAATCATCTCATCCAGGCGACGTGACATCTCTATTTTAGTTGTAAATAGTAGCATTGGGGTACTGGGCAATCTCGTTCTGGACACCACCCTGGATAAGATCGAACAGAATCTTTCCTGAGGCGTTGTATCCGGGAACGTAGTGCTCACCGAAGGGCTGGAGGAAGGTGTTGTAGGTTCCTTCAGGCTTGCGGGCAGCAATCTCAGTGAAGGTGTAGTTGGAGCCACGGTAGAAGTATTCGTTGGGGTACGCGGCAAGGATTCTGTTGTAGTCCGCCTCAGGAATCAGAGGGTTGCGGGGACCGGGGAACTCGAACTCGACACTCTGAACGATCCATTTGGATTGAAGGTTCTTGTAGGTGATGAGACTGAGCTCAGCCTGCAGAGAGATACCATCGTACACCTGTTCCAGGCGAATGTCGTTCCACTTCTTGGAGGCGCACTTGTCGTTCTTGACGAAGTCCTTGATCCACTCAACAGCACTGTGGCCACTGTCGACTTCGAAACGCTGGTCACTTTATAAAACAGTCAGACACTCGATATCAAACTCCAGAAGTGATGCAAAACTTACGGAGACACCCAAGGAGAGTTGGGTCGCACTATGAAATGCAATATTAGTATAGGTTCGATCAAACCATCAAGTTAAGTAGAGAGCTTACGATCCCAGCCCAGGTCGTGCAGAAGAGAGCCGACGGCGTGAAGTTCGATGTCAAGCGAGGCCTTGAGGGTCTCGTTGGCATTGATAGCCGCGGCGGCAAACAGCCATGTTCGGTACAAGTGCTTGTAAAGGTAGGGCTGAAGCTCGTTGAAGACCTCGATGGTCTTACGGGCCTCGCGGACAATAGGGGTGTCAATGACCTCTACACCAGCGATCACGGTCGTTGGGTAGTTGGTAGGGTACTTGGTCTTGGCGGCCGCGACAGCACCGGCGAGGGTGAAGGCGGAGAGAACACCGGAGAACTTCATATTGGCGGAGAGAAGAATATCACAGCACTAGCGAACGACTGAGGATGGAGAAGAGGAGAAGAAGAGGAGAAGGGCAGAAGAGAAGGAGGTGGTGAGAAAAGACTAGAACCAAAACTCAACGAGATTCGAGGCCTCTCTTTATCTATGATTGACGATCTCGCTTATCCTACTCCCACTCCCGCCCATCGCACGCCGTACGCCGTACGGGAGCATCGCCGCTGACCCATGCCCCCGGAAATGAGAATCGCTTGGGTTGCAAGGCTGCCCATGCACGTGCACGGAGCGTTGAGGTAAGGCTTAGTACACACTCCAGCTGACGGCGCAGACCTAATCCGCCTAGCTGAGACATTTGTCAACCTCGCCTCGTCGACTCTTACTGAGATGACTGATGTGAATTTGCATTATTGTTGTGGAGACTCCTATCCAATCAGTGAGAGTCTTGGCCCTCCCTACCTCTGCCTATCTTTGCCTATTCTTCCACTTGAACACTACGCGTAATTTCAAAGAGCGTGCATGTTCATGCATGTTATATGGATTTTGTCACGGCAAAGATGCAATGACCTAGGTGTATAGCACCGATTGCAGAATAATTGCAGAACACGCGTGATGGAACCACCTATGTATATGATATATACCCACCCATAGTAATATTACAGCATATGTGACATAGGTAGCAATAATATTAGGAGTTCTCGTGCAAGATTTTCAACCAATTACCCCTGTAGTGATTCTATCTGCGGCTGCGATGTAGTCATAATCATGATCTCTGTCGTGATATGGTGATATGGTGATGATGATTGGGCTCATTGGGTAATTCAAAATAGTTCATCGTTACCCAGCTTACCCGTTTTCGACCTAACTCGTTGCAGGCTAGTAGACGTCACACAACCCTGGGATACCAAGTTTTTGTCAGCGATTGTCTAGGGGGGCCCCTTAATATGATCGCGCTGTAGATCTGTAGTTGTTATCTGTATAGTTCTCTATGTAGCTTAGTTGTTGTTATTTCGGGAAGAGGAAAAGGTTGCAATCTGTTGATGTTCAAGCTAATGTAGTGTGATAGTGCACGATCGTACTGCGTATACTACCTAGGTAGGCTGTTAATTGGGTTTGCATATGTCTAAACTTGGTACTACTGGGAGGAAAGATTTAGCACTGGAACTACAACCATCACAACATCATAGTGAATCGTAATACAGAAAAGGTTATCACTAAAGCCGCCTTTGAACAAGCATGATCTGAACGTATTTGGAAAGAGATGATGTTTACTATTCGCTGGGCCAAGTCAGTGGTATGACAAAAGGTCCTCGAGTGTCACAGCACACATCAGTAACTACTTAGTGCATGTCAAAATCGTATGAAGAGGGGCGGTCTAGTGTATACGGTACGCCGTCGCTGTCCGGGCATACCAGTGTACGGAAGTATTTCAAAGAGTACGGCATACTCCGTCCTGAATATTGCTTAATTGGCCAGACGCCGCCGGTTATTCAACCTTAAAACGCCACGCTTACGGGCGGCAGATTCGGGTCGAGGCGCGGAGCTACTACACTAGTAGCACACTACACTAACGATAAGAAATAGTCCAGCACGGAGCATAGTACAGTAGGATCAAATCCAAATAACTGGAGGGAGCCGCACGGCTACAGCCGAGCTGACTTGGCGACACGCTACTAGCTGCAGGATTCGTATAACTAGTCGCTATAGCATACTGTAGAAGATTTAACAGAAGCTCGATTATCTTACTAATAAGCCCAAAACTGCCTAGCCCAAGTGAATACAAGCTTATGTATGTACTATGGCGTCTTGCTTCTTCCCAACAAGCACGCGTACCACGTTTCCTCCACTTATCTACTTACTATGTATATCTCGATGGGAGTCTTATCAACTACCTAGGATGATTCATATATAGTATCACGAAGACCAAACCTACATAGTGAATAATTGATACTGCAGGTCCCTCTTCGCGCGGCCCAAGTATACGATTACGTCATGAAGTTAACAGGAAAGCTGAGTAATATGAGCCAACATAAGCACAATATCGAAAGATCCGCTTGTTCTTGGCCATCGGTATCTACTGCCCCTCATTGTAGTGTATGCTCACGCTGTCGGCAACTTCTCGTTGATCCAAGTACGCAACGTGACTTGGACATGACATGGCGCGCTGATGTTGGAAGCAGTATCGTACCATACAGAGAGTTTCTTGTATTGCACCATATGGCCAAGAACCGAAGTTGGCTCTACTCTACGTACTCCGTACACTAGATTGTATATACTACACACGTGCGAGTAAATATATCTATGAGTAGACGTTCGGTGCTACTACGTCGGTTTCGGCCACTTTAGCATATCTCCCGTTAGCATACGCCCCCTGCAGGTGGCAGCATATTGTCGTGGTACCCATGCAATTAATAAATAACGGCGGGGAAGATACTCGATTTAGCAATTCGCTTCCAGGGGGTTAAGAAGTCCCTTCCACATGGTATACATAGTACTTCCAACACAGAAAGAAAACAAGGGGAAAACTAGGGCCCTAGTGTATATAGTATACTCAGTATGATACTGCTCGGTATACTAGTACACCAAATCACCTAACCCAGCCGAGGCGGTCTGAAAAAAACTTGAGAGACTCCGTGGTTGTATTAGTGGTGTAAAGTCTCTCAAGTTTTTTTCAGACCGCCTCGCCAGCCTAGTCTAAGCCAAACCCCCACCACCTATCTGTTCTGGCTCCATGTTATGTCTACTAGTATACCTCCGAGTGAAGGCGGAATCAAGACCTATGTGGGTACTATCTGTTCAACACCACCGTACCTATACTAGTGTAGTGCACATCATAAGAACTAAGATATTATCTCGGCAATATATAGGTCTCCAGGATAATAATTCTTTAGCGCCGCGCTAGACTAATCTTTTTCCTAAAGTAGTTAACAAGTAGTTAGCCAGCTAATTTATATGGAGAAATACTTTCACTTTATTTACTACTTAAGTTTTAACATTAAAAGTAATAATCGGTTAAAACAAAGCTAAAAAATTAGTGCGGTTATTATATTTTACCTATATCTCGTAGATTAATAAGCTTTTTATACGTAGATTTTGCTAGCATTCGCAGATAATTTTCTAGCACTTTTTTTTAGGCCTTATAAATAGTTTTACGTAACTTATCTTCGTTTAATTTCTATATATCGAACGAGTATTTAAGCTAGTTTTTTATTTATAATTAAACGTTTTTAATAAGGTTTAAATTAAAACTTCGGCGAAGTTATCGCAAGGTTTAAATATTTAAACGTTAAAAGGTTTTTTGCGTATATTTAGCTATATATAGCCTAGCCTTATTATATTAAAATATAGCGCTAAAGCTAAGTTATTATTAGAATTTTTTTATTTTAAGTAAAATTTTATCGTTATATTTAAATTTATTAATGTTTTTTTTATTATAAAGTTATATATAGTAAAGACTTTTATAAATACTTTATATTTAATTTTAAAATATTTATTTATTAAAGTTTTATTTTTATAAAAATTTAAAGGTTATTAAGTTTTTATAATTATATATTATTATTTATTAATCGTAAACAAGCTTTATTATAGTATAAGTTTTATTAAAAAATATTAAGCTAGTATAAATTTATAACTTTAGCGTTAATTATTTCCGAAGATATTTAGTAGTAAATTTAGTTTATTCTCGATAATTTTTATTAATTAAATTTAACTTAGTATAGCCGCGTTTTCGTCGATAAAAACTTAAGTTTATTATAATATAAAAAATTATAGTTTTATTAAAGCTTATTATTTTAAATATTATTAGCCGAAAGTTTTATTAAAGCAGTTAATAATAATTATTATTAATATAAAAAAACCGTAATAACGTTTATTTTTAGTTTTTATTTAATAATTTCTAGCTTTTACGGTTTTTTTTTTTAAAAATAAATAGTTTTATTAATATAATTTAAACCTAGCTATATAAAAAACCGGTTTAAATAATAAGGTTATAATAAATAAAGTCGGGAAAATATTTTTTTAACACGCGGATTTTATACCGTTTATTTTACGTAAAATCTTTATTTATCGGCCTTATATTTTATTGATTACGGTCTCGATATTAAGTAAAAAAGTTTTGTTAGCGCGGTTAAGCTAACTTTTATAAAGGCTTTCGCGGCTAAGCTAATTTTTAAAGAAACTTTCGCGGCCGTAGGTTATAGTTGCGTAAATAAGCTGGTATATTAAAGTATTAAAGGTTATTTTCGCGGTTTTTTTTAAGGCGCTGAAAAAGCACTTAGTTAACTGCGTTTTCTATATCTATAGCTTCGAAAACGCTAATTTCAAGGCTGTATAGCGAAAATACAGCTCAAAAAATAGCTTTAGAAAGTGTTAATTGCGTATATTAAAAATGACCTTTAAAATAGCTTTAAAAACACGGTAGCAAAGTGACGTAAGTTATACCTTTCCATACAAATTAAGTGGTAGTGGTACAAGCTAACTATTACAGGAAAGAGATCAGTCTAGCGCGACGCTAAAGAATTATCATCCTGGAGACCTGTACCTGTTAGCCTAGATCTCTGGACTACTATGTATAGTACTTAGATTTATTCTCAATTCGATCCTGTTCTGAGTCGAGCATTGGGAGTAGCAAGCGAGTGTCATTATATATACATCATTGAAGTACTTGCTATTTTTGTTTAAATCAACGCAAGTGAAGCCTCTCAAGTCTAGCATAAAAAGCCGCCGTAGGTCTAACGCTCATTGACAGTTTCGAAAGAACTCCATCTATGGCACACGCCCCCAAGAACGTAGCTTGGAAAATCTAATATGTCTCTGCGTAAGCCGTTTTGATAGAGTGGCTTACACCCACATTATCCGTCTTGTTCACCGGATCCGGGATCAGGTCGTAGCCCCACCACTTCTTCACACGCTCTCTGAATATCTCGTAGCCAGCGCCGATACGGAGGATGCGCATATTCTCGACGTCAAGAATTGTACCTGAACGCTGGTAGCGGTGATACCGCTGTAGGCCATAATCCACAACCAGGTCTGCAGCCGCAAATACTTGCGGCTCGATGTCTTCGACACGTAGCTTTTGCCCAGTACCGGTAATGTTGGCGCTGCTGCCGACCATCAGTTGGTCAGCTTCGTCGTTTAAGTGACCCAGCTCCCGCAGAAATGGGCTCTCCCCTATGTTCATGCCGAGTGTCTCGCCTTTTGTCACGCGGTACCGATTCTCAGGGGTGAGGTGAGCAAGCATTGGATGGTCTTTCTTCAGTGGCGCCACGGTGTTGAGTGACTGATCCATGTCCACTGTGAGGACTTTGATCATCTCCATTTTCTCTGGTGGGAGAACGCAGAGGTTTTCGAACGCCCTGAAGCTACCGATTACACCGAGCGTATGGCCTTCAACACGGTTCTTGGCTTTGAAAGCACGGTCGATGCCCTCATTGCTGGCTGACATGATGCCATAGCCGAAGTCTGTGGGAACGATGATCACGCCGCCTGCTTTTAAAGTCTCGAAAGCTTCACGAGCGTCACGCTTGTAGTCTGGCAAGACCCCAGGGGCCGGGATTACGCGTGGTGCCATAGTGAGGATGATTTTTTGAACCGGAACAAAGTGGGCCGAAGGTTAGGCGTGGTGAACTGGTGTTTAGACTACTCACTACACATGGGGTGGCTCACCTTAAAAGCTCATTTCGACATTCGGGCACGGGTTCTAGCCCGACGATACACTACGCCACTATTTGATATCTTGCTTCAGACATCAGACGGCTACGAGATGCTGGTTCTATCGTATGTCGTTTCTATTTGCAATCCGACATCTGCATTCCCGTCTCCCAACTCCCTGTACCGGCGACTTACTAGAGCAGCCGAGACGACGATTCCTTGTACGTGCTCAGGTTTCTCGCCAAAGGGATGTGTGGCACATTTCGATGTATACCGTTTCCTAGCGGCTTGAATAGGTCAAGTCAACCAGCGCTCGTCGTGCTTGTGTGTTCTACACCGTAAAACGACACTGTGCTAAGCCATTCAGTGCCACAAAGCACAAGTTTGAAACCGAGATACGACATGATAGCGATGGTTTTCTGGTTATTCGTGCCGCGCCCCGGGGTTATGCACGAAAGTGCCAGCATGAGTCGCACTTTTCATCCTCCACTGCCAAGATGGTAGTTGTTAGTTCGGCGCGCAGTGTAGCGGCAATGCTGATCGGCAACCCGATTTCATATTCGGCTTAGTGCAGGGTGCATGACATGGATAAAGCTGACAATTACCGTCTTGGAGCCCCATTCTATACGCGACCTGCAGCTCGGACGCCGGCCACCGAAAGACGGCTGCTATTCCGCGCGCCGACCACCGAAGATGAACTACTTCTACGTACTGTATATACTTACTTACTACCTTCATCAGAACAGTAGCTGCGACATACCACATGCTAGATTCCCATCTGTGATACATACATAGGACTGGTGAGATCAAGATACCAAACACAGCGCCAGGGACCGGCGCACTTTGTTCCCTGGCGTTCACAGCAGGAACTGACGTTGGGAGTATATGCTACCTAGGTAGATAATGTACCTACATTAGCGTCCCGGGTAACTCGTATACATAGTCACGACAGTTGATCAGTAATTGGGGACCTCCTACATGTCGACCAGACTGTAAAGCACAGACAGTGCCTCGGAGTTTTGGAAGCACCTGATCCTCCCCATTGGCTGCGTTAGGAATGACAGATATTGTCTATTTACATCACTGCAGGAATGGTTGTAACCTTGATAACGGAGGGTCGGCGGGTCGGGAGGGTGTCATGACAGGGGAATAATAGTAAAGTGTGCAACACTGCGCTTGTTTTAATGTCGCTGGCCCAAGTCGGGTCTTGGCCATGTGTCGTTACGTGGTCTCCCGTCTCTGACGCCATATACCGACGGCAAGATTGTTGCGCCTCCGAAGCAAAAAAAAAAAGTAACGACACAGCTTACAACGACACCAGGCCGAGCGGAGTTGATGACTAGTTGTCGATTAAAGCCATGCCGGACACTACCATACCGCCGTCCACGGCATCTTCTTCGACGGATGTAGAAGCCGTGGTGGAGTCGCCAGTGACTAGGGAAGAGCCGGAGAAGGCGACCAAAGAGGAGGACGAGAACTTGGTGACTTGGAACGGGCCCGACGACCCCGAAAATCCGCAGAACTATTCAACGCGGCGCAAATTCTTCATCACTAGCATTTGGATCTATGGCAACTTGTGCGCTACGCTGGCTAGCAGTATCTGGAGTAGTGGCGCACGCCAAGTCGCAGCTGAGTTCAATAAGAGCACGATCGTCGTGACGTTGGGCATCAGCCTATTCCTGCTCGTGAGTACCTCACCCCATCCGTCACACTTGCTTCATACATGGTGCAGTGAAGCAGCAATGCGATCAAGTTACCAACGTGTTTATGATAGGGTTTCTCTATCGGCCCCCCATTATGGGGCCCTTCATCAGAGCGTTTCGGTCGCAAGTGGCCCATGACCGTGGGCATGCTTCTCTTTGTGATATTCACCATCCCGATAGCCGTCGGTAAGAACATACAGACGCTCCTGATTTCCCGCTTCTTCCAGGGCGCCTTTGGTGCAGCTCCATTATCCTTGGCTGCGGGTGGCGTTGTCGACATTTGGGACCCGGCGAACCGCGGCGTCGCTATCGCTGCCTGCATTGGTACCATTTTCGGGTCGCCCGTTTTAGCTCCTATTATCGGTAACTTCGTCGCCCAGTCGTATCTCGGATGGCGGTGGTGTCACTGGCTCAGCGCTATTATGGGAGGAAGTGCGGTGTTGCTGGTTTTCTTCTGTCTTCCTGAGACGTTGGCACCCAAGATCCTGCAAGCACGTGCTGCCAAGCTGCGTAAGAGTGGTGAGAAACCAGAAGCCAGGACAATTTATGACAACAAGAAACATATGGGTTTAATGGATGTCGCGCGCATTTATTTCATGCGCCCCTTTGCGTTATTAGCCACCGAGCCCATCCTCATTCTGATCACGATCTACCAGTCCTTCATCTACGGCATTTTATATCTCGTCTTCGTGTCTTACCCAATCGAATACGTCGAGATTCGCCACTGGTCTCTGGGCCTTAGCGCGCTGCCCTTCCTCGGCTTGTCGGTAGGGGTTATCTTCGGCGCTGCTGGTGTTATTTGGCACACAAAGACGAAGTTTACGGCATCCATCAAAGCAAATGGGGGCAAAGTCGTTCCAGAGAAGCGACTTCCAACTATGATTATTGGAGGCTGTATCGTACCTGTCGGGCTCTTCATCTTCGCCTGGACTGCGAACCCGTCGATTCCGTGGCCCGGCCAGGTCATCGGCAGCATCCCTACCGGTGCTGGTATGTACATGATTTTCGTGCAATGCTTCAACTATCTTGTCGATGTCTATGCTCCCATCGCGAACAGTGCTCTGGGTGGGAACATGTTGATTCGGAGCTCTTTCGCCGCCGCTTTCCCGCTTTTTGGGCCCTACTTATACCACAACCTCGGAGTATCCTGGGCAACGAGCACTCTCGCCTTCATAAGTATTGCCTTGATTCCCATCCCCATATTCTTCTACATCTATGGCAAGCGTATTCGCTCGTGGTCTAAGAACAGCGTTTCCACGATTTAGAACGCGTTCTCCAAACCTTTTGATGAAGAGTCGATACAGAGAAATCTCTGTTCAGTGCCCTCATACATTTCACGTCTTGCGTTGTTTGGTTTTTGCTGGCATCAGGGAACGGAGTTGGTGCAATTTAACTTACATTAGAAGTGCAATTTTGCGATTTGCAACGGAATGCTTTGGTGACAGGAATCCCCTAGGATATCCGGGTTTGACCTGGTGGCAGAGCAGTGCGCCACCACTCTGGTCTCATTAGCATTAACAAGCTGGGAAGCACCATTTCAGAAGCATCTGAGGGCCATAGAATGCATTGTGTGGAGTTCAAAGATACTCTGGAATTTGATTACTACTTTCAGTATTCTCCGTATACGCGTGTTCTTCCACCTATAATACACTATGTCCAACGTCAACGATCATAGCAACGACCTAGATGCAAGACATAGAGCGACACGGTCCAACGCATCAAGGCGGCTTTTCTCTATCAAAATCAACTCTATAATATTGGCCGCGTAATTATTCTATCGAGTCTATAGTGCCTCATTAGCCACCGCGGCTTGAAAGAGTAGGCTCAATTCCAACTACTTCCTTGTGTGAAAGTTCCTTGCAAGAAGTCTGAGTTGAAGGCACCCCAGCTTACGTCACTTGGAAATGGCGCTGAAGCCAGTTCAAATTGAGAGTGAGGATTATTGAAAACTGTGCCGTTAGGTTGATAAATTGGGGAAGAGGGAACAGCGACGAGCTCCGCTGGTTCTGGGCCCGCCCTAAAACAGCCGTGGCCTGTAAACTCTACAGGCCTTTTGCTTGGTTGGGCAGTGAAACTACACTCGTTATGAAAGAATGTGAGCATCAACGAATTCTGTCTATCTTGGCTTGACGAGTCGAACGCATCGAGCATGTCTGGTGACGTGTCGTATGGTGATTCTGCTGCGGACCCACAGGTGTCATCATTAATCTGCTGTGAGAACCCATCCTGCTCCTCGAGAATTATAGGCGATGGAGGTCTAGTTATGGTCTCCGTCAACGCTTCTAGCATATCCACAGCCCAGACAAGACCCTCGCTCATGCGAGTATAAAAACTGGGCGTCAGGTTGTCATATTGTAGCATTTGGAGCTGATTGCATACTCCTCGGAGTAAAGCGATGTCGGCCAGGGCTGTTGTATCAAACTCTCCCTTTACGAGGTGGTTATCAAGGTGGAAAGCGACAAGCTCGATGAAAGCTACTATCGGGTATCCCCGGAATATCCTGGCCAGTAGCGCAACTCGGCCTGTTGTCAAAGTTGGTTTACCCACCTTAAGAATGAGGCCGAGACTCGAGCGAGCAAGATCACGCATGCTTGTCAAGCTTTTCTCGTTATCATGGTCGCAGCGAAGGATGAGGATTCGCGACACTTGATACCCGTACAAGAGTTCTATCCGGAGCAGGTCCGTCTCCGCTGTCACATTCAACGAAGACAAAGACAGTAGCTTGGAATGAGTTTGAGAGAACCTGTCGACAGATCTGACCACGAAATGTATCTGGTTGAGACGGGTGTCCATGCCGGAGCGCATCGCCCACAAGCTGTAGAGATTCAAGTAGATTTCCTCCCAGATGGTCATCAGGTGGTCAAACGCGTCGCTGATGGGATGATCGTAGTCTTGGCGGCTGTGGTCGGGCCCAATGCGTTGATCCGAATCGAACAGGTGCAGGTCGCACGGTTGGCCCGTCATGAAGACCCGTGTTTTATCCAAGGCATAGAGAACTCGGAAAAGCCGGCCCCGTATGTCAGCTGATTTATCCTGGTCATGGTCTTTTAATCGGTGAACACCCATGATCCGGCCAACTTGGCAAGCGGCCTGACAAACTCTCTCAGCTGTACCATTGCTGTAGAATTCCTGAGCAACCAACGTCTATAGGGTAGAGAATCAGCAACTATCCCACAACCTAACGTGGCCTAGCAAGGAATGAAAGGATCGGAGTTACGTACAAGAGTTATCAATGCTTGGAGACCGATAATAGTAGGAGCCTTGAAAGAATCCAGATTGCCGATAGCCCGATCGCAATTCCTCAGGAAGGAAGGCAAGATATCATTGTTTGGGCTTCGGGAATTGGGACGGGAGGCGCGAGCAGTCTTGATCTCGAGATTGAGTTCCAGAAGAATGATATTATTTATGATCAAAGAGCTGGCCCCGTTATCCTGAAGCGCTTTATCGCTATAATGAGCATCTATGGCATCGCACAGATCCTCATCGTTGAATATAGGAATTCGCGTGTTGATGTTTTGAAGATAGCCATTAATAAAGAGATTCACCATCAGTCGCGGAGGGGTGGTGATGGGACTCGTGTCCCTATGAATGACTGATTCTTGAGGCATTGACATAAAGGGGAAGTCTCCCAGCTTGCGCTGCAATGTTTCACTCGCGACTGTATCTTGGGTCTTACAAGTACCATTCCCCCTTTTACGCTCATGGTCCTCACATTGCTGTCTCGTATCAGGTAAGAGCCTCCCCACCTGGTGAAATAAAGACTTGATCAAGACGAGAGGTGCTGGATAGCTATACAAGCGCTCGCGACCATGGCCCAATTGAACGGTTTCGCTCAGGGGTTTGTTGATGCCTGGAGAGCTATGATGACCCTCCTGGCTCGGAAGCTGAAGAAAGTTAAAGAGCCCTGATGCTGGAAGTGGCGTAGGATCGTGACTGTAGGAAGGAGGATGTAGATTTTCGGTATGTGAGCACGGCCGTGCCGTAATTTGGCGGGTAATTTCAGTGAGAACACCCAGAGCGTGATCAACATTGCTGAGCTGTTTCAATACGTCACAGAAGTCGTCACGCCTAAAAAATCAGTTTGACGAAGACTGCGCTGGAAATTTGAGGATAACATACAACTGCTTTACATGATTGACGCGTTTGAGCGTATCGGATGAGCTGCATTCGATGCCACCTTTCCGGCAGTTGGAACATTCAGGCCGCAGGCGATCGCACCGAACCTTGCGCAGTCGGCACTGGTTACAAGCAGCAGGAAGAGGGTCACAATGGTCTTCTCGATCATCCGTAAGACGCCGGCGCTTTCGCCCGCTAGTACGTGTAGCGGAAGCCGAATCACTGTCCCGGTCTGATCTCGGTGCTTCGGGGTGGTCGCCCCTTAGAGAAGCCTGTCTGGAGTTGAACATTTTGACATGTCAAAGAGAACGAGGGGAGTAGGGGAGCAAGGAGCAAGGGTAAACTTCTTGGCGGAGAATACAGGACCAAGCTAATGAGGATTAATCTGAGCCCCCCACGATATCAAAGACGAAGTCGACTTGTTCATAGTACAGTGTATGGAGGGTAGCAACTATGGAACACCTATCCGTTTCGTTTTTATACGACCAGTAAGAGCGGTCACAGTGGCCTGTTGGTCATAGTATTACCGATAGACGGAAAGTGCTCCTTTCATAAGCATGAGAGTAGGTGACTGTATCGAACGACCTCCATTGAATAATCATATTTTGCTTAGAAAATACCGCTCTCTAACGACCGTTATGTACCAACAGCATACTACGTAGTGGCTGCATATACGTAAGCAAGACATTGCGACAGACTGGCTTGTGAGAAGGGAAATCAATACAAATATCATCGATACTTGGTAAAAAGCAGGAACACAGATTCTGAAAGTAAAATACTGCTCAACTCTGGTGTACAACTTTAACTTAGAGAACTTGAGCGCCTGATTCACTAGTGTCCTTGTCTTGCTCTAGAAAGGGGTCAAGATGAGAGCAGATTCCCAGTGTTTCGAAAAAGGCGTACCCCAATCCATCCGGGTGGCTACAGCACTGACATGACATGGTCAGATTGGCCGGCGTCACGTATCATTGGTCTGTGAGACAGCACCCCTAACCCGTTGTAACCCCGCGAGAGGATCATACAGGGCTAGACCTGGCTATATGCCGAGACCGTGGTCCTAGTCTGTCGGCTTATTCCTTGTGACGAAACCGGCAAGATTTTCACATGTGGCTAGCTTGCTTACTAGGCGAGCAATGTTGTTACATGTGTAGGAAAAAGGGCTTAGCGTCCGTTCGGACCAAGTTAACCCGATACGACTCTTGAGATACGTACAGCAAAAGCCTCAATGCAGTTGGCTTTGCCCCTCGTAAAGGCGCGCCCAATGGAGCGCATGCTTATGAGCGGCAGCATGTGAAAAGACAGGGGCGGCCACGCGCCGTCGATGACCAGCTTGACCATGGTATTAACTAGTGAGACCATATATCTATTGTTTATCTATCTATGGGTGGAGCTGGAGATAAACCACGATAGCTCTAATATCAACGATTGGGTCGTCCTAATGCAAATTTCGCTTATTCCCTTCAATTCGCTGCATGAACAATTGCGTGATCCCCAAGAAATCAGACCCGGACCTGGGGGTCCAGGAAGAAGGGCTCCATGTCTTTACCGTTCTCCTTCCACGCCGAGTTGTCCTTGGCCCTGAAGACCGAATTACTCAACATGGCGCGCTGATAAGCCCTGTCGGCTAGACGTCCCCTTGCCTCTACGCGCTTGCGGTACGTTTCAAATGCGTCTGCCGTCAATGCAGCGAACAACAGGCGTGGGGCCACGCCAACCACGATGGCACCCTTTTGTCCGAAACCGAATGATGTAAGCATGAAGGCCTTGATGCCAGGTACCCGTATCGACTCGGATGGGTAGAGAAGATGTCGGAAGGACTGTAGTGCCGCATCGACATCGTCAGCATTCCGGTTCCCTGGCACGAGCCCGTGCTCGAGGATCTGCAAGCATCCGTTGAGCATCCACGCCCCTGCGGCGCCCTTTGGATGGCCGGTAAGATACTTCTGCGCGACCACAAGAAGCGGGTTGCCCTCGGTGCGGCCGAGATGCTCCATCTGCTGGTTAATGACTGAACTCTCGTTTTTATCGTTGGCCTTGGTCGAGGTACCGTGGAAAGAAGCAACGGCGATGTCATCGATCGTCAATCCCCAGACCGCTAAGGCCGCTCGCATGGGGGAAATAGAGGGATTGAGTTGGCGGATATCTCCATTCCATAACCACTGGGCGTGTGCTTTTCGGGAGGCCACTTCCGACTCGATTATTTCGTCTGACCTCGTATCTTGGGGACCGGCATACTGTGACAGCCGCCAGTCCTCGATCATGGCGAGTTCCTGTTCGAGCTTTGATCGGCGGTAATGGAAGTCTAAGAGCGGTGATTGTGCAGCACCATGCGCCTCCCGTGCCGCTGTCAGAACACCCTTCCCGGGTGCCGGTACGGAGCGACCTACACCATCACCGGCTAGTTGTGTATAGGCCACAACGCCGTAAATGGGAAGACCCATCTGTAAGGCTAGTTCGGCGCTCATCACGATCTGGACACCGCAGCCAGCAGACTCTACAAAACCGGCACGTGAAGTCGCCGTCGGCCGCGACATTTGAGACGGAAGAAAGCCTTTGGCAAGTTCTTGTTGGGCCACCATAGTTGCCTTCATATTGCTGAATTCGGTAGAGAGCTCTTCCTGCAGATCGTCTGTACCGCCCACGAGAGCAACTTTGACGCCCCGTGACCGAATGCTATCACAAGCAATGTCTAATGACTCTACGGCCGTCGCACATGTTCCTGTTGGAGTCTTAAGCGGCCCTGTCGCACCGAACAGAAGCATGTTTGTCCAAGCCGCCATCGAGTTTAAGAATGTTTCCTGCAGAACGTCACCTTTTACAGGGTTATCGCGGTAACGGCGACGGTACACTTGAAAATAAATAGTCAGCTAACACTATTTCGAACGATATTCAAAAAGCGCGACGACAGTGCATTGCTCTGTACGACCGGCCAAGAAGTTGTTCCTAAGAGAAGGAGAGATGAAAACGAAAGTCACTTACTGTCACGCGTAGATTTGAGACTGCCCGCACCGGAGCCTATGTAGACGCCCAACTCAGAAACATGGATATACTTGTAGAACTCAAAAGGATCCTCGATACCAGCACTGAACATGGCTTCGCAAACGCAGCAAAGTACGTATAGCGTGACAGGATCGACTTGGGCAATGATGTCTTCCGGGATACCGTAAGTAGCAGCGTTCCAGCCCTTAGGAACCTGGCCGGCGACGGATTGGTGACCACTGGTCGACCTGGGTACTAGGAATGTGGCACCACGCTTAATTATGACAGTCCAATTCTCGGAATCGGCGCCTTCAGGGAAGATGCTAACTTTCTCTCCGTGTCGAAGCTCAAACGATCTCGCGAGAGATTCTGATGTGCTGAATGCCGGGAGATCCTCGTCCAATACTACCTCTTCGAGGAGCTCTTTCTTCGCCGGGTCATACTCGTCAAATCCCTCGGGCTCTATAAGCCGAATACCAGAGTGATTCAGAATGTATTCTCCATATCGTGCTTCGAATTCATCCTCCTGCACCGGTTTTCCAGATTCTACGTCTAGCCAGCCGGCATACGGCTCGCCATTGACAAGGCCATCCTGGTGCTTAATAAGGCCCATCATCCACGCCATCTCTGTCAGGCCATCCTGGTTTAGCTTGCCTAGGCTCTCTTTTTGCCATCGGGTACGCGAAGAACCTAGCGGCCCTAGTTCGGAGAACCCAACAATAACAGGAGTGCGACTAAAGTCCACCATGCCTTCTAAGCCTTGAAGGTCTGCAGTCATGTCTTGATGTGATGATAGCTTCGGGAATCCCTGCCGAATGTTGGACCGCTTCTTCTGTGCGCCTTGCTTAAGTGCGTTTATGGTAGCAGGAGCCTTGGACCCCTGAAGAACCTCATCATGCTTTTTCCTTTCAGCGGAAATCGCCTGCCACTGACGTCGTTTACTTGTGATGCCCGTTCTTATGGCTGTGACCTCTTCTTTAAGATTCTGAAAGCCCATAAGCCCACCGCTCAGTTCGGCATACACAGGTTCCACATCTGACTCTGTAATAATAGAGGGTGAGAGCAAAGCTAGAAGATTGAAAGCCATTTCTCCTGCCGTGAATGTCATGACACCGAGTTTTTCGATGCCTTCTGCGACAATATTATTCGCATTCATGAGACCAGTTCCTCGTGTCCAGCCTATGACAGCACCGATGACAGAAAGATAGCTGGACCAGCGCTCTGAGTAATAACGGTTGAACAGAGTCTCAAGCCCAATCTTAGACTCCGAGTAAAGGCCATCGCCGCCAAAATCACCGTGATTAGGCGACAAAGGTAGCAGGACCGTTGTCGGCCTTCCGGTGTAACTTCGCTTCTCCTTTTGTCGCTTGATGCACCCAAACAGTCGCAGCACGTTTGTCAGCATAGCCCGATGCGCGAGTTCGGACCGTGCATCAATCTCATCAATCTCGCGACCCGGCTCTGGAATAGCGGCGAAAGGAACCACGAAATCGAGATCGAGGCCCAGCCCTTTACCGTCATCGTAGATGTGTGCGACTAGGTCCTCGACGTCCTTCTTGCTCGCGGCATTGAAGGGAAGGAGAATAAGCTCAGAACCGCGGGCTCCAACCTCTTTATATGCCTGAGCCATAGCTGGACCGGAAGCAGCTGGGGCGCGACTTGTCGTAACAATCACTCTAGCACCGCCGGCCAGCAAGCCGCGAACTACCTCCATGCCAATGGAGCCGGCACCGGCACCAGTGACAAGAGCTGTCTTGCCTGCATAACTAATGCCGGACGTGTTTCCTGCGAAAATAGCGTCGAGGTATGTGTTCGTGAGCTGGCGATCGTACTGCCATGATCCGCCGCTCTTTCGAAGGCAGTGAATATAGCTACTGCAAGGTCCATTACGACGTGTGGAACTCACAACATCATAGTAGGTTACCGGGCCTGGCGTCAAGCTGGAGCCTGTCGTCCGGGGCTTTTCGCTGTAGTTTATCCGACCTTCTTCGTCGACAGATGTATGTGGTGCCATTGCCGGCTCCGAGAAACGAAAGACAGGTAGTGCTGCCTCTTGTGTAGTTGGCTTTGATTTAAGAAGGTCCTCTGCCACCTTCCTGGCCGGACCAGTCCTTACGCGGTGTCGCAGCATTGTCTCCAAATCCGATGTCCACCTGTTTGTAAGCGCTCGAAGCCGTTCTGCTGTGACCGGGACGTTGTCCTGCTGTAAGAGCCGTGCCACATCCTCACGCACCCAGTTCCACCATGAAGAATATCGCCTTTCCTTCAAAGGATCGAATATTCCCTCCATTCCGGCGTAGAACTCTTCGCCGAGCTCTGCATTGATTTTGTCCAGATGCTGCTGAAGTTCGTCGCTATTCTGGATCTCACCAGCAGCACTTGGGCTGAGATCTACGCCAAGATGCTGGGCCAAAACCTGTAGCTGCTTTCGAAGAACTGAGTCCTGCTCGTTCTTAAGTTTTTGGAGGCTAGCATCATCAACCATCACAGCAGCACCCTGCGAGCCTGGCGCAGCCTGGCCCGAGGACGGTGTGGGTAATGAGAGGCCAGATTGCTTAGCGTAGCGAGTGACAGCTTGGTCGAGAAATCCGTGTACTTGGGCTACATCCGATAACCTAGATGATGGTTCCACGGTGACGCAGAAGCACTGGACTGCTAATTGGCAGTTTGGTCCCAGACCCCAACGGGTTTCTAGGTAGGTCGCCATGTCCTTTTGACCAAAGCCACCAGGCATTTTAGACGAGAGAAGCCGCTCGACTAGCCGCTTTGACGACTTCCCAAGTTTTCCAGAGAAGCCTGAGGCGAGCTTCTCGCCCAGGGTTTCCAAAGAGGTGCCCTCGCTTCCGTCGGGCATATCGCCAAATTCTGCCCCGAGATCACCAAGGAGCTCATTTTGAAGTGTGGATTTACCTGTCGTCAATGTTAGGTCTCATGAGAGACAACGGGGAATATCAGTCTGACTCACCATTAGATAAAGCTTGAATGGATTCACCCAGAGGCACTTCATCGAATGCCCGTCTAAGCTTCTGTGCTACCAGTGCTAATATTATATCTATAGGTGTGAGAGCTGCATCAACGATAGCTGACGCAGTTGGAACCGCAGCTGGAGCGGCGGTAGCCGGGGGAGGCGTTGCTACGGGCGGCACGACGGCCACTGGAGGGGCGGGCCCTGTGGGTGCTGAGGGAGTAAGTTCGGTCTTCGCTGTAGATGATGTGTCATTTTCTTCATAATCATAATATATCTTTCGTGCGTCATCAAGGTTCGTAATACTGAGAAACTCGCGTTCGATCGACTGTGCAATGTCTTTCTCGCCAACGAGCTTCTTGGCGGACTTTTTGGCCATGGGCGCTAAGACGCCGGCAGGGCCTACCTCTATGACCCGTCGAACATCTCGTTTCGAAGCTAACAGCTGCTCTTGTGTATTTATCCTTCAGTGCTTGTTAGGATCTGCGGTATTGATAACATCTGGATAGGGGTACGAGTTGAATTACCATTGTACAGGGAAAGCGAATTGGTATCTAGACGAAACTCGAGTTAGTCGTAGACTCTTTACAGAAAGTCGATAGAGTAACGAGGAGAGTATAATTCTAACGTTAAAAGTTCTATCAACAGATTATAAGCTATCTGTTGCTTTGGGTCTGTTGTCTCTTTTGAGACTGGGCCTGAGCTGGCGAAGGTAGTGATGGTCATGGTGGGCTGTTCGAAAATACGCCCAACACCAGCTTTATTCTGGTGACGAAAACAGCTAGCGAGGGCAATGAATGTATATGATGTGATGAACAGCAGAGGCTTCAGTGATGTGGTTTATTGTGAACTGTTCATAGAAAATGTACACTGCGTTCGGAGTCTGGCCTTTTGCAGTTTCATAGAGGTGGAATATAGTAATATGATAAATAGATTGAGGCTCTCAACTAGAGAGACGTATTACTGCTTTGTCTAGGATATTTGGGCCTCTACACAAGATTAATATGCGAATTCCGAGTACATAATAGACCTGCTATCACGAGCTATCAGAGTAAACGATGCAGTAATCAGCGTCACAAGTTAGACCCCTGCTCTCCCGATTAAGCAATACCTTGAGTTAGATAGCATAGCCTGACGAGACGGCTTAGAGCTCGCCAAATGATTTGAAAAGGCGGATTTACTCGTCTCGGTGCTGATCCGTTAGTGTGCGATAAGATGCTGCCGGTCGGCTTTCGGTGGCCGTCACCGAATTTGGCCGTAGTGCTGCAGCCCGGCAGTAAAGAACGGCCGACCGGGCGAGGAGAAAAAACAATCGTAAGAATGGTGCGACATAGCCTGTGGAGTATTTGGAAGGTTTCAACAATTGAAAATTGGCATCGTATAATTAATCAGAATGGACGCGAAAAATCAGCCGAAGGCGAACGCCCTTATGTCGAATCAAATACACCATCATGGCTTCTGATACGACTCACAAGGTAAACGGCACCCATGCCGTGAAAGAGCCTCTAGGCGACGTTCTGCACATCATCGACAGCCGAACAAGACAGCATTACACTATTGATGTGCATCAAAATGCCATCAACGCCAGCGATCTCAAGGCGATAAAGGCGCCTAAAGATGAGGAGCATCCTGAATACCAGAACGAACAAGGGCTTCGCGTTTACGACCCTGGCTATTCCAACACCCTGGTCAGCGAGAGCAAAATAACCTACATGTTAGTCACTCTCATCTCTTGCAGCTTTTGAGGGCTTACCGTGTGTGGGTTCTTCTACCGTGGAATTTCCGTATTAACAACATAGCTAGCGATGGTCTTGAAGGCACGATTCAATACAGAGGATACTCCATTCACGACATAATAGGCAAAAAGAAGTTCGCCGACCTCTCCTACTTGCTGATCTGGGGCCACTGGCCAACGCCAGAAGAGGCGCAAAAATACCAAGAGCGTCTCAATGAGGTCCCTCTCATCGACGAGAGCGTTTTCAATGTGATTAGAGCTTTTCCGTAAGTCATACCCAATCCAGGGACTTGCGGTTTGAGAACTGACTCTGGCTTTCGCCGGGCAGCAAGAACGGGTCTATCCTGGGAATGATAGTTGCTGGGCTTAGCGCCCTCCAGTCATCTGACATGGATGCGATTCCAGCCCACGCGGCTAAGAATCTTTATCTCGGCCAGCCAGAGAACGTCGACAAGCAAATTATTCGGGTGTTGTCAAGCTTGTCAATGATCACAGCAGCGGCCTACTGCCACTACACAGGGAAAACCTTCACACCCCCAAGGAAGGACTTCAGCTATGTACAGAACTTCTTGCTCATGACGGGCCTCGTAGACGAGAGCACCGGTGAACCAAACCCACGCTATGTCGATATAATCGAACGCCTATGGACTACAGTCGCTGATCATGAGATGACATGCTCCACTGCGGCTCTCCTGCAGACTGCCTCTGCACTGCCCGACCTCATCTCGTCTATGATCTCCGCCATCTCTGCCACCTACGGCCCGTTGCACGGTGGTGCGATTGAAGTTGCTTATAAGAGCATTGAAGAGATTGGTAGCGTCGACGATGTGCCAGCAAAGATCGAGCGAGTCAAGGCTGGCAAAGAGCGTCTGTACGGCTATGGGCACCGTGTCTATCGCGTGACCGATCCTCGCTTCACTTACATCAGTGGCATCCTCAATGAACTGACAGACGAAGCCTCCAAGGACCCGCTGTTGCAGGTAGCGTTTGCGCTCGATCGCGCAGCTGCTCAAGATGAGTACTTCATCTCGAGAAAACTGAGACCTAATGCAGACTTGTTTGCTGCATTTGCTTATAAGGCACTGTAAGTTTTTATATTTGGACTCGCGGCCAAATGATCAGCGTGCTGACGATATCAATGCAGTGGGTTCCCAGCCAGCTTTATCCTCCCTATTTCGGTTGTATCAAGAACGCAGGGCTTCGTGGCCCACTGGAAAGAAGCAATGGGTTTGTATACTCCCAATTTATAGTTTCATCTCATCTGTTACTTGTTCGCTTGTGTTTTTCGAATGAATTTCGCTGACCATCGCTTCCTACAGAGGGAAAACCCCGCATCTGGCGCCCAGGTCAAAAATACACCGGCAACCTGAACCTGAAGGAATAGGGTGATTAAAATCTGAAAGTGAAAGTGATAAATCAATGCGGCTTGGTCAAAATTCATTTCATGCCACCATTTGTCTTAGCTGTTTCTATAGAGATATCTAGAAATGTAAAACAGAGCTTTTCGAATAACTGGCCTTTGATTTAGTAGTTTTCCTCCCCATCCTTCTAGCTCACTATCGAATGTCTCTACTGTCGAAACAAATGGCAAAAGCAGGATGTAAGTTTTCAAGGTGTTTTATATTATGAAACTAGACGTAGGAATAGAATTTATTGCTATAAAGCGAACTAATTGATGTTTTCTGCCCTTGGTAGATTGAGAACTCGTTTTGAAAAAAGATGCTTGGAATATAGTGAGCTATCCGTAGCACCTGAAGAGTGTAAACAAGTCAGGCAACATCAACTATTCCTAAAGATCTCACCAACGACGGAATAGTCCAGTGGTCTGATAATCGAAAACTCCGTCATATGATAAAATTTCAAGGGATTGATTTACGTATGTTCTATCTAGGTATCCTATCACTTTGAATGCGATCTCGGCTCCGTGACTTTCGTCAGCGCTAGACAGGTGTCTACCAACCAATAATATTTATTCTTTTTCAGGTACATACACTTCTACATATCTTGCGCTGTAAAGCTTGTCACTGCATAAACAATTAGTACATAACGCTACGCTACACTTGTAATAACTGTTGGCTGATTGACGCTTTTGCATACACCCGCGTTTTTGCTGGCATACTTAATTTATAAGCTTTTAATTTAAAAAAAAATGTTAAAAGATAAGAAATAACGCTTATTTTATAGCAATAGCATTAATTATAATAAAGCTATTTTTTAAACTTTATTTTTAAGACAATAACAGCGAAAGGTCGTTTATTTAGGTGGTGTATTGCCATGTCACTGCTGTTAGCAGGGTTGGTGTGGATAAGTCAGGGGGTCAAAAAAGTCACGGAGCCGAAGCCGCGTTCAAAGTGATAGTTGTTTGCTGGTACAAACTCATCTGGGTCCGGATATTTGCTTAGCCTATGTGCCATGTGCTATTCTCTAACTGAGTGGGCTTAGTCTAACCGTCTGACTGCGCCAAGACACAGGACCATTCTTGACAACTGTCGCTAGCGCTGCTGCGTTCTGTCAGGACCCTAAAGCGGTGGAATTCGGCGACCGGCGACCGAAAAAGGGTTTGCCTCCAGTGATTACTGTGTAATGTGTTTCCGGTGCCCGGCATACGTAAGAAAGGGCTCGTTAGCTTAAATCAAATATTCATCCCAATGAATTACAATTCTGCAGCATCTGAAACCCAAGCTCGCCGGGCCCGAAGCGCTCAAAGTTCAATGGGCGGATAATAGTAAATTTACGCCTTGACTCTCTGGTGTTACATGTGCCTAAGCTATGCGACCTAGTGTTCAACGCCGCCTATGGCAGCCGAATGACAGATGAGATGATAAGAAGATAATTCCGGGTTAATTCCAACGAAACTATACATTATGAGATAAATAGTGAGCTAAGAGTATTACGTGCCCAGTACACCCGTTGGTCATAGACGTCCCTACGTTTGCACCTGAGTCCTTTTCACAGCGCACTAACACGCCGATACCCCTGCTATAATGGGGAAACACACATCAGATGAAGTGCTTGATGAGTACAATGATGAAAACAGCGGCGTGACGGCGACCCTGTGCAACTGGATCGTCGGACTGGAAAAGAAGGATATCCCTGACGAAGTTTTGGAGCGCGCGAAACATCTCATCCTAGATGGCATTGCATGCGGGCTCGTTGGGTCTCATGTCCCATGGTCGGAGCAGGCGGTTGATGCTATACTGAGCTATGAGCCTGAGGGCCAATGTAGCCTCATTGGATATGAAGAAGTCAGACTGCCCCCAATTGAAAAATAAAATCTATGAACTGGACTGACCATGTGCGGCCTTTTAGAAACTTGGCCCTCTCGCAGCGGCTGCATTGAATGGTGGCTTCATTCAGGCCACGGAGCTCGATGATTACCACAGTGTTGCCCCCTTACACTCAGCCAGCGTGGTCCTTGGCTCTCTCTTCGCTGCTGCACAGGTGAAGAACGTCAAAGTCCGTGGGTTGGGCTCCAAGGGGCAAAGTAACGAATCTCAACAGTCGGGTCGCACGGTCTCCGGGATCGATTTCCTCATTGCCTCCGTAGCAGGGTTTGAAACTGGCCCTCGTTCAGGAATGGCAATCCACGGGACAGACCTTCTAGTCAGAGGGTGGCACTCTGGGGTTGTGTTTGGTTGTCCTGCTGCGGCTGCGGCATCTTCAAAACTCCTAGGGCTGTCAGCTGTCGACACAGAATCGGCCATCGGCATTGCCTGCACGCAAGCCTGCGGCCTAATGGCAGCACAGTTTGAAGGAATGGTTAAGCGCATGCAGCACGGAATTGCGGCACGCAACGGCCTATTCGGCGCTCTTCTGGCCCGTAATGGCTACGTTGGCATCAAGAAAGTTTACGAGCGTAGATATGGTGGTTATCTCAACATGTTTAGCCAGGGTAGTACCAAGACGCCCCGGTACAATGTTCAGGAGATTGTCGCAGGACTTGGCGATGTGTGGCACACTTCCCGCATTCGCTTCAAGCTACATGCCTGCGTCGGTGGCTGCCACGGTCTGGTAGAAGCAATTGAGAGCCTCCAGAAAGCCCATCCTGACCTGTTTTCGAGCGACAACTTCAGCAACATAAAGAGCATTAAAGTTGGCCTGTCAGAAACTATCCTTCACCATGATGGATGGGCACCCCACGAGAGACCTCTGACCAACACGGGCTCGCAAATGTGCGCTGCTTACATCAGCGCGACTCAGCTGGTCGATAATCAGGTCCTGATCGCCCAGTTCGCCGACAGCCAATTGAACCGAGACAATGTTTGGGAGCTTGTGAACAAGACAACGTGTCACCATGACCCTCAGTTTGACAAGCCGAACCTCGGGTGCGGGGCTCATGTCGTGGTTGAATTCGAAGACGGCACCACCGTCGAGGAAACAGCCCAGATGCCCAAGGGCTTCGACCCGCCAATCACAAACGAAGAGATTCGGGGAAAATATCGAAAGTTGGCTGCTTCTGTCATCGATCAGGAGCGCTTAGAGAAGATCGAGAAACTGGTTTTGGGAATAGATCAACTTGAGGATGTGTCGGAACTACTTGAGGTACTGGCGAAGCCTGCAAGGAGCGGAGTAAATTAGATCGATCCGATTTGATAGTAGAATAAATGCCTATAGAATATGACATCTTTAGGCCACGTGCGGAACGTCGTGAGTCTGTAGTGATTCACCTTAGAAAATATGATACCCGGTATTTCTTGGCTTGCCTTCAGTTGAGGATAGCGGTCTTATAAACGGCGATGGCGTAATCATTCACCGCTTTGAGCGAAATATTATTTTATTTTCCTACGGTCTATTTTTAAAATTCCCTTTCATTCCCAACATTATAGCCTACACCTGAAACAGATCAATAAACTTGCTTGCGGGTAATGCATCGAAGTCAGGTCCGTCCAATGTGTCCATGATTTGAGCGACTCCAGATTTCGGCAGTTTGAGTTCCAGGTTACGAATAGCCTTTTTGCGCACTTGAGGGAAGCTTTCTGCATTGCGAGCTGGGTGACCCAGAGGGAATTCAAGTCTCGTGGTGAAACTTGTTCCATCCTTGAGAAAGAATTCGATGGAGCAGCCAACACTGCGGATGTCGGGGTTGTGATAGTCCTTTGTGAATTGGACATCTTCTTCCATAGTGATGATGGACCGTAAAGCCTCGACTCGGGGATCCTTAGCGAAGGGACTGTCGTCCTGGTAATCTTCCGTTTCAACCTCGGCGCCATCCTTAAGCAGTACTACAGCCATTATGTATCTTAGACAGTGGTCTCTATCTGCTGGATTATGTAACGGCCCCTGTTTGTTGATAATGATCATGGCTGCTTCTTGTGTGCGCACATGAATGCTCTTGATGTCCTTAGTAACATCAAGGCCAAGCTCTTGTAGCTTCTTGCTTGCTGCCATTGTGGCCTCTACCGCGGTCAGACCGTGGCCTTCGGCAGTCAGCACCTTGAAGATTGCATTCTCAACTACCCAAGTTCCAAACGGTCGTGGCAGTTCGAACGCGTTTCCTTTGTTCAACACTTCGTAGAAGCCCCATCGCGCGGCCGTTAGTGGCGTCTTGATCCCGGGCTGGCCCGCTCGTGCGACAGTCGCTAGATGTACAGCGCGCATGCAGGCATCACCGGCCGACCATCCTTTGCGCGGGCCTGTGTTTGGCGACTGACGGAATGTGCGCAGCGGGTGGCCGTCGACCCAGGCATGTGAGACTGCGGAGCGCGCTTGTTCCCGGGAGAGGCCCATCAGCCAAGAAACTACGGCAGTCGACGCGATTTTGACCAAAATGGTGTGGTCTAACCCGACACGGTTAAACGCGTTCTTTACCTGGAAGCAGCCTTGAATCTCGTAAGATTTTATGAGGCCGAGCAGAACCTGTTTCATAGTGATCGCTTCGTCTGGCTTTCCCCGAGCGAGTGCATCCCTTGTGAGCACGTCTGCAATGACTAAGATAGCCCCAAGGTTGTCTATGCTCTCCCGTTAGTGATGCTGTACTGCCTGAAATTCGGGACGATAAAGGGATTTCTAACTTACCAGACGGGTGGCCCCATTCCGCTCCAGCAAAGGCATCGTTGTGGTCAAGATAACGAATCATTGCGCCCATGTTGAAGGCAGCCTGCAAAACATCCAATGAATATGGCGTGCCCGGCAGTCTGAAGCCTCCGGCAACAGAGCCAGCACCGGGGAGCAATGGCTTAACTAGAGCTGCGCATTCGCTGCTGAGGGCCAGACTTTCAATGGCTACTCCCAGGGAGTCAATGAGTGCCATCTTTGCTCTGGCCAATGCTGGCTCTGAAACGACCTCATAGTCATAGGCATAGTCAACAACGCGGATGATAACATCGTCGTATGGCCTTTCTGAGTTGTCGTCTGGCTGTGGGATATGCATCTTGTCTGTTCTTGAACTACCTAACTAAGCAGCGTGTTAAGGAATCCGCTTCTAAACTGCATTCGCCACAAGAATAAGTAAGCCCGTGTGTATCACCTTTACGATAGCGGTATGTCGTAAGTATGTCTGTCACCTTGTGAATAACCGGGGTCGGCAAATGTGCCTGACAAGAGCTTCCCAGCCATCATTATTATCTTCACATGTCATCGAGGCTCTCATTGAGCATGCATCAATGCTGTCACCTTGCGGCGTGCAGGTGGCTTACTCTCATAATTGAGGGTCCGCTCGGCAGTCGGGGCCGCCCCCGAATACTGCTCGGCCGCAGCTCGGACTAAGCACCAAAGGAGTACACGCCACTTCTCTCGGCCAAGACGCGACCGAATGCTGTAAGTGCAGGGGGCTGGATGAACCCTGAAACCGAATGTCTGACAGTTTTGTTCAGCGGCTAACTGTCAGCTTCTTATCGATGTGCGTCGATTTGCATGGGCACTAGAGAATGATTACAATTTGCAAACCATCACTCGTAGTAGCTTCTATTATACGAATAGGCGGATACCGTATATGTTGACTGTATAGTTGTTAAATATATGATCCTAGTGCCATTTGAACATTCCCCATGTATTCATGTATCAGTTGCTGCCAGAGAATTGCTCCCTCCCCATGGTTGAGCCCTTGTTTTCGTTCCTACGAGACTACACTTACATCTCAATAAGCTATCACGGTTGGCTATCATCTGTTACTTCAGAAGGACAAGTCTTTGGTTTTCATTCGTTCCGTGATACTACATAAATTACATTAGGGCGCAGTATATGCCCCACGCTTTCGAGATGAGCTCAGAAGGAAGCCCGTCGTTGTTTGACGAGATCAACCCGACGCCAGAGTTAACTGAGACCCCCGGTAGATTCACAATCAGCTACGAAGATGTCGAGCAAGAGTTACCACTGGGCTTATCAGATGCATACCACCTTAATCAGCATCAAAAGCCCTTTCTCGCGTCGTTGGCGCGATCAGAGGCCCAAACCGATGGCAAGACATCAATGTCAGGCGCTGCCCTGACTTTCAGATTTATGGAATATCTGCTAGGGCGCAACGTGCCACCCGGAACCTTAATACGTCTATTTTACGCTGTCCACTCCGATATCATGCAGAAAAAGGATGTTCATAATTTCGTCCGCGACTTACCTGATGGCACATCTACACAAAAGTCAATTCTGCGGACATTTATGAAGCTGCAGTCGAAATTAGCATTTCCGCTTCTATCCAGCCCACCGGCCCTTCCAAAGTTAGCACAAGACACGAGAACCTCGGTTATGATGGCTTTTGGAGGGCAAGGTGCGAGCAACAGTGCTTGCGTGGACGAGTTGGCAGAGTTATATTCAATCTATCAGCCCCTTATAGGGTCTTTAGTAGCGTCTTTGAGTGCCGCCCTCAGGTCGCTATCACATCATTCGGATACAAAATCATTTTATCTGGGCCGAGAAATCAATGTCTTAGAATGGCTTGCCGAGCCATCAACACAGCCAGAAAAGAGCTTCATAGCGAGCGCTGCAATTAGTTTCCCTATTATTGGACTTACGGGACTCCTACATTATTGCATTATCTGCAAGCTGCTAGGGAAGACGCCAGGCGAGATGGGCCAGCTCCTGTCAGGAATCACTGGCCACTCTCAAGGTATAGTCGTCGCCGCGGCAGTTGCAAAATCGCATTCCTGGGAGTCGTTCTTCGATGAGGCAAGATGGGCAGTAGAACTTCTCTTCTGGATGGGATATGAAAGCCACGTGGCGGCGCCCGGGTCTTCTATCAGCACGTCGATGATCAACGAGAGCGTACAAAACGGGTACGGAACCCCTTCACATATGCTGTTGGTACGCGGTATTCGCAGAAGGCGTCTAGAAGAGTTCATAGCTACCAACAACAAATACCTCCGGAAGCATGAGCAGCTATATCTATCCCTCATAAACAGCTCAAAAGACCACGTTGTCGCTGGACCTCCCAAAAGTCTTCAGGGCCTGATCACAAGCCTTCGCAGAATCTGTGCCTTGGATGGGGCCGACCAAAATAGAATACCTTACAGCAAGCGGAAGCCAGTTATTCTCTTCCAATACCTGCCTATCAGCTCTCCTTTCCACTCACCATATCTACAAGCGGCGACAGAGCGCGTCAAGAATCAAATGGCCAAGTCATGGCCTGAGACCGCAACAATAAGCAGTCTACGCATTCCCGTCTTTCATACGAAAGATGGGGCAGATATGCGAAAAGGATATGCGTCCAAGACCGACATCACGGGACTTATCGTGGAAGCTGTCACCACCAATGTCGTAGATTGGCCGGAAACGCTACGATTTCACGGCGATAAGCGTGCTTCACACATCATAGCGCTTGGATCTGGGCGTTTCAGCGATATGGTTTACAAAACGGTAGATGGATATGGAGTTCGAGTCATAGATGGCACAAGACTTGACGGCACAGACTCGTCTACGATAGGAAACAAAGCGGAGATCTTCACACAATCACTTCCTGATCCGACAGTATCCTCTGCATCGTGGGGTGAGAAGTTTCAACCTCGCCTCGTGATGTATTCCGACGGCTACTATCATCTCGAAACCCGACTCAACAGTGTCCTGAGAGCTCCGCCCATTATCACAGCAGGCATGACACCGACAACTGTTCCTTGGGACTTCGTTGCATCAGTCATAAATGCTGGATACCATATTGAATTAGCAGGCGGTGGTTATCATAATGCCGCGGCAATGGAAGCTGCTATAGAAAAGGTAGCTGCCAACATACCAGCAGGGCGAGGCATTACGTGTAACCTGATTTACGTCGACCCCAAGGCGATAGGATATCAGATACCTCTGATCCGCCAGCTTGTGCGCAGGGGTGTTCCTATTGAAGGTCTCACAATCGGCGCAGGTGTTCCATCACCTGAAATAGCCGCAGAGTACATTGAGACCCTTGGAATCAAGCACATCTCCTTCAAGCCAGGATCAGTACGCGCTATACGAGAGGTCATTGAGATCGCAAAGAGACATCCCACCTTTCCTATCCTCCTCCAGTGGACTGGCGGCCGCGGCGGTGGACACCACTCCTGCGAGGACTTCCACGAGCCCCTTATAGATATGTATAGCGAGATTCGGCGTCACGAGAACATATACCTCGTGGTAGGCAGCGGCTTCGGAAACGGTGCCGGCATATTGCCCTATCTGACTGGATCTTGGTCTCGCCAATTTGGTAGACCGTCAATGCCATGTGATGGTGTCCTTCTAGGTAGCCGGATGATGGTGGCTACGGACGCCCACACATCGGCGGGCGTAAAGAAGCTCTTAATAAAGGCCCCTGGCGTTGAGAACGCAAAATGGGAGAACAGCTACCTACAAGCGGATGCCTCAGGAGGCGTTCTCACCGTCACGTCTGAAATGGGACAACCTATTCACAAGCTGGCTACGCGCGGCGTCCGTCTCTGGAAAGAACTAGACGACACTATTTTCAACCTTCCCAAACCGGAGCGGAAGGCCGCCCTCCTGAAGCGGAAAGCTGAGATCATTCGACGCCTCAATGCTGACTTCGCGAAGCCATGGTTTGGTCGAAATTCTAGCGGGCAGCCAGTTGAGGTGGAGGATATGACTTATGCTGAAATAATATCTCGACTAGCTCAGCTTATGTACGTCAGTCACCAGCGGCGCTGGGTAAACCCATCTTATCGGGAACTAGTGAGTGACTTTGCTGTCCGAGCCCTTGAAAGGCTTGGGTCTGGGTCATTGGAGACGTCGTGGCTCGACGAACCGGAGAGTCTGGCTGAACGGATTACAAAAGTCTGTCCCGAACTCGCAGTCCAGCTCATTCATCCCGAAGATGCTCGTTTCTTCGTCCAATCTTGTAAGAAGCGCGGTCGCAAGCCTGTCAATTTTGTCGTCGCCCTTGATGATGATTTTGAGCATTGGTTCAAGAAGGACTCTCTTTGGCAATCCGAGGACCTGGATGCAGTTATAGAGCAAGACCCCGAACGCGTTTGCATTCTGCAGAGCCCGGTCTCTGTACGATATTCTACCAGAGATGACCAGTCAGCCAAAGACATCCTGGATGAGATTCACGGCGATTTAGTGGCTATGATGCGTGGTATGGTGGAATATAATATCCGTCCTAAACTGCGCCTAGCGACAACGCTTCAGTCACGTCCTACTCCTGAAAACATCATCGTCGATCAGATGGATGACCGTATCCTGTACAAACCTTTGCCAGGCCATGAACTTCCTAGCCGAGAGTCATGGATCGAACGCCTAAAACCGCACGCTGGTGCATCTCTCGTGGCGCTAATGCGTGAAGAGACTCTATTTGAGTTATCATCAAAGCGCTCCCGACCGAACCCGTTCCGTGAGATCTTCGCACCTCAGCATGGCTATTCACTAGTGCTCAACCGGTCGTCCAAGGAAGCGCGTCTTCGGGACGAAACTACCGGGCACATCGTCGTTATTGTTAAGCCTGTTACCTCGAAACAGCTCCGAGTAGAGGTTATTCACAAAGACCCGGCAGTTCCTTCCGGTAGCGCCTCGCTGGTTCTCGACTGGGAATACGATGAGCGCACACGGCAACTCATCGACGCCACTGCGAACCGTGACAGGCGTGTTCAGGAGTTTTATGCTCATCTTTGGCTTGGTCAAAAGGACGCAGGTAGAGAGGGTCGATTGACAGATATCTTCTCCGGTGGTAAGTTTGAGCTTACGCAGGAATTGCAAAGCTCACTGCACTCGGTGGTCTCCCACGCATTTATTGGTGCGTCCCCTGTTAGTCCAACAGACGTGCTACCGCTAGAATCGGCCGTGATTGCATCCTGGGAAGCTATTATGAGGCCGCTCTTGATTGGTGATTTACAAGGCGACCTCATGCGTCTTGTCCACCAATCCATTAATGTCGAGTATGTCTCCGGCGTTTCACCCTTGCTTGTAGGGGACTTAGTCACGTCGGAATCCTCTATCCAGTCCATTACTATTGAGGCCTCTGGCAAGTCCATCGCAGTTGAGGCGAAGATTTTGCGCGAAGGTAGTCATATAGCTACCGTCGGGTCCAAGTTCTTCATCAAAGGAAAATTTTCACACAACCAGCCCACATTCAAGATCAAAGACGAGCCCCTGATAGAGCTCAAGATACAGTCCGACATTGACGAGGTAGTCCTAAAGGATCGCACTTGGTTACATCTTGACGATTCTTCTATATCTCTGGTTGGTAAGACTCTGCTATTCCAGGTGCATACCAGCAGTCAGTGGGCAAGTCAAAATTCCGCCACACGTCTCACTGTTCGGGGCACTGTCGAGGAAAAGCTTTGGAATGGTAGTCGACGAAGCTTGGGCTTCGTCGTATTTGACGCTCCAGAAAGCCAAGGAAACCCAGTGTTAGAATTCCTCCAGCGGAAAGGAGAAGTGATTGATGGCAGGGTAGCGCTGAAGAATCCTGGGTGGACTGGCGACTCGGAAATTTCCATCGTTGCTCCATCACACACTCACCTCTACGCGAAGTTATCGGGTGACTGCAACCCCATTCATGGTTCTCTCGTATTTGCTGAGATAGCTGAATTACCCGGTCCTATTATGCATGGCATGTACACTATGGCTGTCTCCAGGAGAGTGGTGGAAGATATGGTTGTTCCAGGGGAGCCTGAACGTCTGAGACGATTCGACGCCTCTTTTGTCAGTATCGTCAGGCCTGGTGATAAAGTCGCGGTAAAGATATCGCATGTCGCTATGAAGAACGGCCAGATGATATTCGAAGTCGTCGCTCGGCTAGAGGACTCGGACGAGGAGGTGCTGCGTGGCGAGGCCGAAATAACCCAGCCTTCGACTGCATATGTGTTCACTGGACAGGGTAGTCAGTCAGTGGGAATGGGAATGGCTCTTTATGATAGCTGCCCTGTCGCTAAGTCGATCTATGACGAAATGGACAATCACATAAGGAAGCTCTACGGTAGGTCGGCTTATCTTTTACTCATTTTCCTTTTCACACACCCTCCTATCCTTTTATTAACATACCATCGGATGCTGACTGTTCATTAGGCTTCTCTATTCTCAAAATCATTCGCGAAAATCCCAAGGAAATCACTCTGCACTTCAGAGGCCGTGAGGGACAAAAGATTCTGTCAAACTACTTGAAGTTAAAGACTGAACTGCCCACAGAGGATGGTTCTCGCCGGTCTGCTCCTATCATACCGGGTCTGAGTCCAAGCTCAACGTCATACACCTTTTCCGAGGCCCGAGGCCTTCTCTTTGCAACGCATTTTGCCCAACCTGCCATTATATTGGTAGAAAAAGCCACTTTTGAGCACCTAAGATCCAGAGGGCTCATACAAGAGGGCGCCATGTTCTCCGGACACTCTCTAGGAGAATACGGAGCACTGTCATCCATGGCTCCCTTTGTTGACTTCAAGGATATGCTTGACACCGCCTTCTACCGCGGTTTAATGATGCAATTCGCCATCCCGCGAGATGGAAATGGCCAAACAGGCTTTAGTATGATGGCCGCCAATCCGGGCAGAGTCGGAAAACGTATGAACCGTTCTCATAATCTCGTCACAGCTTTAACTGACATTCTGAATAGATTTCAGCGACAACGCGTTGAAAACATTAGTCCGATATATCGCCCAAGAGAGCGGTAAACTTCTCGAGATCGTGAACCTCAATGTCGAAGGCGATCAATATGTTTGCGCTGGTCATGTAAGCAATGATAACCTACAATCCCTACGATTCGCAGTCCAACTGACAGTGAATAGGTACACAATCTCAGCTGTCTCACTCAGATCTTGAATGCTGTCGCAGAGCGAAGAGTACAGCCCCGAGAAATTGAAGAGTTCCTAACAGCGCCTTCGCCCCAAACAACTGCTTTTGGCGCTACCATTGCGCAACAGATCGCATTATCGAACACCTTACCCCTCGACGTCGAGATTCCCAGAGGCAAGGCTACAATCCTTCTGAAAGGTATTGACGTCCCTTTCCACTCAGCCCGCATGCGCTTTTGGATTCCTACCTTCAGGAGCTTCTTCTTGGAGCATGTTAAACCTGAAGACATCCGTTTAGACCAACTCGCGGGAAATTTTGTGCCCAATGTAGTTGGAAAGCCATTCTCCCTTGACAAGGCCTTTATCCGGGAGGCTAGTAAGATTACAGGCAGCACCATATTAGAGGGTCTTGTGCATTGAACCTAGACGATAGATATAGACACTTGATTTATTTCATTTTGGCGGGCGTTAGGCATGGAGCTAGGGGCATTACGACATATGAACCAGACTATTCATATAACGATTAGTTACATAAGACGATCCGAATTTATATATTTTCTTCCTTTAAATCAACAGTGAACTCGTGCGAAGTTGAGTATATTCAAGTAGTAAAGTGGCATGGGCGGGGATGGGGGCGCTCGGCCACTTGTGGATTGAACAGAATTGTAGGTTTAGTGTGAGAAATGGTGACTTGGTATCACGGAACAAGTACAGAGGCAACATAGTCGCAAAGACTTCCCACTAATTATATTCAATCATGTTCGATTTAATCATGTCCTCCACAGAATCAAGTTGACTAGACATGTGAGTGGCTTAGGAAGTAAAGGTTGACCCATCTCCTGAACGCTTCGGTCTGTCGTTGGGCGCAAAGCCCATGGGGCTCACTTCGGAACGTGCACGAACCACTTGAGCCATGGGCAGTTAGTTGGGGGCCATGAGCTCAATTGGGTACCTGATTCTTGGCATGGGGGGTCGGGCCTTTAAACATGCCTTTCGAAGATACATGAGCTGCTGAGGATCATAGAATGAATAGCCAATCATGGCTACAGGGAGTGCGGTCTGACTCTTAGAGCCCGTCCTCGGTTTTCCCATCTCATTGCCAACACTGTACTACCTCCTGTCCCGCCCCTTGAAAGGTCAGCTATTCTACCATCAGGCCTCCACGTCGTCGTTTCAGAATGAGACTTCTCAATATACGGATCTTTGTGGTCGAGGAGTTTTATGATCCACCGAAATATGCCATCCTCTCGCACACCTGGGACAGGGAACTGACGCTTCAAGAATGGCAGTCGAGTTCGGAGCAACAGCGAAAGGCGTACAGGAAAGCAGCCTGTGCTGCTGAACAATCAGTCAGGGACGGCTTGGACTATATCTGGATCGACCGTCTGCATCGACAAGACAGGCAGTGCAGAGCTATCAGAAGCCATCAGTTCAGTTGGTACGAAGGCGCCGAAGTGTGCTACACGTATCTCTTCGACGTCGGATTCCAGGATCTGGCCGCGATTAGGGAAGCCCCCTTTCGCAAAAGCAGATGGTTTACGCGGAGCTGGACCTTGCAAGAGCTCGTCGCGCCATCCGATCTTATCTTTTATTCTTGCGAATGGATAAAGATCGGGACGCGAGACCAGCTGGGCGTTTGATGTAATTAATTACGGGAATTGAGTCACAGAATCTCACGCGCGGGCGAAGTTTACGTCTGAGCGAGATATCAACAATCGGGGCGACAAACAGTCTTGCTAAGATACCATTGCAGAGCGACTTTCCTGGATTTCCAACCGTGTCACGATTCGTCCGGAAAATATCGCGTGCTGCTTGCTGGTGCTTTTCCAGATCAATATACCTCTCCTCTACGGCGAAAGGGGCAACGCGTGGGTCAGGTTGCAGAAAGAGCTCATCGCACTGTCAGATGATGAATCAATTTTCGCCTGGGTTTCTGTTCCTCTGCTTGAGGCACTTATGAGAAATTATTTGACCATTGGAAACTCCGTGGATCCGTTCTTGGACCTGTTCTGGTAGTTCAAGCCCTCCAATATACAGCAATGACGAAATAATCTGGGACGCCCCCACATACAGGGTGCCATATTCTCGTCTATCCCAAGCTACGGCATCCTATTAGAAGTACACGCCATCCACGGAACAATTCCCAGCTAGTCAGATATGTTTCCGAAACACCGGTACTGGCAACGATTGGCCACCGTTGACATCTCGACGACCTGCGTGGGCGCACACAATTTTGGATCTATAACAAAGTCCTACTGCGTATCCATAATGCATGCAGAAAGATGGATCCCTTCCTGGAATGATGTAGCTTCTATGTCAGATACGGCCAAGCATGCATGTGTGTCTTTGAGGCGTTCATGACTGCCATGCGCCTATTCCAACTGGCTTCAAATGGACCTTCTTCAGTAAGTAGCCTGAGTAATACGCACACGACTAGATACCTGTCTATCCCCTGTTCCAAGTGCGGTACCATGACGCTGACCGTCTCGACTATGTGTCCTTGTAGAAGGCCAGCTCGGACACATATCTGAGTCTTGTATGCTGAACTAACATATTTTAGTCACACTAGACTTCCACTCTAATTACCTCAATAACTTCCAAAACGGTCCATACGTACACTATGTATTTGGTGATGTTCTCCTCTCGTGAATCTCAGAGTTAATGATCGACGGTTGTATTTGACAGTCACGCAGCAGGAGACACCCACCAGCTTGGATCAAAGAATTCAGATCGGCACACTGCAGAGGAAAACCTAGATCGCCACCTTGCAGAAGATGGAGTTTTACTAGTAGCTGTACGAAGTGCGTCTTATCACAGCGGGACCGAGCCCGAGCACGTCCTGAGAGAGAACTGCCGGGAGGACAACACAGATGAGTTGGTACTTGACCATCTGCAAGTATTATATGTGCTTCTTGCTGTGGCAGATCAGAACTCGGACAACGATAGCCGATCCCAACGCAGCATCAGGCATGTTACCTTTAATTGTAATCAGAAGACTATTCTTATCTTATTCCCAAATTCTACCCCACTATGCTCCGCAAATTCGAATCTAAACGTAGCTTGAGTCGGATTGTATTGCTATCATGAAAATTACTCAAGTTATCGAAATAATTAATATCGAGGTACATACCACTTACGCGGGTAGTACTCGGTCTCTTGTTGGTCCCACTTTTACCCGGGTCCGCTTGTCAAGCCAAATACAGTAATTGACCCGGAGGCCCGGGAATATTTTCCTTGCTCTTCCGAGAGGAACAAGCGGCAGCGGGTATATCCAGATATTTCCCTACGAAGTTAGCGTCTAGCATGACAATATTTAAGCTAACTCCTGTAGTGCGGAATAACACACGTCAGCAAACCTAGGGCAGTCCCCTGTCAAAAAAATAACCACACACTTCCCACCCAACAGCCATAGAAAGTGTGTGGTTATTTTTTTGACAGGGGACTGCTAGGGGTAGGCAGCGGAGTAACGCCGCTAACTTAGCGTGACAATAATTCGAATGCCATCTATTCCATTCAATAGGGCTGAAGATATTCGTGAACTCATACCTACTGTGTGCGGCATGGTCATGTTCTAGTGTTGCGCTACTGTGGATACGCGCTCAGCTAATGGAAGTGTACCAGTGCACTCTCCAGTCATGGGATCTCCTTGGGTCAATTCAGAAGCTCTATTGGTCTAAGTTCTAGATACCGTACATAGGAAAAAATAGCTGATATTTATATGCGAGCGGGTGGATCTATATTCACCCGAGCCCAGGGCTCTTGGGACCCACAGTAGTGTGACATCTAGTCGTGAAGCTTGTCATCGTGATCGTGGATCGAGCTCGGCTAAAAGAATAACGGTTTCTGTTTTCATTTTCTTGTTCCCTCCCCTTTTTTATTCCAGGTGAGCGTTTCGGTGAAGAAAGAAAGGTTCAAATGTCAGGGGTCCGAGATCCCTGCTGTAGTATACGCTGCCGGTAGTACTGAGCTTCTTCGGATATCAGAGAGAGATATAAAATTAGGCAAGATACAAAGGTTCTTCCAATCATCTAACCAAGCTGTTTACGGTGTTGTTGAGAAGACCCGACAAGCCGACAATATGCTGACTGCCTACTGCATGTAGGGTAGCTTCTACAAATCATAGACCTCGTTTAAGGAGCAACCCCTGTACTGCTGCGGACATGCCCCTTCAGCCTTCAGCTTGTTCAGCTGGCTTCAAGCCACCGGATTAGGCAATGGCCTGCACTCCAAGCATATATTGGAGGCAGAGCGCTTCTTCTAGCTGCGCTGATGCCGCCGAATCAGGCAAGGGTTCGCATTCCGCGCCTTATAGTTTATTAACCAGCAGACGTCGGCCGGGCCACCCGGGCTATGGCACTGCTGGGTCTCGAAGCTTGGCGTGGGAGGATTGCAGCTCTGCGCAGCCTTGACTCGAGGTATAGGTATGTAATGCATACTTCATCTGCCGGACCTGTAGACATGGGCCTTCATCCCCGTGCCCCATCACCTGACAAGATAAGGTACTGTCAGCAGGCATAAAGCGCTATGCACATCTACCGTCTTACCCATCCCGTAGGCTACGGTGACAATCCTAATACGAGTCTGCATATTGAGGGGCTTGATATCCACGATGTTGGGAAAGTCTAGACTGCCCTGGGCTTCTCAAACCCAGCTGGCGTATGCACTACCCACTGCTCCCTAACAAACTCCGTTGCGTCAACGGGGTACTTGTGATGGGCGGCACGCCATATCGTTCTGGGAGCTGGGTGACGCTTCGATAGGTCCCCGTCGTAGGTCGCCGGCGCAAGGAGTATCAACCATGCACCCCAGTCTACATTTCAGCTTGGCTGTTGTAGCTGATATTCCGGACGCTTGTCTACTTGAGGTAACAGATGCATACACACTTTGGTATCGCCAATCTCGAGCTGTCGGCTCCGCCGTAAGCCGAAAGAGCGTTGACCGTAGACAGATAGACCAAAGCGGGAGCCTGTAGGGCGATATATAAACCTCCCGAACCGTATCTCTTGAATTTCCGAGCATACTAACATTACTGCAATTAATAACAGCTCTTCCAGAGGCTGTGGATGCCAAAGTCGAAGCACAAGAATAGTCTTCGCGGCTTTTGTGGTTTATTACCGCGTTTGGGAGACATGTTGGGCTTACGTGGAACATCAGGTAAGAGAGAATGTTTACATACTTTCATTCAGTGGACCGATATACTAAATATCTGTACCAGGCCGCGGTCAGGCATCTAAGGAGGCGGGCAGGAGGACTCCTGAACCTAATGGCCTACGCAATGGAACTCCAAAAGGGGAAGCGCGCGAGGAGGTAACTCATGTTGACGCTCCAGCTTTCCAGAGCCAGCCCTCTGGTCTTCTGTCACCCGCTTCTGTGGGCGATAGTATTCAGGTAGCTAAACGCTTTGGAACGGGTAGACGCTCGAATGTGTATCGGGCCGCGAGTGGGCAACATGCAAACGTACACTTCGTTAAAGATCAGTACATTTCAGTTCGTCAGAAATGCCAGCGAGAGCTAGGTGCTAATGTGGGCATCGGTGCCTTTGACACGTCCCACTCTGGCCTAGTGGACTGGATCAAACACGAACGACTGGCCAGGCTGCCTCACAAAGGCGGTTCTTGGGACCGAGTTCTTATATCTGCAAGCTACTTCGCTGGCCAGGTCAACCGACTCAGCGAAGCGATAGAGTCTTTCACTCCTGAGAGTGAAGCAGCGTCCAACCTTCTCTACGGACAGTGTCTCATTTTACTTGAGGTAAGCCTTCATTTGCCTCACGCTATATAATATTACACAACTAATACCGACCACAACAGCTCGGGTATCAAAATGCACCAGCACTGCAGACAGCTTTTGACTTGTTCTACCAGCTTGGTCTGGAGCTATCCCCCCTGCTGAGAGCCGAAAATGCCCTCCGCCTCGCCCCTTCGATTATGGAGGGTGTAGCTAGAGCTTTCTCGGAGCTCCTTACCATTGTTTCTGGAATTGCAATCAGCTACTACACTGCTGTCCACGGTTCCCGCCAGACAACTCGATTAGACATATACGCGACTTTCGGCGTAGCCATCGAGAATTACCGTTCGCGAGTGCAGCACTGCGAGCACGAGATATGGAACTTTGAGCTCCGTAATCAGGGATATGGCGATTCAATTCAGATCGAAACTCTACGGGAGTGGCTGGCGCCTCAGGACAAGGTCCTCGCATTTCTCTCTTCGAATCATATCAGCCTGGCAACCCGCCCGGAAGAGTATACTTGCGTCTGGTTTCAATCCCACTTGAACCAGTTCTTCAAGCATGATGAGAAGGTGTTACTCGTGGAGGGCCCGTCGGGCTCCGGAAAAACGACACTCGCCAATTGGGTTGTCAACAGGCTACAACGGCCCATTGGCGGTCGTGGAGTCGTGCCCACCTTGAACTTCTTTTACAGTGAGTCACGCGTAGACCATCATCTTGCCCAACAGCGCTAACAAAGATATACAGATGCCAGTGTTTCTGCGCAAGCGACCTGTCTCTCTATGTTGAAGACTTTGCTATTCCAACTGCTATCATCACGAATCGGCGACTTAGATCTATTCATCGTCATCTTCCAAGCCTTCACCGAGTCGAAAGCGCTATCTTCCGCTGCGGCCCAAGAAGAGAGATTATGGGAAGCGCTTCGACAAGCGTTGAGCAACAGCAGCGAAGAAGAAGTTGCCATCATCGTCGATGGTCTAGATGAGATGGAAGGCGTCAAGCCTGCAGGCAAGAAAGTAAGCGAGAAGCTTCAGAAAATAGCACAGGAAATCCCACACCTCCGATTACTCCTATTTTCTCAGCCCCTGGGAGCACACTCGGCGTCTATGGAGATTGTGGAGTTGTCAATCGACAATGTGTACGATGACCTTCAGACCATCATTCAAGAAGGACTATCCAGAATTTCCTACTTCACGGAGCGAAATCCTGCTGAGAAAAGCAGCATTATTGATGGTCTCCTGACTATCACTGACGGCTCTCTGATGCTCGCGTCCCTCACTGTTTCCTACTTGGCAATACAGAAGTCGCAGGCGGACTTCGCGAAAGGCTACGAGGCTCTTACAAAAGCACCCCCCAAAAGTGTGGCTGAGCTTGTACAAAGACTATTAGGAACTGTGAAGCTTGACGTCGATAGTAAAACTGTGCTCTCCTTCCTGGTGACAGCCAAGAGGCCCCTCTTCATCAACGAATTGGAAGTCTTGCTACGGACAGACTCGAAAGGCGTCGCTACCAACAAGCCCGTTCAGCTAAAGCAGATTACTAATTCAATCGCTCCCTTCACAGTCACTGTAGAAGGTCTAATCACGCTGCGACACGAAGCCATCAAACAGGCTTTCATCAATATCCCAGATAACTCAGAAGTTTCCCTTCATCTGAAGGACAGGCACAAGGAGCTGCTGGTTCGCCTACTAGCTTCCACGAAAAAGCAGCTTCGAGATACGGACGAGCCGCGTTTGGATTACCCGAGTTCATCAGAAGTAGAAAAAAGGATCGCATCGCACTATCTGCTTGAATACGCAATCCGATACTGGCCAATCCACTTCAAGCTTTCGTCGCTGTACAAGGTCCAGGGCGACCTTCAGCTTCCACCTGAGTTCGCTTCGGTGTTTCCCAGCTCAGTAACCTTTGCTTTACTCGAGGCGAACCGTTGGAGGACGCAGTGCTTGCCCGACGAAGTTGTGGAGCTGTTTACTATCGCGTATCGCGTCCGTAGGCAGCTCTTCGGTCCCGAGCACGTCAGTGTTCTACAATCTGCCATCACCTGCGCCGTGTTCTACGAGACCGTTCTGTCGCGCCTCCCAGAAGCTGTTGAATGGTACGCTTTGGTAGTTAGAATTGGAAAGGTTGTGCTGGGACTTCAGTCTGAACTTGTTGTCACTTGCTGCAATACTCTTCTCCAAATCTCGGAGACGCTTGTTACCAAGACACGGACGACCATTATGACATATCGAGAGGAGATATTGCACGTGCTGATCTCTTCCTACACTCATCAATATGGACCCTCGTCTGAGGAAGTCCTCAAAGTCTACGAGGCACTTGCCGAGCTCTACATCTCGATCAGTGAGGAGACGAAAGCAAAGGAGATTCAGATAAAGATCAAGGGAATCAGCACTGGGTTCCAAGGGGAGCATTCTAACGAGCGCGACGTTGGCAGACATCTTGATGTCCTTCTCAAGAAGCACAGCCACGAGGAAGAGGTAGAGGGTTTCGAGAGCCTTCTATTTGGCTATGAAGAAGAGACCGAGGAGACGTGGTCCATCGTCCACGTCGAGAACATGATCAAGTTTGCCATGGAACTCATCAAGCGAGGGCGGTTCAGCAGTGCCGAGGAGATCTACGTAGAATTGTGGCTCAAGCTCAGCGACCACTGTCAAACCACTTTAGTGTGTGAATGGCACGAAAAGAGAATCGAGGTCATGCTCAAGTATGCATCCTTTCTCCATACGCAGAACCGAGTGGAAGAGGCCTCAGCTGTCCTGATCAGCTGCTGGAACGAGTACTCGTCTCACCAAGTCTCCATGTTCGAGTCCATCGTCCTCCTGATGAAGGAGATTGCCGTCTGTATGCGGACTGTGGGCATGACTTCGCTTGCCCTGACTGTTTTCCAGAGGTGCTGGTCATGGTTCAAGTCCACGCACAAAGAGGAGAGCAGCGTCTTCAAAGAGATTGTAGAGAACATCGCGATCACGTCGAGCGAGGTCGTTAAGAAGAAGTCTTCTACATCTACCACCACTACCACCAAGACGACCTCGGCCAGTGAGAGTGTTATTCGAGAGGTGTTCGAGTCGACGTTCTCGTCAGAGGAGACGCAGGTCACTACAACTACCATGGAGCTGTGCAGCTCCCTGACCTCTATCTACATCGAGCAAGAAAAGTGGTCCGAAGCGGTATCTGTTATCAAAACCACACTGAGAAGGACCTGGGCTTCGTTCTTCGCCGAATCTATTGACAGTGTGAGCCTTGAGACCTCGTTTACCTCGGAGAGCGTCCAACTGGTGCTCCAACTAGCCCAGTGTTACATCAGCCAGAAGCGATACGACAAGGTTGAGCATCTGTACTTGCGCCTCTACCGCGTCCATTCTAAGACGCGCAAATATGATGACGTGGAGGTCGTTAAGTTCCGAAAGCTCTACATCGAATTCCTCACCAAGTACGAACTTCACAGCACCCTTATCAGCTTCTACCAAGAGCTTCTCGTCGAATATCGTTCTTTCTACGGACCGGCCCATGTCGAAACCATCACCATTCTGTACGCTCTCGGCGACCTTTGCAGAAGCCACCACCTGACACATGGTTATTGGATCGAGTATTATATGGAGATCATCACCTCTTTGAACAAAGACTCACGCATCTGCCATGAGAATGCCTTGCGAGCTCTCATCATCGTGGCTGAATACTACTACGACTTGCAACGATACGCAGAGTCGCTGGTTTACCTGAAGTCAATCATCGCTACGTTCTGCCAGTTTGGAACCAAGTACAAGATCTTCCAGGACACGGTATTTGTGCAGAAGACTTTGGAACGGTATTACCGAGTCATTGAGGAGACGCAAATCGAAATCCATGAGCATGTTAAGATCATGAAGGAGATTCGCGAAGCCTGCTCCAAGTTCTTCAGCGAATCTTCCGAGATCTCCGTGAATGTCACCGTCGAGCTTGCCGAGGTGTGCACCAAGAGCGAGAAGTATCAGTACGAGGCAATGGCGTACTATGAAAGCATCCTGAAGCACTCCAAGACCGTCTCGACAACAATTGTGAAACGAAGCCAGAGCACCCTGCGTTCTCTCTACGTGAAACAAATCACCTCCGAGAGCTCGTCCTCTACTTCGACTACAGTAACGAAGGAGACGCTTGAGAAAGCCACGTCCATGACATATGAGCGTTACCAGGAGGTCAAGAAATCATACTCTTGCACTCATGAGTCCACTCTCTCCACGCTGAAAGAGCTCGTGACGCTCTATCAGAAGCAGCAGAAGACGGAACTTGCCGTCAAGGAGCTGCGAGGCTTGGTTGTCGAATGTGTTCTCAGCACGAGCTCCACCAAAGAGATGATCGAAACAGCCCGATACGTCGCCTCCATCTTTGCCGAGTCCTATGTGTCGCAGGGCGTCCAGCTCGTCCGCGAGCTCAAGATGCAAGTCATATACAAGACTAAGTCGAAGACTGCGAGTTTCGATGTGACCAAGTCTGGACGAGCTTGCTTCGCTTTCATCGCCTCTTTCGAGTACCACCTTCGCGTCAGGTCAGGCGGAAGCGTCGCGAGCTTCATGGCAGAGATTCTCGCTGAATTCCTATTCTACGAGCGCTTGGTTTCGTCCATCAAGCTCAAGTCCAAGATCGGCGTCGTTATCCTCCTCGGCGCTCGGCTCCGTCATATCCATTACCGAGGAAACCGGGCTGAAGATTTCGAGTTTGTGGAGAGTCAGGTCCTGGATTACTTCACGGCTACCGAATTGAGCGTGGTCGAGAAATCCACGAAGTCTTCCATCCGCGGGTTCGTCCGGATCCTACTTGCCTATTTCTCGGAGCGTAACCAACCCAAGGACTTTGTCGCTTCCGCTGCCCGCGCTGCTGTTTCGGAGTTGAGGGTCTACCTAACCAATTTGAAGTACAAGGAAGCTTTGGAATTGGCGCAGTGTATCTACAGATTCCTCATGGCCCACGAAGGTCTAGACGACCCGACCGAGATTACGCTTGGCTTCCAACTCTGCCTGATGATGGCTGGCCGCGGCGAGTACAAGCGGACGGGCAAGGTAGATGAAGAGACCAACAAAGCCATGCTGGCGCTTTCGCAGACCATCCTCGGCGAAGTGTTCGACATCTGCAAGAACAACAAGATCGATCTCGCCCGCTGCCCGCTCCACGAACTGGACGAGCTCGTCTCGCTCCTCGGCGACCAGAGAGATAGCCGTCGTCTGGTGTGGCTGCTGGAGAGCCTCTGGGAGAAGAGAGGTGCGCAGTCATGGCCATCGGACGTGAAGCTGACGCTGGGCGTCCGCCTCGTGCAGGCCCGTTTCCAGGCCGGCGACCACCAGATCCTGCCCGCGATTCAGCTCGCCGAGGACATCGTCTACAACCTGCGCCGGACGCACGGGCCGCGCCACAGGCAGACGCTGGCCATGTACGAGATCCTCGCCAGCCTCTACACGAGCACGGGACATTTCTACACGGAGAAGAGCAACGCCGAGGGTGCCAATGCGATGCTCAAGAAGCGCGACGCGGCGCTCGCGCGGACGTACTTCAAGAAGGCCATCACGGCTAACGAGGACCTGCTGAAGCTCCTCGTGGAGACCGAGGCGGACGACAGCGAGGACGAGGACGACGATCAGTTCTCCGTCGCCAGCGGCTCGGTCCGCATGCGTGGCAGCGCGTACGGATTGAACCGGAGGATCTCGTCGCGACTCAGCCTCACCAAGGATAACTCCAACCTCGCCGACAGCGAGGTCGGACACCGACACCACGAGGCCGCGCCACGGGAGGTGCTGGTCCAGGTTGCCGGGAAGCACCTTCGCCTGGCCAAGTTGGCGGTCCAACGCTACGGCGGGTGGGAGAAGCTTACGGAGCGGCGGTTCGCGGCTCTCACGAGCCGCGTCTGGAAGGAGTTCGGGGCCGAGCTGAAGACAAATGAAGACGCGGTTCTCAGCACCAAGTGGAAGGTGACCGGATTTGGTCTGGGCAAGGCCGAGGGCGCCATTACTGAGGATGGATTCGTGCCTCCTTCCAACTGGGCCATTTCCTAGATGGGCTTAATTGTATTAATGCGGCTATTGGCATGTGTGGGCGATTGTGCCTGCGCGTTGTATCTTGTGTGTAAAATTTCCTTGCATGTATCTTAGTAATGTTAGTCTAAATTGTATACGCAATATCCGCTGTTACCTTGAACCTCAACGACAATTAGCGAGTATCAACGCTGGTCCATCAACTCGGCTTGCAGTAGGTAGAGCAAGTCTTGAGTCTATAATACGGAGTAGATGCCAATCTAGGAGAGGTGAAGAGAGTGGGGGCTTACATATCTATTCTAGGATATAATTGGCTATCACCGTGTCGTTCCTTACGCCTTGGAATAGAAGAAGCTTCTATCTCTTTTCGGGTCTACCCGAATACCTGGCCTCAGATGCGGGTTCCTGACTTGCATCCTGCGACGAAAATGATCCCGGCCCTGCAGCGCAGTGCAGGTGATGGGCGATGCGTAGATATCGTACACTCGGTCCCAGCACCAGAGTATCACTGCGTATCTTGAAATGTGAATACCACTTTACCTAGCACCTAACAACTGGACAGCTTGCATATAGGGATGCAATGCAGGTCGTCTGTGGCTCGCTTCTTGTTGCATTTAGTTAAATGCCATGTACTAGTAGTGATGCGCAAACCTTCACCCAGCTTGCCAGCATAACCGCCAGGAAAGCAGGCCCTAATACTAGTACGCCGTACAGTGCACTGCCCTGTCCACGCTGCCTTATGCTATATACCTAATATTCCCTAGGTTAGGTTAGTGAGTCGTGCCATTTCAAGTTACTTGGGCGCTAAGCCGATACTTACTGGTCGTACAGCCATTTGGGGAGTGTCAGTCCCCCATTACTTCGTCCAATGTGGACATAGAATTCACAATGAGTTTGTATCATCACCAATCATCAGTCGCCAACCTGCTATAATACAATACGTATTGTATATAACTTGGAGCTTAACCAGTGCTGCCACGCAACGCGCGACGACATGCCTAGCTACTTAGCTAAACAGTGAGCTATCACAACGGCATAGTACCGGGATATTAGAGCCATCAAAAGTTGAATCTCATGATTGACCCCTTAAGGCCAGTTAATAGCTCACCGTCCGCGATGCACAACCATTGTATGCATATATCATCGTACTACCACTTAGGAACTTGACGCCGTGTAAAGAAAGATCGAGGCAGTGAGAGAGAGTGAGAGAAAGATAGAGAGGGATAAAGAGGCAGATAGTGAGTGAGAGGTTGCCGTGTTCCGCCCGGGTGCCTATCACAGCTCTCCCCGGTATTGGACGGCGCTTCGACGTCGCTTCAACATCACAAGAGTGCCTGCTTCGTCCGTACTTTCTCCTCAAGCCTAAGCGCTTCACTGCCCAAGGGCCAATCACGCGGCCTGTCAAGTTAGCTGCCAAGCAAGCGGCAGAGGCCAACCCGACTTGGTGATAGAACGGGACCCGCCGTGACCCCTGGTTCAGTAAGGTAAGGATCTTAATAAGTGAAGACACTGTGAGTGAGTAGATACTGAGTACGTAAGTACGTGAACCTGGTCCCTCACTCACAGGTATCTTTTCCCCGCGAATATACTTGTGATGCCGACAAGCCCACCAACGTCGCATAGCACTCGACCCTCAGCTTTCGTTATTATATTCTTCCCTCCAGCTGTCACGCTCTCCCTTTGGGCTTTCTGGCTCATCTGTCTGTATCTGCGCCACTCTTGTGCACCTTTGCGACGACTCGGCGAGTGAGGTGCCCGAACGCTCGAGATAAGTGCAAGAGGCCTCACTTTGCCTGGCTGCCCGCCCGCCCTGGGAATAACCCCACCAGGTCACGATAAGGCCGGCCTCCCGACAGGCCGCTTCCAACGACCACCAAAGCAAAAGCCCCTAATAGGTATCGGTTTTTCGTGGGTTCTCGACCTGTGCGTCATCGTGCGCCTCTTCCCGATACCTGGCGGCGCGCTTCGGGACCGCTCGTCTGCGTATCGTTCGCTCTGAGCGATTGCGCATGAAACAGCAAACATGGATCACCATGGCCGCCCCGAGGAGGAGATGTTCCTCAACAAACCCGCCGAGAGCGGCGACAGCCCGACCGTAGAGCCTCTGCGAATATTCAAACCCCAGAGCCCCCGGCCTGCCGCCGATAAGGCTTCAGATCGCTTCAAGTACCCCGCCCCAGTCGCCTCTACGCCCAGCTTCCCCCTGCCGCCAGGTGCTTCGAGCTCGGCTGCACCTCTCCCTTACCCTGATGACGATGATCTTCGGATAGGCCAGTCCTCACAGTCCAGCCGACCTCCGTTCGCTAGTGACGGCCGGAAGCCGTCCGCGGGGAAGCTTTATACTAGCCCTGCTGGCTCCAGTGGCGGTCCATCCCGCCTGAACGATACTACCCCTCGACTCGACACGAGTCCCATCGAGAAGAGAGGCCCTGGCCTCGCCGAGCGACGCGGGACGGCCCCGAAGCCGCTACCGGGAGCCCTCAGTCCTTCAAGTCCGCAGGCAGATGACGGTTTGTTTGCAAAACCTCTGGCGCACCAGCAGAAGCCTGCCGCTGTCGCCGCCACGTCTTTCCCTGATTACCACCATAAACCATACTATCCGCCACCTCGTGGGACCTCGGCCGGCTCGAGCTCAAGTTCAACTAGTAATGCGCGACCTCAACCGCCGGCTCAGGACAGCTATCTGAAGATGCCCGAGGATAGTGGGGTTAATCGCTTCGCATCGACGGCATCGACGTCAACCACGAGAGCGAACCGAGGGTCTCCGCCACCACCCGAGACACCCATTGTCGAGCCGGGCAACATCCCTGGCGGTGGCATCGAAGCGAGGTATGCCGCCTCGGGGATCTCGGGCACGGCGACGCTCAACAGCTTTCAGAGTGCGGCAGCATCCCAACGCTTGGCACAGTATGGACAGCAGCAGCAGCAGCAGCACCCCGCAGCGTCACAACCTCCACGACCATGGACGCCAACAGAAAGTCCAGACCAGCAGCCACATGGCCCTCCGACCGTGTATCAGGGAGCAAATCCTGTAGCTAGCCCGACTGCGTCGAGCTTCAGTCCCCAGGCTGCCCGACCACAGAACGCTAATGCGCCGCAAAACTCAAATGCGGCAGGGGGGCCGGCTCTGCAAGTTAGCGTTCTAGAACAGGACTTCCAGCGCATGCAGATGTCGCCCAGCCCTCCGCCAGCCTATTCCAGCATCACACAACCGGGAGCCGTCTCTGGATATCCGAATGAGAAACCGCGACCGGGGCAAGCGAGCTCAACCGGGACTCCAGCCCAACAATCTAACACAGCATCTCCACCTCCGAAGAAGGCGGACGAAATAGCAGCTGGACTGATATCTCCTGCTCTGCAACACCCTGGCCATCCGGCCTTTGCTAATGATCCCCGGCCTGACAGCCAGCCGACTGGGCATCCGGCCCAAGCTGGTACTGCCACTGCTGGTGCCGCTGCCGCTACAGCAGCCGCCAATGTTGTCCACACCCCATCACCGTTCCAGAACGGCCAGGGACCAACGTCGCCGCCGCCGTTACCTGAAGGCTGGATTGCCCACCTTGATCAGAACTCGGGCCAGTACTATTACATCCACCTGGCTACGCAAGCCACCCAGTGGGAGTTTCCGAAGGGACCAAATCCCATCCACCATGATGTGGCACCTTTATCTCCGACCGCCTCGACATACGGCAACCCCTTGGGCTCGCCGATGTTTGGCAAACAAAGCGCTATGGCTTCGCCGATGTTCCCTCCGCAAACCCCTGGGTACGCAGAGAGCATCATGAGCGTAGCAACAGCGACTCCTAGTGCAGCTGGTTTCAGCGGTCCCCCTCCTGGGCCTGGCGTGGACATGTACAAAGTCCATCCCACCAACGGCGTCTACTTTGGTCCTTATTTGCGGTACGTCAACATGGATGTCGAGAAGGGCTTGTGGCTCGGTAGTATCATGATCGTTACCGATGCACCTCAACCGCCCACTATCCACATCCACCAAAGTACGGATTTATCGCCGAACCCTCGACAGCTTGTTCCCCATTCTATATACACGCACCAAAGGTGGCAGTTCTATAAGTATGATGTTGATCTCCAAATGACCGAACAAACAGAACGGTGGACGTATGCCGTGACATCACATCTGGGCTGCACTCGCTATGAGTTTGTAGTGGCGGGACGGTACGAGACGGGCTGGCGGTTCATGGCCCATTCGGGTAACGACTTCGCCGCGAGCACATCGCAAAATGAGCGTAGCAAGCTGGGCGGTCTCGGATTCATGTGGAAGGATGTTTTGCAGAAGAATGTCGACTGCGGCGGGTTTCATGTGCAGCTCGGTTTGGGCGACCAGATATACGGAGATAGGCTATGGAAGGAAGTACCGCTCTTGAAACAGTGGTTGGCGACGCCTGGCAAAGAAAACCGGAAGAATGCCGCGTGGACGGCGCGCCATGAAGAGGATGTCACACACGCTTATTTCCACTTCTATACGAGCCACTTCGATCAACCCTTCCTACGTGAGGCTTTCGCTCAGATCCCTCACGTTTGTCAGATAGACGATCATGATATGTAAGTTCTGATGAGTGATTCTAACCTACTATAAACTTAGACCCTAATGAAATCACAGATTCGACGGCTATGGATCTTACCCAGACTATATGCAAAACTCTCAAGTATTTAAAAACATCGGTCGGATAGCAGTAGACATGTATCTGCTCTTCCAACACCACGCCACACTAGAAATTCTCCGGAATGTCAGTCATGATCTAGATCTGTTCACCATTACAGGACAAGGCTGGCATTTCCTTAAGTTCCTCGGCCCGGCCGTGGTGGTCGTGGGCGCCGATGTGCGCTCCGAACGGACGCAGAACCGAGTGCTCGCCGGCCCTACCTACCAGGGGCTATTTCCTAAAGTCGCCATGTTACCTCCGAGTGTCCAGCACTGTATCTGGATGGTGTCCGTGCCTCTGATTTACCCGCGTCTAGACACCATGGAGAGCCTGGCTAATACGTTCGCAACGGGCAAAAAGGCCGTGAACGCAGGATACAACGTGCTAGGTAAAGTCACCAGCTCCGTGGCCGGCATCGTGGGTGGTAAGGAAGTGGTAGCACAGGGTTTCAATCAGGTCAAGAAGGCAGTTGGCAAGTCGGGTCTCATGGGTAACGTCGTCAACCAATTCGGTGAACTTGACATCGGCGAGATCTTAAGAGATATGTGGACACACGAAACGAAGGATCTCGAGCGCACGTATCTGATCCGGACGCTGCAAGGCATTGCTCATCAGAAAGGCATCCGCATGACTTTCTTCTCAGGGGGTACGTTTCCTTTATACTTCATACTGTTTTCATTTCTTTGAACATTCCTCCCCTTCGCTCCAAGCATAGTGACTAAGACCCTGTCTCGCCCCCATCTCGGAGCCATAAAGCTTGGCATGAAACTAACCAAGACATCTCCCTCCACAGACGTCAACGCCGCAGGCGCAGGCCTCGTACACGATCCCTCGCACCCAAGCGACCACAAGACCATGTACCAGATCATCACCTCGCCCATCGTGGCCGCGCCCGCAGCGCACTACATCCTCAAGATGCTCCACAACAACAAGACGTACTACGTGCCGCCCAACGGGCAGAAGTCGTCTCCGGACGTGCTGAGCGACACCAAGGAGGACATGATGGAGATCTTCCACACCGACGCCAGCGGCAGCCCGCGCGAGCTCAAGAAACTCATGGGGCGCCGGAACTACGTCGCCGTCGTCGCGTACGACCCGGAAGCCATCGCGGGAACGCAGTATGCTGCGTCGGTGCACAGCGGGGGCAGTGGTGGTAATAATGGGCTTAGCAAGTTGAGTCTTGCCGTTGACTTTGTTGTTCAAGGTGACGGCGCGTTTACTGCGCCTACGAAGTACGGTCCTGTTATTGTGCCGCATCTTGAATTTGGGAGGTAAGGCGAGGTAAGGGTAAGATGAGGGAGATAAGGGGTTTTCTTGGTAGGGTAGGTAGTCTTGGTGTGGGCGCGGGCGTGAGCACGGCAATGGGATGAGCTGGCGTCTTATACTAAATGAATTACTGAGTGATGAATATATCAAGTTACGAAATAAGGGCACGAGACGAGAGATATGTCTTTATGAGGACGTGTTTATATGAGGGTAATGAGATGCTACCTGGGAGTATTCCTTGAGTATACTTTACCATACCTCTTTCTATACCTACACACATAGCTAGGCGTCATCGAATGAATGTTTCTGTGGTGATCATGCTTCATATAAGTTTTCTCAAAACAAGATTTAAAAATATGCTGAGTAGAGCGAGCGAGTGAATGAGCAATCAATCAATCAATCAGTTATAGGAAAAAAGAAATCCGAATGAGTACCGATCCACACTATTGATTCATACTATATCGTGAAAGCTGATCCAATTTCATTTTCTCTTATTGTTTCCCCTCGTCTATTCCTCTCCTTTAAGTCTCGACAGTTATAGCAGGTAAGGCAATAGTCTAAATTGTGAATATTGATTCTTCGGGACGATAATGAGACCTCAACATGCAGAGATGACGTTTGAAACCTTCAGAATATGAGACCTCTAGAATTCGTTCTATTTTCTCTTCTTTCTTTATTTTATCTCTAGCTCTAGGGTGAATAGCCACAAGCTCTATCTTAGTTTATGGGTAGGGCAGTCATCAAATCATGCGCTAAACGCCAGCTTTTCGCTTTTATTTCCCTTGAGTTTATCTTTGAATCCGTCTTCGTGGTATCAACGCCTCCTACTAACTGACTTCCTCGCTCATTTAAATGTCTTCCTCTAGCTTTGCTGCGTTTATACATCAAAGAGCTCCTTCAGGATACGGCGAGTGTCGTCGGGGTCCTTGACAGAGTGGCCGGTTACGCGCGGGTCGGTGTAGATCTCCCAGTCGTTCCCGCCCTTGAAGGTCTTGTCGCCGAAGAAGTGGATGGTCTTGTACTCGATACCGTTGGGCTTCTTGGCCTCGTCCTCGAGGTGTCGTATGCAGTAGGTCTTGTCCCAGCCTGTGGGGAATACGTCGAAGGAGAGCTGGCCACCAATGGAGTAACTGTTTTGCAAGGAAGTTAGTTTACTATTTCCTCTTCTGTCTATCGACCACTTCTATAACTGTGCAGTGGTGGAAAGAAAGAAAGAAAGAAGACGTACGTCAAGTCGATGTGAGCGAACCGCTCCTTCAGCTTCTCGATAAAGGCCGGGCGAATTCCATGCTCGAGATCGTACTTCTCAAAAGCCAGACGCTCCTCGAGGTTGGCGTTGCGGCCGATGGGCGAGACGTTGATCATGCCGTTGCGGAACTCGACGAAGGTGCCGCGCTTGACGGGGATGTCGAGGTCGGCGACGTAGTGCAGGATGAAGTTGACGAGCTCCTTGTACTGGTCCTCGCCGATCCACTGGATGAAGCTGGTCGATGGCAGCGACTGGCCCAGCTTCCACGCCGTCAGGCCGTTCTCGCTGAAGCTGAAGTCGAACATGGACGTCACCGGCCGGTCCGCGCTGCCCAGCTGCTCCTGCTGCTTCGACAGGTCCGAGCCGCCCACGTAGCCTATCGCCACCTTCTGTCGGAGCGCCGCGAGCGTCGATAGCATTTCGGGGCTTGCTGTGCGGCGGGCTGGCGAGAGCGTGCCGTCGACGTCGAACAGGACGATCGTGTTCTTGATCGGACGCTCCTCTAGGGGCGGGTAAGAGGGAGGTGCTGAGTCCATAATTGCAGCCGAGGTCAAAGTAGACGAGACGAGACGAGAGAAAAAGAGAGAGGTTTAATTGGTATCTTGCGGTGAGCTTATTCAACTTGTCCCTCTTTGTGTTCAGCTTCAGAGCAGGGGAGCGATGGAAGTGGTTATTATAGGGGAATTAGTCGGAATTGAGGAAAAAGCTTGAATGGCAGGCGCGTCGAGCGCAGTTTGAGCACAGGCAGAGAAAGGAAGAGGTGAAAAGGGCAAACACTTCCGTCAATTGATAGTTCTGACACCTATGTTAATACCGTTGGTAGTGGTAGAGAGGTACTTACCAGACGAGGAGAAAATACCCCTCCTAAAAGGGGCCTTGTACCACCTATTGGATGGAGGGGTTCTCAAGCAGTTAGCGCGCGAGCTGTCTATTGGTACAAGCACGCTAAGGTACAGGGGTTAGGCGTGGAGCAAGCCAATGGGATCTAGACCCGCTAAACGTGGGGTTATCCCGCACATCCAAGAAGCCTCTAGCCTCAGTCTGCTCAGGTACGGCTCAGGCGCAGCTAAACTCTATAAGTACACGTACCTATCTCGTATAGTGAGATTAAAGGACGGGATACAGCCTCACTGTCTTCGTCACATGCTCTCATAAAAAGGGTCACACGGCTGGCTTCAGGACAGATTTCAGTGTAAGTCAGAGATTGTTTCTAGACGACGCCGTAAGACACCGATGAGGACACGTTTCTCACCCTACCTAGGTAGGTCACCATCGTGTGACGGGACTTACCTGAAATTGAGATGACCGGTCACGCCTATGTATGTTCATCTGAAGTTGAGCTATGAGCAAGGCATGAGATGACATCTTCGTCTCATCACGTCCACCCTCCATGGGCCATGGAGGACAACCTTTAGTAGCGATATGAAGCGCACAATCTAAGGAAGCCTCACAAGCACCAAAGAAACACAATCTGCGCATTTACTGACTCCAAAAGTGAAACGAGTGAATTGTCTGTCTTAACCATGCCAGAAGCTAACATTCTCCCCTCAGACTAGAGTAAGAGGGGAGTCAGAAGAGAAGTAGTAATACATTCCAAAAAGGTCGAATACATCGCCACCCGATCCCAATTTCACGACTCTCTTCCCTACCGACATGAGTACGCTAGGGGCACCATGACTGTGTATTGTATTGTGTGAGGAGGAGTATGATGCTTGACGAAGTCCACTAAAACAAGACGTCGGTCAAACCCATTGTTGTGTCATCCCTTACAAGATATCAGGGTGCTTCTTCGCGGCATCCTCGTCCTCGCCCTTACCCTGTCCCTCGACCTCCTCAGACCCCTTCTTCGACCGACCGAACACGCTGCGAAGCTTGCCGGCAGTCCCTTGCTGCTGCTGCTTCTGACCCTGTTGCTGCGGGTCCTGGCCCTCGACGGCGCCAGTGTCGTCAGCGATGGGAATGTCGATGGAGTCGCCTTGAGGTTGCTGTTGCTGCTGCGTGGTTTCATTGTCGCCCTTGAAGCCGTCAGTCGTCACGGCCGTGTTGGCCTGCATGGGAGACGAAGACGTGTCCATGCCCTCGGTTTGACCCTTGGTGGAGGTGGTGGTGTGGGTTGGGTTCTGGGCAGCCATTTTGGATTTGGAGTGACTGTTGTAAGATGTGGTTTAAGGAAGTATCAGAAGGCAAGAGATGGATGAGGGATTCTTGTGTGTGGGTGAGATGCTGTGGTTGCTAGTTTCAGGATTACTGCTCCGGCGTCGACGACACTGCTCTTTTATATCCAGCACAGCTCGATATTCGTGACACCATCGTGACGCACGATAATGAGGTCGGTATGCTCCGGTTCCGTGTCGCTAGATTACGTGGCCTTCCGGTCGTGCAATGACATAGACAGTTTGCTCCTTGATTTCCATATTCAGAGTGCACGGATTAGTTCGTCGCGTCTTGCAACTGCCGAAGCCGACACTCGCCTGGCACAGACACGGGTTCCTGGTCCTGTCATTAGAAGTCAGATGGCATCCCTCTTGCCTGTGCGAGGTTCTGCTGCATTTGGAACGTAGTAATAGAACTGTGGTTGACTCCGCTATTGGCTGCTTATGGAAGAGCATTACACCTAATCGGCCACGACAGCATGTTGCACGATACACCGCAAACCAGTCATCACACTGCATTCCGCATGGAAACATCAGATCTGCGGTATTTTCGCTGGAATGTATTCGCTGAAACGGGTATCATGGGAATTAGAACTAGGTATTTCGTAATGATTCTACAAAAAAACACGCTAACTCGACGTATCACTATGTTCAACGGGCCCAACATGACGTACTCTGCAAGCACGCGAGACCCATTGTACTATCATGCCACATCCTGCCAGACTCCGGTAATTTCGATTGCAAGATTGATTACGGTGCTCGCTGTCCAGAGCCCAATGAGGCCCCAGCCTATCCGTTTGGTCATCATCCACTTACTCATTGGCACGGCCACGAGTAACGCAAACAGCGTTACGAGTAGTGCAATAGTCGAGACCATCAGGGTTCCCGTGACTTGAATGTGGTACGGCTGGTATTGGTAAGGCTCATCGGGATGTTTGGCGTGGTGTTTGTTTGCAGCATGTATGGTTTGATAGGCACCACCCAGGCCGATGCCGAGCAGGATGTTCAACAGAGGTCCACCGAAGCACGCCGACCTAGTAAAACGTCAGTGAAGTTCTCACAGTTCAGTTGAGAAGTGACCACGTACAGGGCCATCACAGGATAACCTAGCCTGGCTACTGTAACATCAGCAACGAGATCACCGACAGAATTGCCGACGGCGAAGATTGTCAGGCCTAGGATTGCTTCCGATATGTTTAATATGACACCAAATGCTTTCATCACCCCTACCACTTCGCCCGCCACTGTGGATATCCAAGCAATGGCAATAACAAACCCGAGGAAACAGAATGCGACATGATACCTCGGTTTAGAATAAGGGGACGTAGTTGTGAGGACCACACCTAACAGCACGAGAGAAGCCACTAGGGATATAAGCAAACTTCTGACAAGAACCTTAACAGGGTTTTCTAGGTCCTCGACCAAATTGGCCCATACAACGAGCACGCAGAATAGCGGGCCGATGAATATCTGGAGTATCAGTAACCAGCGGTTCCAGCCTTGGTCTTCTTCAACCACCGTCGAAGCATCTTGACCCAAATCTGAGGGAGGCTTAGGAGTATGCACTTCCGTAGTGGGCTGGATTGGTGCACTCGTTGTTTCAGCACTGGTGACAGTGATTTGAGAGCCACCCAGGTCAGTGCGATGTGGTGATGGACTACGACTCGTCGCTCCAGACATAGTGCTTCGTCTGTACCGTTGCCACTCTGTTTCTTGTTCGACAGCTTCATCGAATTCGATAGCCACTGGCGGTACCGTATGTGAGCGGCCCAGTGATAACTGATCCACGGTAGCGTCATCGGAGTCATCCTCGAATGGCTCAGTCTCCACCACCGGTAACGTTATAACCAGCAAGAAGATGCTTGGTACAGATATGACGCTAACAAATTTGTCCCAAATCGACTTGTTGCGCCACCCCTGTAGAGTAGGGAAGAGTGTGCCTAGTACTATGTGTGGTGGAGGCAAGATCCTGTAAGGCCACCATCGCACGGGCTTTGGGCCCGTATGTCCAGTCAAGCTTGAAATCGGGGAAGGGGGGTCTACAGCAGGGGATGGAAGATTTAGATACGATGGTTGTTGTGTACTCGGGGTCATCGCAAGAGGCGAGTCTGTATACCCCGGAAAAGGAGAAAGTTGCGGAGTTGATCTCTCACTGTCAGGGGGGCTATGTGTATTTAGCGGATGTAATACAGGGGTCAACAGCTGAGCTCGATGCTCAGAAGATGACTCAAGCAGTCTTTCGGTCAAAGGAGGAGCCAGTTTACCACCTATGGTATGAGGGATAGTGGTTCGAGCGCCGTCACCCACCACCTGTCGTTCTGCAATATCGCGGTCGATTGCTGCCGGAACATCTCCCAAGGAGAGGGCACGATTTCTAGTTGTCTGGGATCCTACGTTATGGTCTGCAGCAGGAGACGGCCTAGCTTGTTCCTGAACTGCAATATGAGGACCCATACGCAGGTGACTAACGGTAGAATGAGCGCGGGTATTGATCGATCTCATGTGCACGTTACCCTCTCTCTGTAAGGATGCTAATACCGATCTAAATTCGAGTGCGCCGACCAAACTTGGCCGGATTGGGGTGATTGTCGTATTGCTGCGCCGTCCTCTCGGTCGGTTCACTCGCATGCTGCTTGTAACTTCAGCTGCAACATGCTGGTTTCGATCAGATTGATCATCCACGTCTTCGTCAGCGTTGCCAATCTCGATCAAGGGCGTCCGCTCTAATGCCTCTACGTCTACATGGGCAGACGCGCGCCCTATTGACGTGGAGCGATCCTCATCATCAGGATCGTCTCGATAAGGTTCCAGCTCTTCATTGCCATCGTCACCGGCAGTCCTATAAACATGCGCCCGAGAGGCGGCTTCCTTAGCACGCCGGGCACTTTGTCTCTTGGTATAGGCGTGCCAGCCGACAACAACGAGCACATAGAAGAGATAGAAGCCAATCATGACAGCACACTCGGCGAAATATATTTGTCCGTCGAAGAGGAAGCCCACAGCAAAACCGACCGCTACTATGAAGAAGCAAATGTCTCTGACGAAAGTCTTCCTGGCCACCCTGAATTCGCGCACCAGGGCCATCGAGCCGGCGACGACGCTGGTGATGAAGCCAGCAGCACCAATCAGCTCACCGACAGCCATGCTGCCGCTGTTGGAGCCCATGGCAGCAAAGGTACTGAAGACATCCGGCGAGCCATTTCCAAAGGCCAAGAAGGTTACGCCAGCCAAACTCTCGCTCAATCCAAGAAAGGTAGAAATAGTGCTCAGATTGACGCTAAAGAAGTCACTCGCAGCAATGCCGATGGTGGTGAACAGCAAACCAAGCCACAGGACAAGGATAATAAAGGCCAAGGGCTGCACGCGGCCGAGGCTGCAGTAGTAAAAGTTTAGGTACTCGATGAGGCCGGCGTCTTCATCGTGGCAGTTGCGCTTGACAAAGGCGCATTGATCGGGCGCGTGGTGAACTAAGCGGCAATCCTTGTCAGACAGCGGCAGCAAGCTGCGCTGTTGATGCGTAGAGGCAGATGCGCGTGCAGATGTAGATGTAGATGCAGATGCAAATGCTGAGGCAGACGTGGACTTTGACAGCTGCCCACGCAGAAGTGAATATACAGCAAGAAAGCCAAAGATAAGGATCGTGGCCTGAAGCGGGCGAGTATCAAAGGCCTTCCTTCGACGCCATATGCTCGTGCTGCCAGCGATGGTGGCCATTTTGCGTTTGTCACTGGAGCGATTGGGTTACCCAAACGGCCGACGACGATGCGCGTTAATCCGACACCATCACCAAGGGCGCCGACGCCGACGACGACGATAAGCTTCGGCGCTATCCGATGTTGCGGAAACGATGCAGTCTAGTTTCAGGAGATGAGAAGTTACTAATACACTATTGCCCAGCTCGATCGTCGCTAGGTGAGATGAGGTTAGGTGCGGAAGAGAATAGAAGAGTGAGGACGTCGTTTTGTCGTTGTCGTTGGGTCAAGGGCCTGCTGGTGACACTACATCATGCTGAGGCAACTTGATCAGTCAATCCACGCTCGACACATCACTTTTTCGTTGGAGCTCAATCAATCAAGACGGATCAATTGTCGTGCTCCCGCCAAGACGTTACGGCTACGTAATGAGCATGATAAGCTACCCAGAACGGTAAGAGACGGGCCCCTTTCAGACATGGGTCACCCCGTATCCCTGTTCACATATGATACCTGCATATCCTGCAGCATTACATGTGCAGGCATATGCGGGTATGCAAAAGTACGGCTCGTACCTACATATACATAAGCATTGCAGATGCAACTGCCTAGGTAGGCGTGCCTACCTAGGTAGTATTTTAGGCACCTTCCAAGATGCTTGATACGCCTGAGAAGTTATTCGTAATTCCCAGGCATACTGCAGTAACTGCTAGCCTACGCCGTCTTGGCGCTTTCTGTGTCTCTCCCTTAATCAGACTTAGTTTGGCCTGATACCTACTAAGTAGTTAGCAGCTCATGTCCAGGAGGTAATTCAGCATCAACAGGCTCTCGACTACTTCAGAAACATATGCTCCATTCCGATTCGCGCTCAACAGCAGCAGACTTGTTAGCCTAACTTGAAGTACTACGCGGTCAAAATTGAAAACTAAAAGAATTAAACCGAACCAAGAGGTTTGGGAACGCGGGTGAGTGACGAATTACTCGACAACAGAACTTTGACAACCAAAATGAAACGCCTGCTCCTCCCTACTCCTGAGCTCACGTAGTGCTAAGCTGTAAGACAACGGGTATATTACCTCTGATGAACGTGAAAGCACCCGCCCGGAAGCCAGTTACGATCTCCACTTTGACTTCAATATTGTGTTATATTCAGGTGCTGCCTCGAACAGCTGGCGCTCACAAAACGCCTTATCTAGTAGTAACCATCTGACGCGACGACCCTATCTCGATGCATCCGTTGAGGAAGGTCCGGATGGCTTTGTCCTTCCTATCCCGCGCTGCCGGTGACTGGTCGTGATTGTAATCGGGTGCTGCAGAGTCCATGTGTATCCTAGCTTCTTGCCAAAGTTTAAAAACAGGCTTTTGTCCCTCTATGCTCAGCCACCTGCGATATGCTACCATCTGGATGGTACACATTAGCAATGAGTCACTATCAACATCCGCGGAGCCCATATCCACCCCTGCCGCCGCCCAATTCTCAACGGCATCTTTATATTCTTCCCAGATCCCTTCGTTCCATATCCTTGCGCCCCACATCGATATATTCCCTGCTGGTATCTTTGATATAACGTCGGCGGCATATGCCAGCACTGCTTGGCTATCAATATCCTCGGACCCCGTATGCGCACCAGCCGCGATCAACAGTTTTGCGGCTTGTGCGTATCTTTCCATTGCGCTTCTGGGCCCATCGTATTCCAGGAGAGCATCGAGGACACTGGGCAGTATTGTCCGACCACCACTATCTTGAGAGTTCACATCTGCTCCGGCCGCAATTAAAAGCTGCACGACGGTCGCTTTCCCACGCGTTGCTGCTTTCCGTAGTGGCGTTTCCCCTGAGTTGTCAGCAGAATCGATATCGGCTCCGCCGTTAATCAAACTCTGTGCAATATCTATCGCTCCTAGCCGTGCCGCTGCTTGTAACGGTGTATACCCTTCATCATCAGTAGAATTCGGATCTGCTCCTCTATCAAGCAAGAGCCGTACAGTAGCCATATCTCTTTTTCCTGCTGCTCTGTGTAGCGAGGTAAACCGTCTATAATCTGCAGAGTTCAGGTCTGCTCCTCGATCAAGCAAAAGCTCTACGGTAGCCGTACGTCCAAACGCTGCTGCTTCGTGTAGCGGTGTACGTCTTTTATCGTCTGCGGAATTCAGGTCTGCTCCTCTGTCAAGCAAAAGCTTTACAGCAGCTGTATTCTGTTGACGTGCTGCTTCACGTAGCGGTGTACGCCCATTATTATCTGTAGCACTTAGGTCTGCTCCTTTATCAAGCAAGAACTCTATAGTAGCTATATCTCCGCTTGCTGCTGCTTCGTGTAGCGGTATACGCCTTTGGCTATCTGTGGCATTTAGGTCTGCTCCTTTATTAAGCAAGAGCTGTACCATAGCTGTATGTTCGACCGCCACCGCGAGATGTAACGGAGTGTGCCCGTCCCCATCAACCGAGTCAATGTCTGCTTTTGCTTCAAGCAAAAGCTGAGCAGCAACAATCTGGCCGTGGATGGCCGCTCGATGTAACGGCGTGTACCTTTCATTGTCACTAACATCCAAGTCTTCTCCCTCCAGTTCTAGCTTGTTTATTATTGCGGAAATAGTATCGGTGAGGCCACGCTCTGACATTTCATGGAGGAAAGTCGTCGATTTTGGCGTTAGCTTCCGGAAATCAGCCACAAAATTAGATATAAGTACCCATCGCTCCCAAAGCTTGTTTGATGGATGGTCGAAGAAACCCAGGAGATAATCAGCCGAGGTAGCACCTTGCACTTTTTCTATAATTTGCGCGTGTGGTATCCACGAGAAGACTGCGAACCTTAGAAAAGGGTAATTCAACTCAACTTGCGGAAGTTTCTGCAGGTCATATACTCTCGGCCTTTTCTGATCTTTTGGCCCGGTCCAAAATTCCTTCCATTTCTGCGCCAGACTTTCTACTTTGGTTAGTTCCTCCATGGCAACATACCGCAAGCATGAGCGAACTATGAGGTAGTTTGCCTCTTCTAACACCACACCGGCCGGTTTCGAGTTTCCTGACAAAAGTGCTAGGCCGCGCTCAGTGAAAAAATCCTTCACCGACTGATGGGTGAATTGAACGATCCGGTTTTTAGCGTCAATAACTTCAACAAGGCCGCAGCTGAGCACATTGAACCCTTGAGCAATCTTGTCATCCTCCAAAAAGTGCTCCGAATTTCGACAGTCTTGGAGTGTTTTGTGTTGACCATCCGGGTCAATGGAAATGGCCCACCGCAGTTCATTTTCCGTCAACGGTCTTTCAGCGAAGCAAACCCATTGCACTAATCTCAACGTTGTCTGAGGTCTTTTTAGATCTCGGATAAGATTGAGATACAACTCGTTGAGATCTTGCGGTATCTTCTCGATCTCTTTCTTGATCGTAATATGGTTATTGGCTTCGCGTTCGAGGTCTAAGACCTGTCTCACTACGAGATCCGCCCATAGGAATACTCCCTCTGCGCGACTAGTTATCAAAGAAGCATAGTCTTCTCGGTGGGATGAAAGCTGATTTAAACTGGCCTTGACGTGTCCCTTAATATCAGCATCGTTCTTTTCATTAACTATTATTGTCAGGCAATGTGCAGACTCATGCTTGTCCTCCAGTATGGGATAAAAGCGGCAGGAAAAGCAAATCCTGAACTGGAACTTGGTCCTAGGAAGTCCTTTTAAGAGCCTCTTGAAGTCCTGAACCAGTTGAACAGCACTCTTCTCTTCTAATTCGTCAAGTGCATCCACAAAAACGATGATCGACGTCGAACCCAAAACTCTAGGAAGTGATGCCTCCAGAAAACCTCGCAACTCTCCTAGGTGCCAGTGCCATTTTTCACCTGGAGAGCCAATGGCTCTCCGCCTCTCAATGAACTTGTCGACCAGATCCGATAAAGTGCCTGGATATTTGTGAAGTAATTGGTGGAGAAGGGATCGGTAGAATCCTAGTGGCGTTTTCTGTAGTTCATGGCCACGTCCGTGGAAAAAGAATGAAAGGACACAATATTTCTTTCCAGCACCTAGCATGCTCTTATCCAATGCATGCTTCATAAGTGTTGACTTTCCTGATCCCGGTTTGCCCTTAATCCAAAGCAAACCCCGAGATTTAGAACGCCAATCTTTGAAAGACTGATGACTTTGCAGCCATGTGCACGTCCCATTGAGGGCAACTTGAATGTCATTATGACGGCTGTTGATTTCTGGAAATGCTAGTGACTGGAGACAATCTAATGTCGACTGTGACGTCGGTTGATAAAGGCCTGGGTCATTATTAGTATTGAATAAATTTAAATAATCACAGGCTTTACCCGTATATGATCTAGTAAAACGTACTCTCTTCAGAAAACCTTTGAGCTATATCGTCCACTGCCTTTTCCACTATCCTCTGCAGCCGCCCCAGAACGATGGTATAAGGCGGATTGTACATAGACTCAAATTTCACGAGCTTCGAATGGTCAGTGTGAAGTGGAACATTGTCCTCTTGGGCCGCCGACACTACCCCTATCTTCGTAGCTGATTCTTGCGTCACCAGAAAGCCCATATTATTACCTGTCTTGGTTATTGTTCCGTCATCAAGGACCTGCACAGACTCATCACCTATAAGGCTCTCCTTAGGGATACGGGGTGGGTGTCTTACGTCTATAGTTGGACTCAGGTTAAGCTCGAAGAAGTTTACGAAAACATACCGGCCCTCAAAGGTTTTCGAGAACTGATCCGTAATTCTCTTCAAGTAGGCTGACGGCGCCGAGTCCCTGTCGACAACAAGACTCTCTACCAGTGGTCTGTTCGGCCGGCCCCGAACGACGGCAAGTAGTTGCTCGTATCGTAAGCCTAGGTTGGGAACACCAAAGAAGAGCATCGCATAGCAAGCTTTGTGAATATTGGATGCCTTTACCGACGAGTTGTGTGCGCGGAGAAGTGCCTTACCCTAGAGTCAGGATCAAGAATTCGGGAATTGATTACAGTGGCCAACTTTACCTCTTTGATCACCAATCCTCCCAAACTATGACCGATGAAAACTATTGGGCGTTGACTAGTCTTTCCCACTCTTAGCTATTGGGGGTTTCCATACAGATAGTTGATGACATACTCCGGTAGCTTGCCTGAACGAGGTAAGGTTTTCCATAAGCATGTCTCCCAAATCCCCTATTGATTGTTTCGATTGGCTGGTTTGTAGCTTTGTATTATAGCCATATAGTATAATGCGGGAGTTAGGTATATCCGTGGGAAGATAATCCCTCAGCCACATCTCTTCACTGTTTGGGGATTTCCAGGTCTGGAAGGCATGAATACCGAGGCCGCATACCGCAACCAAGCTACAGTGAGAGACGATGTGTTGTCAGTGTCAGCCAACCTATCTGGATAGGCACTCTTGTACTTACTCAACATGAGCCTCATTCTCGTGTTCGTAAAGCGGTGTGATGCCGTAGAATTCAGAATCAAACCTATAGGGATATGCTTTTTCCTTGCTAGTGGTTTGAAGCTTTCGAATCAACTCGTCGCCGGGAAGCGACGTATGAAAGGTAGCAGTAGCACAAGCGCTATGTTTGTTGGCTCGCACCGAAGTGACGTGTCTTGGTTCGCTCGTATTCTCGAGTAAAATGGATTTCAGATCGTCTTCGAGACTTTCCAGACTCTTCTCGAGAGGGATACCATTGATACGGATAGTTATATCTTGTTCTTTGGCGGCCTTCAATTTGTTACCTTCTAAAGGCTTTTTATTACTTTCGGGGTGATTCTTGTTGCTTTCCGGTAGTATTTTGACACTTTCGAGAGGATTTTCGTTGTTCTCAAGTGATCTTTTAGGCGAGAAGTAGTAAACGTTTGCCATCGTAATGATAGTGACCGCGATTATAACGAGGGACCAGCCTGTCCTTTCGCGTATGGTTAGGTTGGGAAACGACATGATAGCCATGATATCAATAATAAGAGTGAATCAAGCTAGAAATTCGAAGACGGTTCGTCTAGCATTCACGCTATTTTGGTTCTGCAATGATAGATGAAGAATGTTAGACAAGAGGATCAAAGGATACGAAGATATGAAAATGAGAAGATGAAAACGAGTCCTTGTATTTCCTATATGGTGGAAGAAAGCCTGCATATTATGGAATATCCCAGCAGGCTGTGCCTATGTTATGCTACGCGCCGCTACTGCAGGATCGGTGCAATGCGCATTTCAGCTCTGCCCAAACTGTCATCAATGCTACCTAAGCAAATAGGCAGGCAATGTTCTATCCGTGGACTGCTAGGTTTGAGGTATATAAAATAGGGTGGCGCCGAGTTGTCATCGATAAAATAGAAAGCTTTGCCAGCGAAGCTGTTCTATATTTAATACGCTGTAATTTCATGTGTCTTAGCACTTGGAATTTCAAATCCTGGCCGAGCGGCGACGACCCTAAGCTGCACCCTGTCTATGGTACCTGGGCCAAAACCTTTGTGTCTAGCCCGACCTTTTACTTCTAAACCGAATCTCTAGCCGAGATAGAGAAGAGTATAAGGCTGGCAGCATTACGGTTACTGGCTGGTGGCCGGCCATAATACGTCGCGTACGTACGGAGTATGGGGCCTTCCTTTTCGGCGGCTTTCAGCGCTTCGCAACATCAAAAAGCATCTCACGATACGTAAGCTACAGCGCCTCGACCTTATTCTTCAAGATTGCGGTCTACTAGTACTAGCGATCCTGGTCAATGGTAGACCTGCAAACTCGAAATAGACTACCCAATAGGAAGCCAAACTTCAATATTAAGCTTTTAGAGCGGTTCGGTAATTCTTGTTCCCAATAACCGGATCTGTGTCGCAATCGGGACCATAGCCGTACAATTATAGATATATACCCACTATTAAGTAGGTAGGTAGGTAATTGAGGAGGAGATTGATACAGAGTACATAGCCTACCTAAAACGACCACGAAAAGGGCTTATAATGGCCAGGTCTGACCTGAATCAACCAGGTCAAGTAACTATTTACATATACTATTACAAATGATATTCTATTTTTATTGAAAGCGAAAGAATTTATATTCAAAATAGATTATAACGCTGCTGCCTTCGCTAAGTTTTAAACATTGTTACTTAACAACTTCACACGATAGCCCCTTTTCATGGCCGTTTATGTATACTAAGAATGCAGAGAGATCTAGCTCCATCTATAGTTGACTTGTGCGATGACGACATTGTCGCGTGTCGTCGTACTCTGCATTCGAGGTCAGTCATAATTTCTGTCCGGTTTATATACTACAATACTACCTTTAAGGACGGATACCTCCAGAGCGCTTGATGACCAGGCCATGAATTATTTGTGAAGTATTAGGTAGCCTCCGTGGTGAATGCTCACCTGCACGTAGAATTGGAGACGAGCGGGTGAAAAGTAAGGGGCTGAGATAATAGGTCTTCTTATCGCGTTATCTTATCGACCTTTAGTACTTACCTTATCTACGTCCATACATGTAAATAGTACATACGCTATTTATTAGCTTCAGATTAGTTATGCTCATCGTCTGAACTCATCTTGCCTTCGTATTTGGACCTCATCAATGGCCAACCATGTCTACACCAGCTGAAGACGATAACACCGGCCCTTGGGATAAGGAGACAAAGCGCAAGTTTCAAAAGCATGTAACACCCATTCCTCGCACTTGAGTTGGCCCGACTAACTGCTCCGCCCCGGGCATCTAGCAAGTCCAAATCCGAATACTTCGACCCGTGCCAAGAAGCAGCGTCGAAGAGCATACGATGCCTTAACCGCAACGCCGGGGATCGTGCCATGTGCACCGATTACTTCGAGTAAGCGCCCTCGGCCAATTCTGCCTGCCCTTACCCTCGCGCTGCGAATCTGTTTCCAAGCTCCTTGCATCCCGGCGCATACGAAATGACCAGCGGAGTTCAAAAGAGAAGAAGGGCGCGAAGAGACCAAGAATGCGAATTAATGCTGATACAAGACTATATGCTAGGGCTTACCGAGCATGCAAAAAGGAATGGGTAAGCATCCACCAACATTGCTACATAATGTTGATCTTATGGTTGAAGTTGGTGTATCGTGTATCCTAACACTTGGTCGCTCTCCAGATCAACAAGCGCAAAGAGGAGAAGAGAAAAGCGGGCAGCTTCTTCTGGTAGGCGGTAGCCGACTTGTGCGAAGAGGCCAGAGATTCGCCGGCAGCCTCAGTGAGAATATGGTACTACAAGACTTGCTGGTATAGAAGACATGCAATACCCAGGTAGTATCAATGGAAGAGGAAGACCTTAGAGAAGAGGAGAGAGAAGAAGGAAAGGAGCGTGTAAAACCACCTTGTAACAGTCTGTTTGTACTACTATGTGAACTCATTAGGTACTTACCCCAACTGTATAGTCGACAGTTATGCTGCTCGCATTACACACTCGTTGCGAAGGACATAGACGCCTGACGCCTACCTATGGTTGAGCATACTAACACGACATATGGACTACGTATATGTAGATACCAGCAGTATGTACAGCGATGATCTGTGTTGCGCTAAGCAACTTCGCGCTTGGTAGGTACCTACATATGTAAGTATATGTATCTAGGCATCCCACTACACATATGCACCTAGGTGGGCACACCGGCACAGAAATTCTAGATGTGAGCAGAAACCCACCCCACTAAAATAAGAGAGCTCCAGCAGAGCTCAAACGCTGTGTCCTGCATACAGACGTAAAGTACTACATATCCAGAGTGGTACAAAGCCACGAGGTTTCCATGCCACTCATACAAAACGAGCTGTGAAGTGAAGCCTTCGAGAGCCTACTGCAGCATCTGAGAGAGAGAATCCTGATAGCTTTCGCAGCCGTAAACCCTGACATACCTACCTAGGTACTCAGTCCTGGCTTCAAAGTGCTGCTGCCACTATCATTGCAGGTGTCATGTGTGCTGCTACCTTTGCATCTTGCCACAGCGACCGCCAAAGCTCGTGAACCGGCCATTCTCAAACTAGGCGCTCAGCAGCCCTGGCTAACAATGACATCTTCTACTGACCGACATCTTCCTCTCAGTCTAACGGCCTCCTCTCACATCTCTTGCGATAACCCGCCAACAGCAGCTCTGACAACCCTTCCCACCGCCCTAGCTGCAGCTGTTGCTCAACCCGCATTGCTGGCCTCCCCCCACCTCCATCCTTGCCCACCGTCGACTCAGCATCGCCAACCATAGCGATATATCGCTTATCACCATGACGCCGCCCAGGGTCCCGCCATTGCCTCGTATGGTACAGCTCAAGCACAGTGTTGATGTTCAGCTCGACCATTCATTTCATGAACAACAATGGACCATAGTTGCCAACCTTGCGCGTCAGCGCTACAAGGCAACCAAGGACGAGTATTATAAGGTATGCCTTCTTTCTTGATATTCCCTTTTTCCTTTTATATCGTTCACATTCCGTATGACCCATTTGCCCTTCGTTTATCCGCATGACCCGCCCCTGATTCAGGGTATGGATCCACGTGTTGGTTGCGCAGCACAAGCGATTGCTTCTTATAGCGCACCATGAAGGACCTCGGGACTCAGGCACAACACAAACAGAGATCGGTAATGATGAGTTCAATCTGCCTTCAAAGGAAAACTGAACCACATCCACTATGCCGCCCTTTCTTTCAGGCTGTAGGAGGCACAACCTTCACTTAATATAGAAGACCCTATTCACTGAGAAATCTCATCTTGATGTTGAAAGCATTTTGGGCTACGACTTCGCTTGCTCGGGACATAGTCGTCATGAAATTACAATGCTAGCCATGTATTCTTATAATTCTGTCCATGAGGAAGTCTTGGTCTACTAGAAACTGACTCTCCATTCGCAGGCCGTGGAGATTGCCGCTAAGTCTCGTGGCGACAATGCAACAGACCTCACTGCCGGTAGGGAGGCTGTGGAGGCCATGATCAACGATAATACAATTATCAAGGACGTCGATGCATTGGATCTTTATGAATTCGCAGTTGATGGGCTCTCTATGGACTATTCCAAGACGATTGGAGTACTTCGCTCCAGGCTAGCCAAGGCTCTTCCCAAAGATCGAACAGCTAGTCTTAAGTGTCTAGAAGCTTGCATGTGGAATTCCGACTGGGAGAATGCGCAAGAGGTATATGAAGCCTATAATCGGTCGCATGCTTCAAGACTAATAACTTGAAGATTGCTGTGTCGCTCAATAAGAACTTCCCCGGAGACCGTAACCTTCTATTCCAAAATATCCTAATTACCTCCCTTGTCGCAGTAAGCCGGATCCTCGCTCAGAGTGTTGTCACTTTCCTGATAGGATTGCAGATATCCGACAGTGCCCAGGAAAATAAGAAGAAGCTGTTCGCTAACCTAGCGAAAGCCCAAGTGGATAGAGCTTTCAACTTACGTCCTCCAGTAAGTGCTCTAAATTATACAGACAGCGAAAAGAAGGTGTCAGCTCAATGACAACAGACAGGCAAAGAACAAACCCACTCCGCACCGATAGCCACCGGAGAGGACGAAGTCAAGCTCTGGATTAAGATTCAAGAGAGATTTGGCTCGCCTCAAGAGATTCTGAAGCTTTGTTCGCTGCCTAATTGGGGTCCATTATTCTTTCTCGAAAGCGGATTTACTGATGCCTTCTTAATGAGCATACGACTCCTAACCACCAACAGCCTGTGGGAAGAGGTTACGCGCGTTGCGTACATTATTTTTGACTATGTCATTACGGTGGGACACCCCACTAACAACTTTGAAGATCAGGAAGACAAAAGATCGGCTATCCCTGAGCTGCCAGACAACGGCTCAGACTCAACTGCCACACTTGCTGCTGAAAGTGCAGTCCACAAGCAATACATAATAGCATCGCGCGAATGGCTTCTCTGGAAGAGCGCCTTGAATGCCATCACCAGGAACTTGTCCAACAGGGAGCAGTAAGTTACTAGACGACGGGGAAATACGAAATGGCGTGCTGACTGCTGTTGTCCAAAGAGCTTTGGAAGCTTTTCATGAGAAGATCAAGAAGTTATTTCGTGTTCTAATGAGCAAGAAGTACGTTGAGTCTGTTTTCGAGCAGAACTACGATCAAATCTCACTAGATATCATCTTTGCTCGGGCCTCGATAGCCACCGAATTATCCTGTAGCAAGTCAGAAGAGACTAACAGGGTCCAATGTCTTCTCAAATTTGCGAAGAAATACATGAAAGGTTCATCTTGCTTCACCACGCTGAAGGGATACCTAGAAGTCCTGAACAAAGAAGAGATTACTAATTTTGTTGGCGATTTGGGGATTGAGCACACCAAGAATATCGCTGTGAGCCACATAAACTATATCTATACTGCACATGGAGAATACTTCTAACATCATTAGGATATGAACTTGTTTGACAAGCTGTCCCTGACCGCTCTGAGCCTGAGGGTAGAATTCTTTCAAGCAACATCACTCGATGTTGCTGAAGAATGCAGAGTTTGCCACTCTCTAGCCAACAATGGGCCGGACTGTGAGCCCTGCCTCAAAAGTATTGCAGGGAGGGCTCTCGATGCTTTCAGCGTAGGAGCGCAGGACGAGGAGACTTCGCGGAAAGCCGCCGCCGACACCGAAGACCCACTCTCCAATTTTGCCGTTCTAGGTTCTATCTGTCTCATCAAGCTTGCTGGAACTAGTTGTGAAAAGTGGCGGTATATGAAGGAGTCCCCGCTCTACCACACTGATATGCAGTTATTCTTGCAGGCAGTAGTATGGCTCGACTTCTACATGAGAAAGACTCGTAAAAATGACCCATTACGGATGTTGCTCGTTAAGCTATATCTCATGATGGGGTGTGTGACACGGGCTTTGGATATTTGGGGTTCCTTCGGCGTCAAAAATACCCTTCTTGAATGTCTCGGAACAGTTTGTCTTGATCGTCTCGCTTCCATCTCGCCCAGTCATTTCATGACAGGACCCAGTTCTACCAGCAATTTTGCAGAGCCTTTCATTCGTCATTTTGAGACCGCGCTTCAAAAGAGATACCCGGACACCGTAACCAAGATCCTCCAAAGCGGTAGCTATGCAGAGCTTCCCGAAATTATAGAGCTTGCGCAGAGCCAGAGTCACAATTGCGTCCCTGTGTTGGCTGTGGTGGAGTACCGCCGGGGAATGCGTCTCAACAACAACCGAACTGGCACTCTTATTCGGGACGAACCACTCATTGGTACGTGCCATCAACTCACTTTCTCTAGGTTATCGAAATGAAAGAACAGGCTAACTGATACACAGACTCTTTATGTCTCGACAATGAGCTTCTAGATTTTACTGACTACTCCCCTTTACCACACTGGGCAGCAACCCGGTCTACCCCTATTCAGGAGCTTGTCGCCTACGGCCCTTTGCCAACGGTTTGTTCAAAACGAATCCTCCCCATGAATGTACCACCGACTGACTCATTGATTCCCAGAATCGTCGCTGTCATCTCAGCATCTTAGCCGAACGCTTTCTCGATTTAGTCGGTTACGTACAGCCCAAGGAAGTCAAACCTTCCAAGGCCAGTCAACTACTCTATGTAGACTTGCAAGCCGCCGTGTCGTCCTGCAGGGCTCTCCACAAGAGCCTGGACACCTTCGTATCAGGCGAAGGCTATGACGAGCGTGACCTAACGGGTCCGGAGACTTGGTACTTTAGAATCGTGACTGAGCTCCCGAAACTCGTCAAACTCATCCTCGATACCATCATCCTCCCCGCTTCCTCAGCCAAGACTACAAAAGACGAGGTCCTCGTGGTCTCGCGCCGAATCCTCTCCATCATCGACTACCAGACGAATGACTTCCTTGCCGTCCCGGACGGCATCCCGGCGAGGATACATACCCTTCATGGTGTCGCAGCACTGCATGCTATGGGCATGCTGCGCGAGTCGTCCTTGGCCATAAAGATCACGGTGCAGTATGTATCTGCGACCTTCGACAGAGTCAAAGCAGCGGATAAAACTCGCGGTGCTAGCGAGATCGCATGGATAACCGCAGAGATGAAAAAGCTCTCCCTTGCTGCTAGTGCCGCTGACGCGCAGATGAAATCTCGCGTCAAAAAGTTGACTGAGAACTTACATAACAGTGGCTGGGTCGATCGCCTTGAGGGCTGGGCTTTCAGCGACAACACCTTGCCGTATGGGAATGATGCTGAGTTTAAGCGTACTGTGGCTGGCAAGCTGGCACAGTTTATTCCTAGTGATGCTCGTGAGGTTTGGGCGATGGATATTGCTGACTCCTGGCGGGATGTGATGAAGGGCTGGGGGGCTGTTCGGTTCGATTGAGATAGTCGATAGATAGCATTCAGAGACGACATTCTGTCCTCACTATTTGCAGTTTACATAATGCCACCGCCTCATGGAACGTTTGCTACTAATCATGTCTTTAACTTTCTTCTGCGTGATAGAATAACTAGTCCTAATGAAATGGAGCCATGCTGCCAGGAGAAATGTCACCGGTAAAATGAAATAAGCTCAGTGCTGCAACATTTAGGAGAAAACATAGCTTTGTATTGTTGTAGGAGACAGAGTTATGGGCACACCCAAGTTGAGAAAATGGTATCATTATCCTATATAACAGAGTCTTGTCTGTCCTCTATCTTAGTACCCATGAACAACATGCACTTTAATGTCACGGAACGTAATGAGAAGTAAGAATAAACTCAGCCGCAATGCTATATCATCCATAAATGCGAAATGCACCATACCCCCGTAATGCAATTCGGTCGGCCCGCCTAGTTCGATACCGGATACCCATGACTCCACGAGGCGAACTAAATCTCGCATGTAATAGTAATCTGTCGCGCTCCTTTCAAGCATGCTTCGCGCTGCCTCTCATCGGATGGATCAAGAAAAGGAGAAATCAAAAATCAAAAATTACCGCCCGTGAATAACTAACACTGCCTGTATGTATACAAGTCTGATCTCTATGCCCTCTCCCTCATACCACTGCTCGAGCGTCTCCGTTTGCGAGCAGAAAAGGCAGCGGCCTCCTCTCTCAGCGTCACCCAGGCCCAGAACCAACTAAGACATTCGAGAAACGTGAAGGCGAAGAAAACCCTGTTGCGCAGACCCTCCCCTCCACTAGCGGTGCCGTAGGCAGGCGGATAGTGATGGGGCGCCAGCGATGCCGAGGGCGTGGTGAAGTAGGTGAAGAGGGTCAGACAACCGAAGAGCACGATGCGGGCCGGGGCTTGGGAGCCCCAGTAGTGGACCAGCCAGATCTCCTCGGGCATAGAGAGGGTGACGAGGTCGGAGAGACCGACGAGGAAGAGGATCACGGCGAGGAAGGAGGACGTCGGGGATGGCGTGGAGAAGTATTGCGTCTGAGGCTGCGGTGTCGCATCACTACGTATTAGTATGTATGGCATGAAACAGTACTATCGTCGTCGTCATTGTCATCGTCCTCCGAGGTTGCGAGAGACATACCATTCCCACGGCTTCTCCCAGCACCCAGACGAAGGCTTGGTCGGCTATGGCGACCGGGTTCGTGTAGAAGAAGTAGGCGAGCGTGATGTGGAAGAGACACAGCGAGGTCAGGATGGTGCTCGCCGAGATGAGAGCCATGCTGGCGGTTGCGATGGCGGCCGCGGCCGCGGTGCTCTCTTCGATCTAAATAAACTGTCGTGGAGGACGGAGATGTTGTCGCTACGACACTTTGAGGCCATGAGCTGTGACCATGTAGTACATTCTTCCGCTGTAGGCACTGAGGTAGTAGCGAACGGTGTTGAAGTCCGCTGTATCAAGAGAAAATGCGATGGATGGGTTATCGTCGCCTAGTCAAAATAGATAGGTAGTGTTAACATTTGCTATCTACCATATGTACATGAGAATATGGAGAGAGTTGGAAGTTCCAGTGCAACCACATGATAATATTGATGAGTTGGCAAGCAGGCAGCGGCAGCAGCAGCTGAACGGCAAGGAAGGTCACGGTATCTGTGTGTATGTTTCAGAACATGCCTACTTGATACTATAATAGGTGCCTACCCTACTTAATCCGGCACGATGCGGATGCGACAACAACAGGGTTCCCCCAAGACAGGTATGTACTGCCTGGATGTAGTCGTACCGTGACGTACCCTGGCAAGCGTTCGCACCCCACTACGGCTACCAGGCGGTACCTTGCCCCGCCATAATCAGTGTGGATACGGCACTTGGGAGCCAAGGTTGCGCGTCGCCCCAAGATTGACTTAACTCGATGTAGCAGTGCCCGCTAGGTAGCGGGAATCTAGATATAACTTGAGTGTAGCTAGACAGATGAAGAGTTGTTGTTAAGTCCTCTTTTCAAAGATCCAAGCTCTTAGATTGTCATGAGCACCAATCCTACCATAGAATTCAGCAAAGGATGAACGCATAAATATTTGGCATATTCATGCTAATGCGACCACTAAGGATAAGGACTCCGAGGTACTTCCAGGTGGGTGGTCGTCTGTACGTGTACAAGTTTACTGCAGTAGACCCACACACACACACTATGTACACTTGTGGGTACTTGAAGCGACATGGGTAACTTCAGCTATTTCCCCAGTCGTTCTTGTTTCTTTATGCTTGTCTTCCTTGATATCACAGCTAGAAGGAGCGCTCTTCAGAGCCTCACAATCCCCTAAATGCTTCTTCGGTGACATTTAGCCTTTGATGGTTCAGAGTTAATTTGCTCCTCGCGAACCTCGACCCCAACTCCCAACTCTAACCCCGCGAACCCTCCATTGCAATCCCTGCCCCCCACCTACAGTACCAGGGAGATACGTAGGTAAGCTGATATCGCCGAAATCGCCATGACCACGGCCACGGATCCTAACGAAGATGCGCCGCTCGACACGGCCCGCCATATCCGCTACTGGCAGCGCTGCTTCCGCTCGGGCCTCCCGCACCACTACACGAGTAACGATAGTATCCGCCTGACCCTCGGCTTCTTCATCCTCTCCGCCCTCGACCTCCTGTCGGCCTCGTCGCCGACGCCCCTCATCGCGCCCGAAGACCGGCCCCGGCTGCGCGCCTGGGTCCTGCGACACCAGCATCCCCATGGTGGCTTCTGCGGCTCACCACATCATGTCCTGCCTGACGGCTTGACCTCTAAATTCGACCCCGACACCCAGACGTACGTTGCTCGTGATCCTGCCAACGCCAACATAGCCGCCACTGGCTTCGCGCTGTTGTGTCTGGGCATACTCGCTGATGGTGATGGGTCCGACGCCTTCTGTCGCGTCGACAGGGAGCGCACTTTAAGGTGGCTGAAGAGGCTGCAGAGGCAAGATGGCAGCTTCGGCGAGGTCCTGACCGATGACGGCCGCATATCCGGGGGCAGGGATATGAGGTATTGCTATATCGCCGCCATCGTACGCTGGGCCTTAGGAGGCGGCGAAGGCGACAAATCCCTAGACTTCGATGTCGATGCGCTCGTAGGCCATATCCGCCGAGCGCAGACCTTTGACGGCGGCATGAGCGAAAGTTCCACGCACGAAAGTCATAGTACGTGACACTCATTTCTATCTCTCCACTCATTATGTCCCATCTCGGCGCCCATCGTCGCCTATCAGTATAGACCGAGGCTGACTCGTCTGTCTGGGTGTCTCCACGATAGGTGGCTACGCATACTGCGGTGTTGCTGCGCTGGCACTCCTCGACTCAACCGGTCCCGACCCTTGCCCAACGTCGAACCACTATATTCGTGCTGGCATTCCCTCGGTACCCGCCCTGGTACACTTTCTTGTCAGCCGACAGTTTGTGTACTTGGAACCGAGCGGCGAAAGCCCTGATGATAACGATGCTGCGAATCACCCGCTCCCCGATTCTCTGACCGATGGCATACCCCAGTTGGCGGGTTTCAGCGGACGCCTGAACAAACTTGCCGACACCTGTTACACCTGGTGGAACAGCGGCGCTTTAGTACTGCTCGGCGAAGAAAAGCTCATAAACCGTCGCCCTGCGCGGCGCTTCATCCTCGAGAAGACGCAGCATCTCATCGGCGGCTTTGCGAAATTCCCCGCCGGCCCACCGGACGTATATCACGCGTATATGGGCCTTGCCGCCCTGGCCACTATGGGTGGCGCCGAAGGTGAACCTGGCCTAGCCAAGTTCGATCCCCGCCTATGTATTAGTTCGGATGCCGCTCATAGGATGTTTAAGGGGCGGGAGCGTATCTTACATCTGGCCGCCCGTACGGGTAGCAATGAGGATGGCAATAGCGATAAAATCGCTTGATGTGAGGGGCACTAGGACGAGTAATACCAATAAGACGCGGCTTCGCCTATGGTGCGGCAGTCCTCTTGACCACAGACACAGCACAAGGGAGGTTGCAGGCGTCGCAGGCCGACAGCTCAATATATATCAAGCTAAGGCCGTCATTGCTGGTGGTATGCCGGATTATACTTCATTCTCGGCAAGATGCTGATATATAGGCTACAAGTCGGGTCTGTACTTTATATGGCATCGTATTGGGCTTTATGGCTAGCCCTGCGGCCATCTGAAGTGATGTATAGGTGTATATAACTACCTAATGTCACATATTATGAAAGACTCAGTGATAAATACAAAGAATTACCCATTCGTAATGTTGTTTCGTTTTTGTTTTCTCCCCGACTCATCTATCTGCCTACTTCATCCACTACATCTCTTCCGGTGGAAGATTCTTCCGTATAAATAAAGTTGAGTCTGTCTCCCTGGTTCTCTGACGCTGTCTTGTAACTTCTGATACACATACCTATTAAGTTACCTACCAATCCTAGGCATAGATACATATACTTTTCAATACACACTTACCGCCTGAGCGTCTAGTGAGTTTGGTTCGGTTCCGATCAGCACTATACGGTTTGTCGCCAGGTGCTCATTTTACATATGTCTATAGACATCATTATATCCCGCTCTCAATGCCATGACTAAATCCAACGTTAGTTCTAAGCAAGGTTTTCATCTCAATATAATTACCGTCTTTGGACTCATGGATAAAACGAGACGATGTATACCATGAACACAGGAACTGAGTGTTGTCAACGAAACTGTGATTAAAAGAGAGGAGATCGGCAGTACCGGGCCAGACTATGACTTTAAGCCACTGGTCAACAAGGCATACAAAAAGTCCTGTGCTCAAATCCAAGATAAGGTCGGAAAATCCTACACGGGGCTGACAAATGCCGGGAGCAGCTGGTTTAGACAGCTCATTGCCAGGAGAAAAGTGCAGGTGAACCCCCTTAAACAGCAGAGGCCAATAGAAGGCAAGGCATATTAATATTTATAATCGAGTAGGATCATGATGCCTGGTATCGAGTCTAGGTGTTCTGCCTAGGAAAGGCATAAACCAATACGGTGGCCCCTATGAGGTAGTGAAGTCTTTGATTGAGCATTGAACGTTAAGTAAGACTGTCCAGGTTTCGGATTGGGCCGCCTCCTTTTCACCAGCACTCATATTCCCCTCAAGAAACCCACTGGTATTTACTGGATTATTAGCCGTTTTATCAGTTGCAGAAGCGGCTTGATGTAAAATGAGATGCTACTTTGTAAGACGCGGGATGCTACGCCACCTGGACTGCTCGAGCCTCGCCCCCATCGCTCCGGAGAGAACGACTTTCGTTCAACTCTTAGTATTCTTTCGCTCTCATCCTCTGAATGAATGCTCTTTTACTTTTTTGTTGTTGAAGTGATACTAGGCGGTCGGATCAGAGACACCACAAGTCAGTGCCCACGATGTCAAATCACACGATATTTCAAGCACCCCCAGCTACCCTACCGATGGATTCGTTGTTGCAGTGCGATGAAACTCTGAACCAGCTGCGCTAGCAGAGAAGCACTGGCAACAGCATCATGCGCAATCGATACCATCATCGGAGCAGCGATCAAGTCCTACACGGATATATGGTTGGGTCCCAGAAGCCCCTGGCTGCCTTTTGGCGATAATCTCACTCGTGGCTATCGTTATTATCTTACTTGTACATCAGGGGAACTATCTCCCACAGTGGCCCTTGGGAATCACAATCAACGCCCTCGTTGCCATCTTTGCGGCAATTCTGCTACCGCTATCTGAAGGCATTAGCCAGCTCAAGTGGCAGTGGTTTTCTCAGCAGCCGAGACGAGTTATTGATATAGAACACTTTGATGCGGCAAGCCGAGGTCCATGGGGATCTCACCGATTCCTTTTCCGAGGAGAGCCGCCCTTGGCCACCGGCTCCTCGAGTCGTATGGCTCTGGCCCTGGAGGTTCTTGCGGTCGCTTTTCGTATGGCCGGCACCGTAAAGCGTATTCCTGGAATTACACGAACATATCTTCTAACATTATTTAGTGAATACAAGGCCTATCATAAAAGTTATGTGTATTTTTTGAGAAACCATGTTACTCAGCTAGTCGTATCGTCATGATTCATGGTTGGTCATCGGTCAGGGGCACGACCTGGCGGCGGATGTTAGTTGTTGGTAGCTGCCTGGGCGTCTTCAAAGTTTTTTTTAAAGGACCCCAAGCTCCCCATGGCGGTAAGCGAATACCGTCACATGTTTCAGAGTAACACCGCCGCTCGGAGTACGCAAGTCTTCTCGTTGAATTCTGTTGGCTAGGAGGCTTGACGCGGGCATTTCCCCTTGATGGAAATTACAAGCTTTTGGCACTACGCGCAACACGTTTCTCTATGGTATATGCATAAGCCAACCTTCGTTTATCTTATTGTCAGGTTCATTACACAATACCGCTTTAGCTAAAGTCATCTCACCAATACGCTCCATATTACCATTCCTGCCTACGTTCTTGGGTGGCCAGCTAGACCAGCCGGCGCTCCCAATGTTTAATCCTAGCATGTCATCGCGTAACATGAATAAGAAGCCCGAGGACGCCTGTTATATTGAGACCCCTGTGAAGGACACAGAAAAGCGTACCGAGTTCTTCCCACTATATTGCCAAGTCAAAGCCTATCCTTCAATGGGCGGAGTCGTCATCGGACGCTTCACCGCCGTACAGCTCAAGCAACTGGGCCTTTCCAACTTGAAGTCAGCACCACGCTCACATAGCAACAAGGAGGAAGACGAGCTCGCTCTCGCCATCATGCGGCAGGGCGCGCATCGGTGGCCGAGCTGGAAGTTCCACGAATTCCACCGCAAGCGCCTCGCGCACACGCCATACGACTTCCACTTCCCGCCACGAATCAACGTCGGGTATCCATCTTCCGGCAATGGTGTCTGGGTGTACAAATTCTCTGAAGATAGGATGTGGTTTGGCGAGGAGGGCGTCGTCAAGCCGTATCTTAAACGTCAGCCGGATGGTTGGTACGAGCATATCAATATGGCTCTAAATGCGGACGAGAGGTGCGAGGTTCTGAGGTCGTTTGGGGCAAGGTTCTACGAGACCGTGGACGACTGTGATGATATCCCGAAGACGCTCGAGGAGGGTTATGAGAAGGGAAAAGCGCATGAGCTGTTACTGCGTAAGATGGAGGACGAAGACTATGAAGACAAGTGGCTTGAAGACTGCGTGCTTAAAGATACTTCGAGCAATAACTTCTAGTGACAGAAACACCCCCAAGCATAATCCAGGAATAGGCCATTAACACTGACCAGCGTGCCTCCGGGGTAGTATCCAAGTAAAGGGAGGCCGCGATGGTGGGTGTATCCCACCTCTCAGTATCAAGCACTTGGAGCCCTTTGATTCATATCGATTAGAGCGCACTTATGATTCGATGATTCTACTCTAAAAGTTCATTGCTTAAGATATCATAGCACAAGAGCTCATATGACATTCATCCAAGACTGAACGTTGGACTGATCCTGGTAGAACAGTTACTCATGTCGGACAGCAACGAACAACTTTGCTGGGTACAAATCTGATCTACATCTGCAGACTACCCACCGCTTCGTCTAAGCTACCATCTCATCGGCAAAAATTCCGCGGCCGCCTCGTGTATGGAAATCCCTGACAATCTCATCTCGTCGCTCTGGTATTCTGGTATTCTGGTACGTAGGTACTTGCTTGGGTTCGATCAGCCCTTATGCCCAACCACTCCGGAGCTTGGTCAGCGTACGTACCTTACTGCGTAGTGCTAATGCATGCACAGTCACACTCTTTACCGTCCACTACAACGCTTTCCCATCTTAGTTTAGCTTAGTGCGCAGAACATCCAAGCAACACAACAAACTGGCCTCGTGGCCCAATGGCAAGGCGTCTGACTACGACAGGGTTCGAATCGTACATCACAATTGGAACCCGCCGCCGAATCAGGAGATTGCAGGTTCGACCCCTGCCGGGGTCAGTAAATTTTTCGATTTATCACAGCTTCAGAATCTTTTTTTGCCATTTGTTCCTCTGGACTGCGATACATGCTGCTTTGTGCGGTTGTTGTACATGATAGAACAGTGGACGCTCCACTGTAACAGCTGTGGGCGGGTGGCAGAGCCCCTCCCGGTCTCTGCTCTTTCCTTCTTTTTCATAACCTCCTACCTCCCTCCAATTGTTCTGGCCTTTCTATGTAGTCGGTGATAATCTTTAGGAGATAACTATATATCAAGGAGAGAATTCCCTCACTCAGTCGATTCCAGAAACTTAGATCCATTATAACAATCTTTCCAGCGTCTTGGTCTTACGTAAATATATTATTGTCCAGAAATATATATTTTCTCATCAAATCTGGAGTGCTTACAATACCAGGCAAGCGATTCACCACATCATCTATTTTGTTGGAATTGGGTTATGGGTTCTTGACCCACGAAAAACAAAAAAACAAAAAAAAAAAACAATACTGTCTGTAGACGCGGCGATTATCACCACAGACATGGTTTCACATGGGCAGTTGATTATCGATCTATAGTTCGTTGCTTACACGAATATTAGAAGACTATGATGATCTTGTCGCCAGATGGAAGACGAAGCCTGACACAACATTTCAGATTACACTCAAACACCGATAACGTGACACGCGGATTGAGCGTGGGAGCTTCGTGTGTGTAAATTAATTAGGCTATTATGAGATTAGGTAATTGTAGGGCATCCCTCATTATTTTCTTGTCTTCCGTGCGTGCTTCACCAAGTTTTCTATGACACCTTCAAACGCCTCCCTGTCGCCTATTCTCTCGTCCGTGCGCTTCTTCCAAAACTCATGGACCTCGTTTGCCAAGACCTCCATTTCTTTTAGCTTCCTCACGTGCTGTTGAAGCTCAATGTCCGTCATGCCTCTCAGGGCCTCTTCGGTTGTGGCGCAGAGCTGTTTCGCCGCGACCAGATCAAATTCCGGAATTTGAGGAGGAACCTTCCGCTTTTTGGAGCCAGACCTTGGCTTTTCTCTACCTTGGGAGTCAATGGAGACAGACGAGCCATTGGCGTCTGATTTCCGCAGTCGAGACACAGAGCGCGAGTCTGTAGAAGTTCGCAGTGAGCCGTTCGATGTAATTCGATGAAGGGATGGGAGAACTAATTTTTTCTGCTTGGATGCAGGTAGTATCTCGTCGAGATCTACGGGCACCCCGAGCGATACTAAGAAAAGTCTCCTGATACGGGAACGGATCCAGTCAGGAGGCTGGAGAGGGGGCGGTGCAGCTAACTGTGACCATAACGATGCACTCCTCGGGTTAAAAAAAATGGGGTTGTCATTTGGAGGCGAGGGTAAGGGAGGAATATCGAGCACGTCAGAAGGGTATAGTGCATCCAAGTACGGGTCAGAGGCGGCTAAGATATCTTCAGAGTCTAGCCCGTCAAGATCTAATATTGGCTTGGAGCACACAGAAGTCAGCATGACTGTGATGAGGCTATCTAAGAAGGGTACTAGACACACTAAGGAAGGTATAGAGACTTGTAGTGGCTGGTTTATCGGTGACTGAGCGGCTGTAGGCTCATCAGCCTGTTGAAAGCCATCATCAAAATCGCCGAAATCCGCGTCTTCGCCGCCCTCTTCGAATTCGTCAAAGTCGTCACCAAAATCGTCACCAACATCATTTGTCTCCTCGTCATCGCGAAGACTTGTGACCGATTTGGTAGCTGAGGATTTGCTCCGCCCACGTGTAGAGGGGGACTTCAATACTTGATTCACGGCCGTGTCATCTACCAAGGCACGGTCAATCGCAGTGTGGGTTTTAGAAGGACTTGGTTGCCGTACCGGTGTCTTGTGTGCTGGCGTCTAGTGGAGCAGGGATAGGGTTGGCCTCTCCCGTCCCATCAGGTTTCCGAACCATGTCTGGAGTGGCGTCCGCCTGATGGAGCTGCTCATTGTAGTTGTGAGTCGAAGAGCCCGGTACGTCGTCCGTCTGGTCGACGACCGTTTTGGGAATGGCAGCGTCTTTGGGTGCGACAGCATGGGTGGACGATGGAGGCGGGGACTGTGCGTCACCATCTTGCACGATGGCTATTTCATCTGGCGAGGCGTCCTCTGTTCTTTTGTTGTAGGCTTCTGTGCCGGGGACTTCTCCGTAGGAGGGCTCATCGTCTACTTTCTCGACTCGGGTCCTGGGTATGGGAGAGACAGCGCGTGCATTATCTCTGGGGGACGACTGAGCATCGGAATAGTGCTCGTCCGAATCAGAGGCTTCTGTGCCGTGGTATGTTAGGCCGTGGGAGCAGGTTTCAGACGAGGCAAAATGAGCTTACCCAATTCGTGCGCGCCAGGGTCCTCGGTCCTGGTCCTCTCGGGCGCCTCAAGACTGGAGGACAGTCTGCGCTCTCCGGACATGTTGGGAGACGCAGCGGGCAGATCTGAAGTCCGATATGGCACACTCGCGATTCAGGAATCAACGGGTGCTCGGAATGAAGCACGGCGTTGAGCTCGGAAGCTCAAGTGCTCTACTACTTAAATGCTCACAGGTGGGCACCATAAGATGGCTGAGGGGTAAAAGAAGCAGCGGGCTCGGCCGCCGCAGGAAGACAGATAGTTAGGGAGGTCGATACTCTCTACATGTAGTAGCTTAGGTGATTAATGCGGTAGGAGGCGTTGAGGTATCAAGTAAGATATGGGCTCGAAAGACAGATATTGCTGGTGGAGCAGGGGTTGAAAGAGACGGGACAATTATGTTGGCCAGGATTGAGCAGGTTGAGTGAAGCTTCAATGCAGTTATAGAGACCCCTAAATTAATGGGACTCTCTTCATTGCTTTGCTCCCTTGGAAGCCGACAGGTGCTCAAGATCGGGATTGTGGTAAGAGGATCGGAGACACCGCACACACACCACCTGGGCACTAGGGACACACTGCACACTGCACTGCACACCTGAGCACTGACTGGCATTGGCCATTGAACCTGCTTGGAGGATGAAGCTGGAGCACCCCCTAGCAGTTAGCAGGTGTATAGCCTACGGGTGTACTACGGGAGAGACATGGTTAATGGATCTACCCTAACGCAAGTACACAGTCTAGACCGCCCGAGGCCCATTCGCAGACCCATAATGGAAAGATGTAAGGCGATCTCAGCCATCCCATACCGCTGTAAGCTGTAAGCTGCAAGCTGTGCACAGATGGTGCAGCTTAGCGTTCTGCTGCCTTGAGATAGATGTACCGAAACGCCCAGGCATTTGGAAAGGGGCGTGGTCCAAGCTCCCAGTACGTACTCCATTACGTAGCGCTGGACCAGCTGTCAGCCACCTGTTACTACGAGCCCAGCCGCCAAGCGACAAACTGTGACGGCGCGCTAGTGTAGTGTACCTTGAAGCTGCTGATGAGCTTTGTCGCGCCGAAAAGTCAAGTCGTGAAATATGCCTGGGTATTATTAAAACTCTTGATTATACCTTAGGTATTACGTAGATTAGGAGGCCGACAAACGGAGGCGTTGGTCAATCCAAAAAGACCTTTAATCTGTTTCCATCCACCACTGAACCTTACCTTTGACCACCACAGTCTGACTTGTTCCGGGTGCTTGTCTGTCCCTGCCGCCTACATTTACCGTTCACGAAGCTCGCCGCCGTCTCATCACCGCTCCGATAACACAACCCAGTCCAACTCTGCCCTTCGTTTCTTCTCCCACCACCTTTACTGTGGCCCGGAGACGGTAATATAGGCTCCTGATTCTTGATCGAAGAATAGTTGCTTTTGTGTCAACGAACCCAACACACCTGAGACACCCAAGACCTCTAAGCCAACCTTAGCAAGGCACCGCAAAACATTCAAGACACCCGACAACAGTCGCCTCTGTGCGCTAGCCCGTTGCATTCCAGAGACCACGTAATGTCGTTCTCCTTCGGCGCCCCGAGCTCTTCGGGGCAATCCAACAACAACACTACCACGTCCAGTGCCCCAAGCAGTGGTGGACTGTTTGGCTCCTCAACAACAGCACCCGCATCGTCAGGTGCTCTTTTCGGCAGCCAATCGAAGCCCGCCGCTGCTTTCTCCTTCGGAAACACAGCCAGTGGAGGTAGCAGCAGCACGACCGCTTCATCGGGCGCTCCAAGTGGTGCCCTGTTTGCGAGCGCGGGTGCCAAGCCGGGTGAACAGAAGTCGCTCTTCGGAGCTACGAGCAGCACTACCCCTGGCGCATCTACGCCGTCCTTGAGCGGAGGTGCTGGGACTGGAGGTGCTCTCTTTGGAGCCCCGGCGTCGCAGGCACCCTCGAGCGCCAGTCTGTTCGGAAGCAAGCCAGCCACGACACCGGCAGGGACAGGCACCACCAGTCTGTTTGGTAACACGTCTTCAACCCCGAATGCCACCACCGCCGCGAGCACGACACCTACCACGACAGCCCCTGCCGGCGGAATCTTCGGGCAGGCGAATACTGCAGCTAATCAGGGAGCCTCTACCAATAAACCGAGTGGGCTATTCGGATCGGGCAGTGCTACTACCGGGGGTTCTCTTTTTGGTGGCGCAAATTCGAACACTGCGTCAGCGAGTCAGGTAACACCCGCAAAGCCTTTGTTCTCCCTTAATTCGACCACGCCGGCTGGTGCACCTCCGGCAAACAGTTCCAAACCACCTGGGGGCACAGGCATGTTTGGTAACGCCGCTCAGGCCGGTTCGACTCCTTCTCTGTTCCCGTCGACCCAGCAGAGCGACAACAAACAGACCAGCTTGTTTCCAAATAGCTCGGGGAGCTCGCAGCCGAAGCCAGCCGGCTCGCTGTTTCCCTCTGCCAGCCAACCTCAGAATTCAAGTTCATCTCTCTTTCCGACCACAAAACCTGCTGAACCTGCATCTACGTTGGGTCCAAAGCCAGCAGCCTCCGGAAACGCGGGCACCATGAGTAGCTCGAGCGGTATTTCACTTTTTGCGTCGCAGGCGCCATCTCAGCCTGCGGGGACAACTCCTACAACGAAACCGGCTTCTTTATTTGGAAGCACCGCCACCAGCACAACAGCACCTGGAACCTCTTCAATCCTCAACCCTACCAATGCAGCTTCAGCGCCCAGTACTTCAGCACCGGCTCCCTCAACTACACAAGCTGCTTCACCTTTCGCAAGTTTAAACAAGTCCACGACTGGCACAACCACCGAACCCCTAAAGGCCCAGTTGTTTGGAAAGCCCGCCAGCAGCACCACATCAGAAGCCCCGAAGGCCCAAAGTCTACTGAATCCGACAGCTTCGTCCACAGCGGCTCCTTCTAATTCAATGGCGACAACGACCACGGCCCCCGGTACTTCCACACTTGCCCCTGGTGGCACTTCGGCCCCTGGCACTACGGCACCAACCACTGCTGCAACTTCCTCGGCTGGTTCGGTATTCGGTAACACAGCTAAGCCTACGCAGTCTTCAGAACCGACCTCTTCGAAACCCGCAACAGGTCAGACCGCTGCCTTGGGTGCGTCAACCAGTGGGCCAACTTCCTCCATGGCGCGCCTAAAGAATAGAACTATGGATGAGATCCTGAACCGTTGGGCCACGGACCTGTCGAAGTATCAGAAAGAGTTCAAGGAGCAAGCGTCTCAGGTTGCAGCTTGGGACCGTTTACTGGTTGAGAATGGTGACAAGATCCAGAAACTGTACCTGAATACATTCGAGGCAGAGAAGGCCAGTCGTGAAGTTGAGCGACACCTCGTCACCGTGGAAAGCCAGCAAGAAGAGCTGGAAGCTTGGCTCGACAAGTACGAGACCGAAGTGGATGCTCTTTTTGCTAAGCAGATTGGACCCGGGGAACAACTTGCTGGTCCTGATCAGGAACGGGAGCAAACATACAAGCTGGCTGAGAAAATTACGGGCCGTTTAGATGAGATGGGTCGAGACTTGACAAAGATGATTAAGGAGATCAATGATATTTCAGGGACTGTCAGTAAGGGCAGCAAGCCTGATGACCCAGTATGTTTTCCGAGCTCTTTTTCTACTGTCTCTTTCTGGAACTATACTAACAAAATCTCAAGCTGAGTCAGATTGTGCGTGTTCTAAATGGACACCTCACACAACTTCAGTGGATCGATACAAATGCTGCGGCACTCCAAGCTAAGGTCACGGCTGCCCAGAAGACGAGCAGTCAAATTGGAAACCAGTACGGAGGTCCCGAACAGGATAATGTGGATAGCTTCTATCGGTCTTATATGGGGCGCAGATAATGTTTTATTAGCCAGGTTTAGTCATGGAATTCTACCGCTGTTGAGAAGCTCTCAAGCTCGACTTGGTAGAACGGAGACATTCAATGGGATGACCCAGACACTTAGTTAATAGCACTGGAAAAAAAAAGCAATAATGGTGTATGACTAGAGGCGAGAGAGGGGCGCTTTACTATTTGAGTATCTTGAAGATAATTCACAGGGTATGCGAGAATCGTTTGTATGTACACTATGCGCAACACTGGCGTAATACTAAAGAAATGAGCGGCTCAAGAGAAGCTTTCCCATTGTCTTGGTCCATATCTGATGACGTCAAACTTGATCCCATTATCCGGCGGGACTCTCCGGAATAGATACGCTCAGTTAACAGGCCATTAGTTCTTCTCGCCGCCTTGCTCCTTGGTCAATTCGTCGCTACAAGAAAGAGGAAGTGTTAGCGGAAGTGCTTCGTTGTCAGAGGAAAAGTGTAGACTCATATATATATATATATATGCAAGAGAGCAGAAGATATGAATGGTGAAGGAAATGCTCACATGTGGTCAGACAGCTTCTGGAGATGGTCCTGCTGCTCGCCAATCTTCTTGCGGAGCTCTAGGAGCTTCTCCTTCTCGCGCTGGCGGATGGCATAGTCCTCGCTCGCCCGCTCTCTGCGCTGGAAGGCGTCTCTGTAATCATGAAGATATTCGAGTTAGTTTGCCTTTTCCTCTTTCGAATATCATGCCAGCGATATATGCTGTGTGAAGTAGTAGGGAAGGAGGCACATAGAGAGGGAATAAAGTAGGTAGAAGCTCGTCATGCCCTCAACGCATCCTGATGGTTCGTATGATAGTGCATTTCGTCGAGATCTGATCGCCAGCTTATATATCCTGCCTCACGCATTCCGTCGACTGTACGCTGTGCACGTATTCGACAGAGTTGTGATGTGTGCTAGGTATATGTTTGGAGGTATTTTTGACGCAGGTTTGTGAGGGAATCGCAACGTACCCCTGGCCGCCCGTCTTGGGGGGCGCGCCCACATCACCTTCGGCCATGGCTCGTAGGGTGGTTGAGAAAGCTCGGCACGAGACGGGTGTCGGAAGACCGCGCGAGGGGATCTTGGTGAGGGTCTGGCGGAACATGTTTAATCTGCGGCGGAGAAAGACAGTTATGAATTAGCCAATTGCAACTTGCGTTGGTTGGTCGGTTGGTTGATAAAGCTTTGCTGCAAGAGAGACTGTTCGTCAAGCGATATTTATTGCCGACGGCCTTGGTGACAGAGTGAAGTAATCGATGAAAATAGGTAGAGATAAATACAGAGATTCGTGCTTATGAATGTGAATAGGTATTCGCTGATTGAGAGGCCTTACATACCTTGGGAAATGCGTTGTCGTGGTGTAGGTCGAGAGAGGTAGTCGAACGGGTGGTGGTGGTGGAATGACGCAGTTGTAGCTCACTGAGTGGTTGGAGCAGCTGATTGGAGCTTTGTTAACATGGCCTGAGGTCGGTCGGGCTCGGGCTAAGGCGGAGCGGGGCATGAAAGCTCAGGCCATTTCCCTCGCCCTAAGGCGGAGTCATCCATCTGTGCAGCTCTGGGCCCTACTGGAATGCTCCCTACTACAGTCACCACAACAGTCACCACATACTATCTATCGGCCTCTCCCACAATGCCGATGAAATATTTGATCACGAGCACCTTTTCTACCTCAGCTCGATGGTTCTATAACACCCACAAAAAATTGACAATTCTTATGAATCGTTCAGGTACAAATGACTATAAAGAAAGGGTGTGATTATTCTTGGTAAGGCAGAAGAAGTACGCCTCATACATATATTGTTCAGCTGAATACGTGCATAGAAGTGTAGAAACCATCCGTAGAGCAAGATCGCAAAGAAAAGTGATAAGGAACTCTATCGTCCCATCCAGTCCAAATCAGCTGGCAAAAGGAATAACGCAAAAGCCATGACGATTCTTCTCGAAGCGGCAGTATTGACCTATCCATTCACTCACCATATCAGCATAAGTACTAACTTAGGTGCCTAGGACAGTCCCCTGTCAAAAAAATAACCACACACTTCCCACCCAACAGCCATAGAAAGTGTGTGGTTGTTTTTTTGACAGGGGACTGCCTAGGAATTGGAATACCCGACTTAATGCTTTAACTCAAGCCACAAACAACAAAAGCGGAAAATGCAAGCGTGTATCACTGTTGAGGGACGGCTAAGTTTGAGATGGACAGTCCCTTGTCTTGGCCCACGTTCTAAGACGGATCGCCGGCTATTGATTGTTAGGGATCGGGCGCTGACGTAGAGCGCGATGCAATGTCATTGATGCACTAGGCAGGTTAGGTATCTAATCTAGTAATGCCTTGTTGTGGCGTGCTTCGGAGATCGCCTCAAGTGTATGATTTATGCCTCCTTTGTAGACCCCAACTTTTGCCTCAACATGTTACACCAAAACAAACACAGAACCAGGACTCCCACGACAGAGGGAGAATTGTTTACGATCGAGGGTCAAAGTTGGAAATAGACTTGCTATTCTAACTATAATGGTCCGTGGCAACATACGACCAGATATGAATTATCCATGGCCTAGGTAAAATGTTGATTTTAGGCCTAACAATTGTTGATTTGAGCTGGAGAATATATCAACTGTCTGCTGCCAAGCGAATATATATAAATAGACCTAAGAAATTACTCTCAGAGATGGGATGTGAATATACTTTGGGAGGGAAGAGAGGTGGAATTATGTAGTTGATTGTGTACTCTGTTGATACAACACTGCTGTCATCACAGGGACAGCACGTGGAAACTTACCTATGCACTTGAATCACATTCAGGTATGGTGGGTAATTTGATATGTACTGTCCCCCGCTTGTGAGGTATCCTCTAACCTTGAATAGTACTTCGATCGATGGCTTGGAGCTGTGTATTGCACAAGTACCAGCAACCTGTCATTGTGGAATGCAAAATACTTCCACATCTGATCTAGGTACCTACAAAGTACAGATGTAACTTTATTACCCCACCAACTTGAAGTATTGTAAAGTTTGTTGGAGGAATCAACAGCGGCTCCCATGGCCCCCAGTGGCAGCAGCAGCAGGCCACGATACAGCACTAGGCCACGGCATTTGCACCCCCCCTCCACCTGCCAGACCACTACCGGAGTGCTATACAGCACTGCAACAACACAAAGTCTTCATTCACCTTCCAGTGACTCTCTCGTCCAAATTCCTCTCTCCCTTTTCCCTTTCCCTACTAATTTTTGCGCCTCCTTGTTTCTCTTGTCACTTCAAATTCCACACTTGCTTCTAGCAACCGCCAAAGACTCATCATATACAGTCTCACTGAATATCTTCCTACTAGGTACGTGCTTACTGACTGACTGAACGGTACTGTCTGTCTATCTGTCTGTCTGTCTCCTTCCTTCCCACCTTGGCCGGCCAATCTACTGTGCTTCGTCTCGCTATTGCTGCTGGGTGCTACTGCTGCCGCCGCTGCAACAAACCCCCCTTCCCTGCTCTACCGGACCTGCAACCCAGAATTTCCCAATCCCTCTCCCGCCTGGCTGCACCTGTCGTCATCGCCCACACCCACATATACCTGCACCCGCATCTCGACCGCCTCGTCTGTCTACCATTGTCGCCATCGTAGACACGTTCCCGTTTCCCATCCCACACTCCGGCTGCTGTCTTCTCATCATCATCATTCCCAATTACTCCACGCGACAATCACTGTACCAGCTCACCACGTCTTCTTCACGCGTTAGTCACCTTTCAGCGGTAGGCGCAAACCCCACTCATTGCGGGGGGCCTCATCTCTTGTTGTTCACCTGTCTCTGGCGTTCTACACCACGCTTCCACGCTGCCAGACTTCCAGATGCCCTTCGTACCCTGAGCCCGCTGCCCCCTTTCCCCTTATCAGCCATCAGGGCCAGCCTTCTAGTTTTGATTGCGTTCCGAAACATTGCTTAGCCCTCGCATCGTCTTCCCACTAGGACACCATCTTCTATCCTACGCATGACCCCTCTGCGCACTCTTATTTCAGCCTCCCTTTAATTACCCACCACATCTTTGTTTCTTAACTACATTGCAGGGCGCCATATTCTTGCTAACAAGGCTCCGACTGACAGTTTCGTTCCCACCGAGCACCACACCGACAAGATGGGTCACGAGGATGCTGTGTATCTCGCCAAGCTGGCCGAGCAGGCTGAGCGCTACGAGGGTATGTTGTCAAATCTGTAGCCTCTTACAATATTTAGAGACACCGTTAACCCTCTATCGCTAGAGATGGTCGAGAACATGAAGATCATCGCCTCCGAGGACCGTGATCTTACCGTCGAGGAGCGCAACCTCCTTTCCGTCGCCTACAAGAACGTCATCGGTGCCCGCCGTGCCTCTTGGAGAATCGTCACCTCCATTGAGCAGAAGGAGGAGTCTAAGGGCAACTCGTCCCAGGTTGGCCTGATCAAGGAATACCGCCAGAAGATTGAGGCCGAGCTTGCAAAGATCTGCGACGATATCCTCGATGTCCTCGACAAGCACCTTATTCCCTCTGCTAAGTCCGGCGAGTCCAAGGTCTTCTATCACAAGATGTGCGTTTATTCTATCTTCCCAGCTCTCAAATCATGCGATTTAATTTATGTATCTCAACGTGATATTAACTTTAGTTTAGGAAGGGTGACTACCACCGCTACCTAGCTGAGTTCGCCGTCGGTGACCGACGCAAGGAGTCTGCCGACAAGTCCCTCGAGGCATACAAGGCTGCTACTGAGGTCGCTCAAACTGAGCTGCCTCCCACGCATCCCATCCGCCTGGGTCTTGCGCTTAACTTTTCCGTCTTCTACTATGAGATCTTGAACGCTCCGGACCAAGCCTGCCACCTTGCTAAGCAGGCCTTCGATGATGCTATTGCTGGTACGTCTTGACTTAAAATCTTGCAATAGTTTCGCACACTAATTCTGGTTTGCAGAGCTTGATACCCTGAGTGAGGAAAGCTACAAGGACTCGACCCTCATCATGCAGCTTCTGCGTGATAACTTGGTATGTTTCTCAGCGATTATGTCCTATCTGGCTCGTTTGCTAACTGCTGCGCTAGACTCTCTGGACATCATCTGAGGCTGAGCAGCCACCTGCAGAATCTGCAGCGGCTCCTGCGCAGGAGGCCGAGAAACCGGCTGAGGCTGCCCCCGAGGAGCCTAAGGCTGCTGAGTAAAATTTTCACCTATCGTACAACTCTGGTGATATCTAAAGGGGTTGATTGTGAACCTGGGTGGATCATGGTGTCTCGGAGTGTTTGCTTGTGAACTCTCGATTAGTTTCGGCATATTTTTCGCGTGTGGAAGTACAGAGACAAAGACTTTGGAGGAATCTCCTTTCTTACGGACAGGGTTAAACAGCTTTGGGGGCTTCCCTTGCCGTAAGCTTGCCTTTTAGACTCTAATACAAACTCATCTGGACAATAAAAACGTATCCTGTGCTAGCACTCGACTGAGATGGAGGTGTACGGCTGTGGGCATGTGTGTGCATGTTGTGTCTGATGTGGTAGAATTGCTTTTTGCGCTAGATTTTCCAAGTACGGCATTGAGTTAAATCTATTGTCTGCTCTGTCTCAGTGAGAAATGAATACTCAAATAGTATTGATTTGTATACGAGTTATTTTCAGACAAGTGTTGTGTTTGTCGCACAGAACTGCTTACCCTAACCAGCTGCGTATTTGTATGGACATCTTAGACTTTGCCGCGGGTAATCACTTCATACTGTGCTATATACCTACTACTACTCTGTAGATGGGATCGTTCACCACATAAGTGCGATCTGGTAATATGGACATCAGGCAATCGGATCAAAGCAACTATAGCACACTTGAATTCCTTTCGCGTTTAGTTTCGTCTTAACATGAGCTCCTTTTTTTTTACTTCATTATTGACAAACCACCCGAAGGGCTAAATAGACACCTAGCCTGATTATATCAAAATAACACTACGTAGATAGGTAAGCAGGTAGGTAGGTCTCACCGCCCGCTACTACTACTACTACCCGCAGACGCCGATCCGGAGAGAGATATGCCCCAGTCGAAGCTGAGGTTGAAACGCCAGCCCTTGCCGCTCCTGCTGACGCTGTGGCTGCCGCGGCGCTCGGCCGCGTCTCGGGTCTGGTTGTTGCTGCTTGTCATTGTTGTTTGATTTGATGGACTACTATTATTCTGATGCTGCTGCTGCTGCCGCTGTTGAGGTTGCTGGCGTGACTGTTGCTGTTGATGTTGAGGTTGTTGTTGTTCTTCGTCCTCGGCCGCGTCGAACAAGACACGCATCCACAGACTGCAGTCCAGACATTGCACCATCAGCACGAGATCCTCCTCGTACTCTTCCAGCTGCGCCTCGGTGAACTGGAACCCGCGCGCGTTGCCGCACCGGCAGGAGCCGAAGTACACCCCGCTGCGCTCGTCGAAGCCTAGGTCGTCGAGGTCGACGGTCTCTACGCCGGTGTGGAAGCGCGTGGAGACGGAGTGCTTTTGTTCTGCGGTGGAAGAGAAGGATGTGGAGGATGAGTGGGAGTGAGAGTGGGATTGTGAAGTCAGGAGGAGTTGCCGGTCGTATTCTTTGCGCTGGCGCGCGTCGGAGAGTACGCTGTAGGCATGTGTGATTTGGTCGATTGTGTAGGTGAGCTGGGACTTGGGGACTGAAGATAAGGATTTGGAAGAAGATGAAGATTTGCCATTGCTGCTGGACTTTGATGACTGAGTCTTAGATGGTGCTGCTTCTTTTGAGGATTGTGGTGATGAAATTGGGGAAGATGAGGATGTCCTGGGTGAGTCCTGGGGGTTCTTGTCTGGATGGTGCTTGAGAAGGGCCTTGTGATATGCCTGTTTGATAGCCTTCTGCTGGGCTGCGGAATCTTGGCCCTGGAGCCGCTTCGGCGTTAACGAGAGGATCTCATAGAGCGTTGGCTCCGCTGAGGTCCGGGATATTGTGGGTGAGGGCATTTGGTAAGTTGGCTGTTCCTCTAATGTGGTTCGTCAATACTTTCAGATTTGTCCTATCTTCCGATGTGAGAAAAAGCGGGAAGTAATTCATTAACAGAAAAGGAGAGGACTAGGAAGCATGTTGCGGTTGTTCTTGAAGAGCTGAGATGCCTGTAAGTTGATATCATCTTCCTGGCGCCCCAGTAAAAACCGGTTTTGGGGGGGTTCAGAGTCAGTCAATCGGGCGAGCTGTCACGTGACCGTATTTGTAGGCTCTGCACCGGAGATTGTTGTGACCTACCTACCGATCTATTCAATACAACATGTGCAGCGTATTTATTGCGTGAGCAATAGGGTTGGAGAGATGTGCCATTTCGGATTGAAACGGTTTTTAGGTGACTCGCTTCCAACAGAACCACAGAGACGCAATGGTGGTGAAGAAGTTTGATGCCCCAAATTGGTCTATTGATTGTCGATATTCCGGTGCAACTGAGCACCTTTGATACACTTTTATACATAAATTCGTACATTCGACTGTATAGCTGATGAAAAACAAATAGCTGAAGACTTGTTCGTTTATCGTGGATATTTGGTCCACTTGCTCTTCCCTGCCTGTCAAAATGTCAGTAAGACGGATGCGGCGCCTAAACTTCGAGAGAGATGAACGTACCTTTCTCCATTCCCGTACAAGCCTGGGCATACCCAGCATAGCTTCTCTCCTCTTCTCCATCCTGTTCGACTTATTAGCGCATGCCCAAATCTTGAGATCCATAGTCGCAATATAATCTCCAGAGCATGGTAGAAGGCAACATACTTTGCAGCCAACATTCTCTCGTGTAGATGACCCTTGACCTTCTGCCCAACACCTGTACCACGCACGCGTAATCCATGCTCGACTCTGTGCCGTATGCGCTCTTCTGTGCCCTTGGTTGTGAATGGTAACAGCTCCTCGACGCCCTCTTCGCGGGCCAGCTTGACGAGCTCGGCCTGCCGTCTCAGCGAGAACTCTGGGTCGTGCCACTTTCCGGTGACGGGGTGTTTGTGCGGGAGGAAAGGGTTCGGTGTGGCGCCGTCCTTGATGGTGTTGGTGCGCGTCGACGTCGGCAGGATCTGGTTTGGAGGGTATTTGGCGAAGAAACGCTGCAGCCGGGGATGCAGCTGCTTCGCGAGCTCGACGTAGCGCATGTTCATCGCCATCTTGATTATGAGACTTCCCTTGCGACGATTGGGCCGCGAAATACGGGAAGGGAGAAACCGATTGGAAGCAAGGGCGAAATATTAAATTGGCGGGCTTCAATATCCAGGGTCCGATTCGAAAATATGTCAAGAGATAGCACTAGGATCTTTACATGGATATGTCCTTAGCATGGGTCACTGGTACCTGTCCCCCACTGTATGAAGATTAAGTGGATCGTCAGCTGTGGACGGATCGCCACATAACCGTCAGCGCAATGAATAACACCCCTTGCATCGATTCAAGCAACAACTCTTAAAAGACCACATTTGACTTGGCTATCTAATATCAACTCACTGTTTTTGATGTTTTAGGTCGTTGTGCTCTGAACTTTCAAGACTTCGATTAATACGGCTGCATTATAAATACAAGTTGGACCCAGTTGTCCTAATACGGCTATCACTAGGATAGTTTGGAAAGAGGGCATACGAAAATGCAGTTTATCATATGGTATCTCAGTTGTAATTACACTAGCTCCCGTTTCAATCGATCTAACACCCCTACTTCACCCTCTCTACTCAATCTTCTTGAAGCCCCCTTTATTGGGTTTCTGCTGAGCGGCTTCGTGTCTCCGTAGCTCCTCGGGTACCTTGGATATTGAGCTCTTGGAGAGCATCTGTCTCAGGTCGTACAACACATCTGCGTCTTCGTTGCCGAGGAACGTGATGGCCACACCACTCTTACCTGCACGACCGGTACGACCAATACGATGTGTGTAGCTTTCAATGCTGGTAGCCATGTTGAAATTCACGACGAGGGACACATCGGGCACATCGATACCACGACCTGCCAGGTCTGTAGCTACGAGGACTTCGGTAGCCCCGCTGCGTACTGATGCCAAGGCTTGTTCTCTTTGCTCCTGAGTCTTGCTTCCATGCATTGTGACCGTGGACAGGCCCATATGTTTGATTTCGCGTGCGATGGCGTCGCAATTCCGTTTGATGTTGACAAATACTATAATCGGTGCAGCGAATTCGCCAGACGTTAGAATCTCTTGCAAGCGTTTCTTGCGACGGTCTTCTCCGGCGACGAATTCGACCCGTTGCTCCACCGTATCAACAGCTTCGCCGGCATTACCAATAGTTACAGTGGCGGGTCTGCGTAGGTATTTCTTGGCGATCTTCTCAACCGCTGCCGGCATAGTAGCCGTGTACATCATCGTCTGCCGATACCGGTCCTTACCGCCAAGGGGTCTGCTCATGAGTTGCGCGTTCTCCGCAGCCTCAGTATCCGGCTTCTCATTAGTCACAGGAAGCGCATCAAGGATCTTGTTAACGGGATCTTCAAAACCCATATCAATCATCCGATCAGCTTCATCCATAATGATATAGCAACACTGCGATAGGACAAGTAGTCTGCGCTCAATGCAGTCAACTAGACGACCGGGGGTGGCAACGATAATCTCGGCACCGTTCCGAAGCGCGAAAGCCTGTTCCTCCAATGAGTGGCCACCTACAAGACTAACGACTGTGAAGCCTAGTGGCTCTGCAAACTTTTTGGCTTCCGTTTCGATTTGCTGGACCAATTCACGAGTAGGCGCAATTATGAGAGAGTACGGTCCGTCGTTTTTTGTGATCTCGTCCAACGGTGGTAAGTCGGATATGTAGACGAGTAGGGGTAAAAGAAATGCAGCTGTCTTTCCTGAACCGGTAACAGCTACACCGATCAGATCTCGGGCTTGGAGAGCTATGGGAATGGCGGCGCGCTGAACGGGAGTCGGTTCATCATAACCAACTTTGGCGACAATCTCAAGCAACCTTCGTGGTAAGCCAGACTCTTTCCAATTGCGCATTGGATTCGGTAAGAGACCGCCTTTTGTGGAAATACCAAAGTCTTCTTTAAATATTCGCCAGTCCCGCTCGCGCATATCCTCCAGTTTCTTCTCCGACCAGTGCTTCCCGAAAGTGTTTCGATTCGCCCTTTCTTTGGCTCGCAGTGACATTTCCAGAAGCTGTTCCGCTCGCTCTCTGCCGGTCTCTGGATCACCAGCCATGATAAACCTGGCACGCTTTAGATCCTCTGGCTCCACTAGGCCCTGGTACTTGGAGAGAAGACCACCATCCTGGACCGATAGTGTCACTTGCTCCGAATGTATGAGCGCATCTCCTTGACTTGTATCATCACGCGGGTCCCAGTCAAAATTGAACTTATCCCTGTGCCTTCTGGATTTCTTCTTGGCTGAGAAAGTCGACTGGTTCAGTTCGGGACCCATGTATCTAGCTCGGATTTGGGCAGACTCGTCCTCTTCTGTCGCTTTCCTCTTCTGGCCAGCTGATCTGACATCGTGGGATGCTTTCGACTTATCATTTTCGTTGCCATGTTTGCTGTTTCGCATAGCCCTCGGCCCCGTAGGCACGGTAGGTTGGGTGTCGCGGGGTGGTGCAGCGCGATGATTGGTTGTCCATGTATTTCGCTTCTGCGACTCTTCGCGTATGCGCTTCTCTTCTTCTTCCTTCCTCCTCTGCTCCTCGGCCAGACGCTCTCGCTCAGCCTTTGGGATGAATCGGGGTTTCGCAGCAGCCGCATCGGCAGCCTTCTTCGCTCGTAAAATCTCCTCGATATCTAAAGGCTGTTTCTTTCTCTGAGTAGTGACGCCGTTGGGCGCTGCAACCCCGACGCCATTAGCGATAGACCCGGATCGCGGTTGTAACCCCATTGCATAGGCCGAGCGTTAACTTGTTGAACGTTGGGAAGTTTTTTGATGGATGATGGATGACAGCAAAGGGCACCTTGGAGTGGCAATGGCGTCGCACCTAGTGGGTGGGTATAGCTCCATGATTAGCCAATCGGAAATTTTATGCTGAGCTTTGGAGACCCATAGCAAAGTACCCAGGTACCTGATCATATTCGAGGATCGGGGCAAGTATTGGCACCAATATCGACTCAGGCATGTAGGCAAATGTTTAGAGGCAGCATTCAACATAGCGCAGATCAGGCCAAACTGAGATGATATAAATCTAGGTGTGTCCGGAACGAGAAGAAGCCGCAAACCCTTTTTACCTCGATATCTTCCGCCCAGCGGATCGTACTGGCTATAAAAATATCATCATTTACTTTATTTCATGAGCACAGTATAAGATGAATATCCATATCACGCAGTGACGCGACGTTTACCTAGGTATTCATCTCGTATGACGTCTTCTTTGCCAGATAGTTGCTTACACTAATAAACCCACTCTTGAGCGGCATGTCTTCAGAATAACATTGTTCAGATCCCACAGCCGCTAATACCCCTCTGTCTCTATTCCACCAAGCGTCTCATCTCATATGCTCTTTATGTAAGCTGGCTTATGGTATTACTTGTATAAGCACTTTGGAGCTGCGCTATTGATTACATGTCCTATCGTGTGGTCCAGACGGAGTAAAGCATCACGCGACAGCCTCGGCGGGGTACAGAAACACAAATGGGGAACTCCGGAGTAATATGAAGCTAATACTGCAGGTACTGGGTCGAGGCGTAGGTTGTGTATTGTTGAGTCCATTGCCAGTTCTCTACACAGTCGAGGGATGTAGTAGTTAGGTAGGTATACAATCTACGTCCCGTCCCCATACTTCTTCTGCCCGTATCATAGCTGTCATGTAACGCTAGGCCCCATTAGTATATGCAGGTCTACACTCCCAATCCTCTAGCGTCATTTAAAATTCTACTCTAGAACAAGACGAGACGAGACCTACGGCCGATGGCAAGAGTGACAGGAGAAATAAACCCACAATACACGGATTCCGACCCGCCGCCTGCATCTTTTCTCACTCCCCCAGCTGCCGCTGCCGCCACATGACTTGACTGCGCACCTGGCAGCCTGGGCAATTAGCAAGCAGCAAGCAGGGACTGCCCCCCTCCCCAACTGCCCCTCCTCTTCGTCTGTCACCCCTCTATTTACCTATGGATGTACACTACTGGCTCTCTATCTGCCCTCCAATTGCCCTATCATACCCGTCATACACTGTACAGTACTATAGCTAGAGTCTCCTTCGTTGTATTGTGGTATATCACACTGTACCTGCTGCTTGTATGCTTGTATTATAGTTAGACCGTCCTTTCCGTGCATCTAATGTCTCTTCGCTCTCTCGCCCGCCTCGAGTCTCTCTCTCGAGCTTCCCCTCTCTCAAATAGAGTCCGCTTACGACACCACTCACCAACCATACATACTGGCCAGCATCACTATTTTGCCCGTGCTCGTCTTAGGTAAGTGCCGGCCTCAGCTCACCGAGTGGAGTGGGAGACCTCCCTCTTCCTTCCTGCCCGGGCTACTAAGTACGCCGGGCTAACATGCCACATTATGTAGTACCATTTGTCTAGCTACGCCACGCACGTCTTCTTCTCTCACACCGTCCTCGAGCCCTCCAAGAGTATCTTCTCTGAGATCCTCTCGGACACCAGCATCCCCTTCAGCCTCTTTCGTCCGGTCTTGCTCCTACAGAAGACACAATATGTGCAGATTAGCTGGTGAGGTCGAGCACTTTGGTGGTGCCAAACCCGATCCCAATGCGGGTCGGGAACTGCTTCCCACCAACGTAATCCCCCGGCACTATGATGTTACTCTCGAGCCCGACTTCAAGAAGTTTACCTTTGAGGGCAAGGTCGTTATCGACTTCGACGTACAAGAAGAGTCAAAGTCCATCTCCCTCCATACTATCGAGATCGATATCCACAGTGCCCATATCAAGTCAGGAGACACAATTGTGACGTCTTCTTCGGCCATCACCTACGACGAGTCAACCCAGGTGACCAAGATTGAGTTGAAGGACGCGGTCCCTAAGGGCAAGACCCAGTTGGAGATCAAATACACCGGGCAACTAAACGACTCGATGGCTGGCTTCTATCGTTCTACGTATAAAAAGCCTGACGGCTCGGAGGGTATTCTGGCTACGACGCAGATGGAGGCCAATGATTGCCGAAGAGCGTTCCCTTGCTTCGATGAGCCTCTTCACAAAGCTAATTTCACCATAACCCTCGTCGCAGACAAGCATTTGACATGTTTGAGCAATATGGACGTGGCGTCTGAGACCGAAGTAATCTCTGAGATGAGTGGAACGACCAAGAAAGCCGTGAAGTTCAACCCGACTCCGCTCATGTCTACATATCTGGTGGCCTTTATTATTGGTGAGCTCAACTATATTGAGACCAAGAAGTTCCGAGTGCCTATTCGTGTATATGCGCCTGCCAGCTCAGACATCGAGCACGGACGGTTCTCCCTTGAACTAGCCGCACGGACGTTAGAATATTACGAGAAGATCTTTGGCGCCGATTTCCCTTTGCCCAAAATGGATATGGTTGCTATTCCAGACTTCGCTGCCGGCGCAATGGAAAATTGGGGCTTGATCACTTATCGAGTGGTGGATCTAATGTTCGATGAAAAGGCCAGCGGTGCCGCCATGAAAGAGCGGGTTGCTGAAGTCGTTCAGCATGAGTTGGCCCACCAGTGGTTTGGTAACCTAGTGACTATGGACTGGTGGGAAGGTCTGTGGCTGAATGAAGGCTTTGCGACGCTTATGAGCTGGCTCAGTAGGTTCACCATTTTCCGAAGTGTACATCTTACATAGCAGCGTCAGGCTAACATTGAGCGCAGGTTGCAATCACTTCTACCCAGAATGGAAAGTCTGGGAGAACTACGTTGCGGACAACCTCCAGAGTGCTCTGGGCCTGGATTCTTTGAGAAGCAGTCATCCCATCGAAGTGCCAGTCAAGCGTGCAAGCGAGGTTGATCAAATCTTTGATGCCATCTCTTACTCTAAAGGCTCCTGCGTTCTTCGCATGATTTCGACGTATCTCGGAGAAGATACTTTCCTAGAGGGCGTTAGACGCTACATTAAAAAACACGCTTACGGCAATACGCAAACTGACGATCTTTGGGCCGCGCTCGAGGATGCCAGTGGTAAACCTGTCCGCGAAATCATGTCCATTTGGACTAAAAACGTTGGTTTCCCAGTCGTTCAAGTAACGGAGAACGCAGCGGAAAATTCTATCCTTGTAAAACAGAATCGATTTTTGAGAACTGGTGACACAAAGCCCGAAGAAGACAAGGTCTTATACCCAGTCTTCCTCGGCCTTCGGACAAAAACAGGCATCGACGAGTCGATAACCCTAACTGAAAGAGAGGGCGTCTTCAAACTACCAGATCTGGACTTCTACAAGCTTAACGCAAACCACACTAGCATTTATCGAACTTTGTACAGTCCAGAACGCCTTACAAAGCTGGGCCAGGCTGCCAAAGAAGGAAAATTGACGGTTGAGGACCGTGCCGGCATGCTTGCGGATGCCGGTGCTCTCGCTGTGTCGGGCTATCAAAAGACGTCGGGAGTACTCAATCTTCTAAAAGGGTTTGATACAGAAGACTCGTTCGTAGTGTGGAGCGAAATCATCGCTCGGGTCGCGACCGTCCAATCAGCTTGGCTTTTCGAGGACCAAGCCGTCAGAGACGGTCTCGAAGCTTTCGTCAAGGAACTGGTCAGCGAGAGAGCTCATAAGCTGGGTTGGACATTTACAGATAAAGATGGGCACATCGAGCAGCAATTCAAGGGTATGCTCTTTGGAGCTGCTGGTATGGCAGGTGATAAGGAGATCATTGCGGCAGCTCAGGATATGTTCGCCAAATATAAAGGCGGTGATAGCTCGGCCATTCACCCCAATGTGAGGGGTAGTGTTTACGGCATGGTGCTCAAATATGGCGGAAAGCAAGAGGTAAGTTGATTTGTGTTAAGCGCTGTGATGGTGAAACTAAATGTGCAACAGTATGACGATCTTCTTAAAATCTACACCTCTTCAACCAACACCGATGAACGCAACACGATCTTACGTTGCCTGGGTCGCGCCAAAGACCCCGAACTTATTCAGCGAACTCTCGATCTCGCTTTAAGCAATGAGGTCAAGAGCCAGGATATATATCTCCCTACTAGTGGCCTTCGTAGCCATGCTGAAGGCGTCGAAGTGCTGTTCAAGTGGCTAACCGAAAAGTGGCCTGAGGTCTACAAACGCCTGAGCGGTAACCCACCCATTCTAGGTTCCATGGTCACGATCTGCACGTCGAGCTTCACGAAGCCTGAGCAGCTCGAGAGAGTCGAGAAATTCTTCAAAAATATTGATACGAAGTCCTTCGACCAGCCGCTGGCGCAAAGCAAAGACGCCATTCGCAGCAAGATCTCGTGGCTAGCGAGAGATCGCGACGATGTCGCAACTTGGGTTAAAGAAAATGGATACAAGAAGGCCAGCCTGTAGTTTTATTTCCCGGAGCCGATTAGACGAGCACTGGGGGCTTATTCGTTAGCCCTGGTTCGGGACACCGCTGTATACATGCTCCTTCGCATTGTTGTCAAACTTAGAGTGGCTAGAGGAATATGCATGGTGTATATTCTAGGAGATCAGAAGCATTATCTCTCAAATAGGATGAGAGGTGCCCTAAATAGTTGAAAAAACTATGTAGACCAAAAGCCAAACGTCCTAAACCAGAACAATCCGACCATTGCACAAGTGTCTATCAGGATGATAATGGTACTGACTTCTTGGATCGTCCCCTTTTAAACAAATAGTAGAAAGAGGGAACAAAGTTCCATAAGAGAGAGGCCTTGGCATTTGTAAACTTTACTTAGAGTTTGCTATAAACCTAAACAGCCGATTTGTACAGCCATGCTACTCCGTGGCCCCCGGTTACTGTAGCTAACGGCCCTATCTAGCTGCTCCATATGTCAAACGTGTATGAAGTCCGCAACTGTATCCTGGACCTATTGTCGTGTTTAATGTAGATAGGTAGCGTTGATGGGAGCCACGAGATGCCTCGTAGGTCAAACGAGAGCACAGCGTGACATATCCTTCAGTAAGCAAAAGGTCCTTACAATTTTGTTCTGTTCCTAGTGAAGACTGCCACGTGCCTTGGCCAAACGCACCATTGTTGCTCAGTACTTTCTCATGTTGGCTAACCTACACCAGTACCGTACATCTGTCTATCTTAGGTTGCGACATGTAACGAACATATAAAATCCAACTCTTTGACAGTCCCAAAGAGTAACTGGATTTGATAATAATTTAGACCAAACCAATGAACTAACCAAGTTTCCTATAAGTAAAACGAACCTACTTGAATGGCATTAGCCTATTTCCCATTCGATCAAGAGAGCGGAAATTGAATAGAACAAGCTGATTCATTCTTCTGAGGGAGTCAGACCAATGGCAAAGGGACTCAGGCGCTAACAACGTCGAAGTAGCACGTCTTAAGATCCCAATGTACTTCAATGAACACTGTATGCAGTTGTTTTTGGCCGGTCTATATAAGAGTACTGTATCCACACTATACTCTTCCCTATGCCAATACAGAGCCGAATGCTGAATAGACAGACGAAAAGGAGGCCAGACTAGGCAAAGTGGACGATACGAATTACGCAGCGGCGATGAAATACGAAACGCGAGAGAGATATTAGTTGGTGAAGTCCGCTTTCGGCATAATGCTAACAAAATGTCTCACATTTGACGGCCCGAATGGTAGGTGGTCATCATATTCCTTAGTAAGTATCAATAATAAAAACTCGAAGAAGAGAGATTGTCAAGTGCAGTTTAGTTGCCAAGGACAACACCTGTGACTTAACTAGTCCCGTCGCGCTTACATGGAAATTCTTACCTACAGAGGTAACTTGGGTATGCGCCTAGGTATTATGTAGGGTTTTAGTTTCGAGTTTGAGCAAGAGGACCTTGATGTATGTAGGGTCCAGGCTTCTGGTCTATTCCGAAGGTTTCTTATGGATCTAGCGTGATTGGCTCAACAATTTCTTGTTTCTTTTCTGCTTCATTATCAATTGGGCTTACTCTCGAAGTGGGTAGGTACATCTGCTCACACCCGAGCTCGCTGGTGAGTCATGTATCCATTGCCCCTCATTTTAGCTACAGTGTCAGAACACATGTATATCGAACCAGGATCGGACCGGACCCCGCCAACACAGGAGATATGCGCCCGTCACACCATGTACTACCTACACAGGTACCGTCCAGTTGTCCTATTGGTCTAGAGGTACCTTTAGAGTAGGGTAGGTGGTACCTTCTGCCTGGTATTGCAGCAACCTCGCAACCCCGCCAGGCCAAACATAGCCCACCAGCTAAGCTCAGGTTAACATATCTACAGCCTCTCCCTCTGCCTATCATCTGAATTTCTCTCTTCCTCTCCTTCAGATCGTTTGCAACCATACCTTCTCGCCCTCTCGTCTAACTGTCCCTAAACTGTGAGTGTATCTACTGCCGCTACTGCTTTATTTCACTTCGCAACCGCTCATGCTTTAAGCAAACAAGCATGGGTTTCTAGCTCATCCTTCAAGCCATCAGCTAATTCACACCACTACCCCGCCAATCTCACCTCCCTCCTACACAAAACGCTTCCCAAGTAGACCCTTTTGCCTTTGAGGTATATTTTGTTCGCCCAGGTTCGCAAGTTGCTAGGGTTGGATTGAGACATTTTGTTTACTTTCATCTTGCCTTCCCCTCCCTTACTTCTCTCTTCCTTCTTCTGTCCCATTGATTCTCTTCTAAGGTTCTACATCACCCAAGTTTTGTTTTGCCGGCTTACTGTTCTTCAGAAAACAACTAACAGCTTTCGACAAATAGTATCGGCAACCTACATCCCCGAATCTGAGAAAATCCTCAACATGGCGATCAAGAAGATCCACGCCCGCTCCGTCTACGACTCCCGTGGTAACCCCACCGTCGAAGTCGACGTTGTCACCGAGACTGGTCTTCACCGGGCCATTGTCCCTTCCGGTGCTTCTACTGGTGTGTAACTTCCGCTCCAGGCCACGAAACGAACTCGACTAATCGTCCTACGTAGGTCAGCATGAAGCCTGTGAGCTCCGTGACGGAGACAAGACCAAGTGGGGTGGCAAGGGTGTGACCAAGGCCGTCGACAACGTTAACTCTATTATTGCTCCCGCGCTCATCAAGGAGAACCTTGATGTGAAGGACCAGAGCGCCGTTGACAAGTTCCTCAACGAGCTCGATGGTACCGCCAACAAGACCAAGCTTGGCGCCAATGCCATCTTGGGAGTCAGTCTTGCCATTGCTAAGGCTGGTGCAGCTGAGAAAGGTGTCCCTCTGTATGCCCACGTTTCCGACTTGGCCGGCACCAAGAAGCCATATGTCCTCCCTGTCCCCTTCCAGAACGTGTTGAACGGTGGTTCTCACGCTGGTGGCCGCTTAGCCTTCCAAGAATTCATGATCGTCCCCTCTAGCGCCCCTTCTTTCTCTGAGGCCATGCGTCAGGGTTCTGAGGTCTACCAAAAGCTCAAGGCTCTTGCCAAGAAGAAGTACGGTCAGTCTGCCGGCAACGTCGGAGATGAGGGTGGTGTTGCCCCCGATATCCAGACTGCCGAAGAGGCTCTTGACCTCATTACCGAGGCTATCGAGCAAGCTGGCTACACTGGCAAAATGAACATCGCCATGGACGTTGCCTCTAGCGAGTTCTACAAGGCTGACGTGAAGAAATACGACCTCGACTTCAAGAACCCCGACAGTGATCCAACTAAGTGGATCACCTACGAGGAGCTTGCTGCTCTTTATGGTGAACTGGCCAAGAAGTACCCAATTGTCAGCATTGAGGATCCTTTCGCCGAGGATGACTGGGAGGCCTGGAGCTACTTCTACAAGACCCAGAACATCCAGATCGTGGGTGACGATCTAACGGTCACCAACCCTATCCGCATCAAGAAGGCTATCGAGCTGAAGGCTGCGAACGCCTTGCTCCTGAAGGTCAACCAGATTGGAACTTTGACCGAGTCCATCCAGGCTGCCAAGGATTCATACGCTGACGGCTGGGGCGTTATGGTTTCCCACCGCTCTGGTGAGACCGAGGATGTTACTATTGCCGATATCGTCGTAGGTATCCGAGCCGGGCAGATCAAGACCGGTGCTCCTGCCCGTTCCGAGCGTCTTGCCAAGCTTAACCAAATCCTCCGCATCGAGGAGGAACTCGGAAGCAACGCTATTTACGCCGGCGAGAACTTCCGTACAGCTGTCAACTTGTAACTAGCGTCTTAACACTCGGTAACTCACATACCACGCACATGATATATTGATGATCGGAACGATTCGGAGAAATGGTCTGGGGAAAATTGGTGATGATAGACTTCGGGGTTTCTATTGGGGGAAATCAGGACATATGACTGGGCACTGCAATGATGTCATGCCGTTGATGCGCGCTAGTAACTAGATATTGCGTCGGCGGAAATCGTAATGTATTGGGTGCCTGGCTAGACAGGAGATGAGTGCTAGCTATATACGCGGAATCTCCCGTAATCGCGTTCCGAACACCGAACATAGCCTAGGTAGTTTGTAATGCAAAAGGACAAAATGGAAAGGAAAAAACACACCCAAAGCGTATTCTTAGAAATCATTCATCTTGAATCTGGTACATGTGGAAACGTAAGGGTATCCAATGACCTTCACGGTGGGTTCGATCTTGGCGAGGCCGTATTGCGCTATCATTTCGACGCGCTTTTTTGCTTGGTTGGATATAGGTCATGATACCCAAGGCACGGGTAGTATTGGGAAAGAACTTCATGGAGGAGGTGGAGTCGGCGATGGAAGTTGGGAGCCGTGAATGGTTTGGGGATTGCTGGCCATATCTGTCATATTTCGTTTCACAAGTAGGTGATGAGATAGATATAGCCATGTAGATATAGGCTTTGATTTTGGTTGTTGATTATCCGTGAAGATGTCATCTCGGAAATTGAATTCGCGATGCCCTGCCTACCTATGTTTGCTATTATTTGTAAGATGGAGATCGTGACTTGTCGTACAAGTATGCCCAGTTCATCGGCCTCAGGTTGTTATAGACCATCACATTTTTTATTTGTCATTCCCATTTGTTACCGAGTACCTCTGTACCTAAATATGTATTGCATCTATAAGCTAGTTATCGTAAGGTAGTGTCTTGGTATACTTGGTCTTAAACTCATACGCATATGCGTGGCCTTCTAGTCTGGGAATCTACAGAGTCCAGCGGAGAGCTGCTACTACACCTCTCCGCTATTCAACGTCTCGAGTCTTAATACAGCCCAGCTCAGCAGCGGTTTTAGGCAAATGACACGTCGGATCAACAGTACCGTGTACTATATCCTATACTGAATGGTCAGCGGAAGTTCAGGAAGAGCTGAATGTTGTTGAATAGTGAGGATGAGTCCGGATCAGAAGTCCGTTTAATACATTTCAGGTCCGAAGACCCGATGATATAAGAGGTACCAGAAATTAAATAGAAAGTGGTTATCATCATAGGAATCAAGGGGTGTATGGTATTGAAATAGTCCAAGGCTGGGTTAACATACCTTCATGACCGCTCTATGCGCTGACTCCATACGGAGAGAAGTTGGAGGAATTATTCTCTGAACATACTAGAGCGCGGTAATCCATACCGGATGACCCGACAAACACAGACTCAGCATAGATCTTGCTTTCTCCATCGCTTCAAGCTTGAGAGTGAAGAGAAAAAGTCAAGAAGAGTGCTCTTGCTCTAGGATAGAAAATAAAATTAGCTTATTAGCAGAAAGCGGTAGATTCTCGGCCTTAGTGAAGCTAGCTGTCCAGGTGGGGAGCGTTGGGTGGAGACATGAGACGCTTGGACCATTCTTATCACCTGCCTATCGGCACCCACAAACCTCTCCGCCCACCTGAAATTTCGCACGCCTAAATTGCTAGCCGCCATCGACTTCTCGCGACATTCTCAACCTCTTTCGTCCGAGACAAATCGACAAACGACTCCTCGCCCAACTCCGTGTCCTTCGATAAAACCGCAACAACACCGCCAAGATGGGTCGTCTTCACAGTACGTTCCCCTCCGTATGCTGCGAGAATGCCCGGAATCTCCGCCAAGGCTGCCCTTTTGCGACGTGATCGCTGACTTCGAAATTCCGAATAGGCAAGGGAAAGGGTATCTCCGCCTCTGCCCTCCCATACTCCCGCGCTCCTCCGAGCTGGTCCAAGGCCACGTCAGTCACCCGGTAGATCGTTCCGCCCATTGAACATGCACTGATGCGACGCGTAGTCCCGCGCAAGTTAACGAAAACATCATCAAGCTTGCTCGCAAAGGCGCTACACCAAGTCAAATTGGTGTCGTTCTGCGAGATGCGCACGGAATTCCCCAGGTTAAGGCTGTTACCGTATGTAGATCAGTCCAGATTACAGTATAAGGGTGGGGTGGCTAATGAATATAATTTTGAAGGGCAACAAAATCCTCAGAATCCTCAAGTTCGTTCTTCCCTGTCATGACCGGCAGATAAGAGCAATAAGCTAATCCATTCATAGGTCCAACGGTATGACCTGAATTACTTCTCCCCAGACCAGATGAACAGATATCTGTATCCGACATCGACTCGGAATGTCGACCATCGGCTGCATCATAGCCACTTGTTGGTTCAGGCTGACAGTGTGACCGGTTAAACAGGCCTTGCCCCTGAAATTCCCGAGTAAGTTTTCTAATCTGAGTGTTGCATCGAACGACCAGCCATGCTAACTATCTTATTAGGGACCTCTACAGTAAGTTTACTTCCGAAGAGCCATATATTCAATGCGCAATAACTGGTTACTACAAATTGCTTTCAATGTCAATTGCTGACCTCAACTTTTCTAGTGTTGATCAAGAAGGTGAGCCGAGCTTTTGCCGGTCAGTATCCAAGACGATACTAATGCAGCGTCAGGCTGTGTCTGTCCGAAAGCACCTTGAGCGCAACAGAAAAGACAAGGATGCCAAGTTTAGACTCATTCTCGTCGAGTCGCGAATCCACCGCCTCGCCCGGTATGTACCCTTTTTTACCAGTTACCAAAGTCCTGTTCACCTTCAATATACTAGTATTGGAGATGAATTGTATTCTCTCGCGAGATCCCGCCAACATTAGATTCTGACTACTTGTGACTGTTAACTGACTTCTCGAATAGTTACTACAAGGCAAGCTTTCCATCGCAGTTCGCTTTTTCCGTCGAATTGACAGTGCTAACACTCAGTTTTAGACCGTCGGTGTCCTTCCTCCTACCTGGAAGTACGCTAGCGCTACTGCTAGCACTATCGTCGCTTAGACGTAAAACAATATTCTGATATAGAATGACATGGGCATGGAGTTCGTGGACCTGGAGAGGTATTGCTTTTAGGGCACACAAAAACAAACAGTTGACTCTAGTCAACTGAGAAAGACGAATATAGTCATTCATCATAGAGATTACAACAAAATCTCACAACCAATTCTGTAAAGCCCCCCTCCAGAAAGCAATGGTATCAATCGTGAAGGCCTGTAGTCTATGCGTGTCGTCATGCCTGTCTAACCCCCTTTTCCTATTCCGATAACGCCATCATTGCACCAACCATGCCGTCGCCCTCTTGTCTCTGATTTCTATGTTTCCAGCTCTTTGGAGCGTTCGATCAGGAATTCACCGAGAACTCGTAGTGGATCCTTGGGTCTAGATAGAGAAAAAAATAAAGACATTAAGTGATCTGTTTAGGGGTGTAGAGAGAGCAGTAAACCTACTGATCCTTAGCGAGCAGCTTCATGCCCTCGAGCAAGTGAGCAGTGACCTTGGTATTCAAATATTGTCGCACGGGTGCACCGTGGGCGGGGGCGGCGTCGGGCATGGTGAAAGCAGGATCAGGGTGTTGAGAGGCAGCGCGCGACGTGCTCTCTTGGCCATTGGTACGCAGAGGTGTGCCGGTCCGTGCTGGAGCCGGGCTGGGCGCATTGGTCGAAGGCGCGGCGGGTGCTGGGGACTGGGAACAGAGAGCACCTTGTCAGTTGTTCCATTTTCCGCGTCCACGACAAATTGAGTACCGAAATGTAGATGACGTACAGGAGCCTGATCGGCGCTGGTGACGTCTGCCATCGCGACGTCCTTGATGCTGGTTTCGGTGGTCGGCGCAATCGTCTGTCCATCTAGAGTCGTTGAGCTTTCCGTAGGCTGGCTCTGCGCAGGCCCGGGCGCTGTGGATTGTTGAGGTTGGCCGTATGTTGGCACGGGGACTGGTGTTTGGAGCACTTCGTCGGCCATGACGAATGAATTGAGCGCGCACGCAGTTGGGAGTGTCAGGTGAAGTGTCAATCTGTTGTGGTGCCCGAGAAGGAACGGCGGCGTGAGAATGTTAGAAGTGTAAAAAAGAAAGCCGAATTCGGGTATGAGCTGGGTTAGGAAGTAGGTAGATACGTACTTAGCATTGGTAGCTGCGTAATTGGAGACGCGCTGTCCCGTGACCGCGCGCTACCACTTTAAACCCTTGTCAGGAGCAAGCGCGTCCCAGCTCGCGGTTTTCCTGCTCCCCATCGTATTTTCTACCAAATTCTTGATGTAACGTTTTGATTATCCATTATTACGAGAAATAGCCCATCTGCGATGATACAATGATGGATGCTTTCCTCAAAAAGGCAAACCCTAACCGTCGTTCTACCCCTCACAAGATACTATCGTTGAAAGAAAGACCTGCGCGGATAACCGAGGAGCACCCTAAGAAGAAGGTGAAGCGGCAGGAGGTGTACGACAGCGATGCGGATTCAGACAATTATCAGATTGATACGCCGCCGTTGAAGCCAAGGTTTAATCCGCAAAGGAGTGGTGATGCTCTCGATAGCCCGGCGGATGATGACGTAATAGAGAGGTCCGAGGCCGAGGATGTCCATACATCTGGACCAACCGCCATTGAAAGCTCCTTGCCTGAGGTAAAACTTAACAAGGAAGCAATTGAGGAGTACGAGAACTTCAAGTCCTCCCAAGGCAATGACACAGGTAGTCCTGCTTCCAGGCTTGAGTCCAGGGCATGGGTCAGGGGGAAAAGCTCCATCTACGTCGATGCCTTCAACCTCGCTCTAGACACTGTTCTTGAGGAAGAGGCACATCTATTTGACGCGAAAGAGATGAGTGTCTTTGAAGAATGGCGATCCCTCAATTACGAAGCTCAGTTCTTGTATGCATACAAGTACCCGAGTTTTTGCTTCCCGTGTTCTGACCTGTTGCTAGATATGTGCGCTTATTTCTTAGAAAGACATCCTCCTGGCATCGTATCACTCGCTTGGGCTACTATAATGATATTACCGATACCGAAGCGGCGGTGAAAGAGTTACAGAAGAGAAGAGGCGTCACGAGAGACAGCCCGCTTATAGAATCATCCTCTGTACCTGAGCTGAGCACTTTTATTCAGGAGCAGTGTATTCTTGAGGATGTATTCACATTTGCAGATGCTTCCGAGGATTTCATTGATAGTGTAGAGGAGGCTATTTCAATTCTAAGCCTAGACGAAGTGAAGAGCTTAGCCAAGGAAGCTAAAGTTCAAGGCAAGAATAAGTCGGACTTGACCAAGGCAATTTGCAAAATGAGCAATCAACAGGCAGGTTTACTATCGATGGGCCTTCGAAGGACCGACACTGCTGAGTCCACTGAGTCGTCCGCACAGAAAGCAGACGACGGGCAATCGCCCGGTCCAGGCTTAGGAGACGATGGAAACAGGCGAAAGCATTTTCTTGATAAAATATTAGCCATGACAGGATCGTGCGTCAGGCTCTCTTTACCTGTTTTCAAACTATTTGAGCGAGTTCATCTTGTCTTTTACAGGTCCACGGAGTGGACGGAAAAGTCTTTGACGACCATCATCTTAGCAAAAATCTCGAGGAGGAATTTTCCATCTTACATTGTCAGTAGGTCGTCTAGCATCTTCACATCCCGGTCACAGCTTCTGGAATTCGAAACTGCTATGAGATCAGAATATGCAGTGGATGGCATTCTAGAATTTAATGGCCCTGTCACAGAGACAGGCTTCAGAAAAGTGATCAACGTCTTCGAAACAATATACCCGAGATGGAAATGTGTTCTTCAGGAAGAGCAGCAAAAGGAAGACCGAATCTATGAATCAGGAGAAGGCGCCTACCTGCGACGGCTTAGCCCTGGGCACGCGTATACCCGCATTGCCCATAAAGCTGCTTATACTTTTGGACGCCTAAAAGAACACCAACGAGAACGTGAAATCCTGACCGAGCTACTCAATCAGCGCCTTTTTCATTTGGCGCGTCGAGGCTCTTGGTATCAACGCAAGGCTCTCCTGGAAGAGCATTACATGTATGCGCTACGACCAGATCCGGCCTACACCGATCCGGAACGACAGAAGAACCACTGGAAAGCTATAGCAGCAGCCACCTGCGAGAAAGCACTTGAGGACCCTGACTGTCATCTCAAATATCATTACGACTTGCAGAAGCGGTTGGTCAAACTCGAGAAGCAGCTCAAAATCCCCGTAAGGTTGCAGCATGGATTCAGTCACGTTCAGTTGAAGAAGCCCGAAGAGCACTATGCCAAAGGCATCCAGCTGAAAAAACTAGATACTATAGGCAAGAATGGGCGCGGGCCAAGTACGAAAACGATATGGGTTGATGAAGCAGAAAATGGAGGCGAGTGCAGCGTGGAATCCATGTGTCTAAGCTGGTATAGGAGTCAGGGTTGGAAAGGATACCACGCTGAGGGAGGAATTATACGGACTCTATTCGCCTATCTCTTCTTCGATATCCTCTTCCTTTACATACCGAACGTCTTCCAGACAGCCTACCAGACCTGCCCCTTAGACCTACATACGGATGCCTTCTACCCGACCCGAGCCTCGGAGATTAATCATCGATTAGTCGATATTGCAAATGGGGAAGCTCCCAAACTGATATACGAGGTTGATAAGCGAGAGAGAGAAAAGCGCACATGCGTCGTCGGGCTCAATTGGGACTACGAGCTGGATGATTTACTCGAGCTAGCCGAGTGTTTTGACGATGCTGCGCTGGCTACGGTTTGTAAGGTCATAGCTCAGGAGTATGGTCAAAGAGGAGGTGGCATCCCTGACCTGATCTTGTGGCGGGCTGAGCCACAGAAGGAATGCATGTTCGCTGAAGTTAAGAGTGCCAACGACCGCTTGAGTGACACCCAGAGGCTTTGGATCCACGTTCTTACCGGAGCTGGATTGAGGGTAGCACTATGCAATGCGGTTGCCAAGGAGGTCAGGGAGATCTAGCAAGGACATGCAAAGACGTGCCTCTTCATTCTTGTTTGATGGCACACTCCAGTCCCACAGGTTCTAGTCCTAGAGCTTGGCTGAGCACATTGTTTCATGCAACCAGATTCTACTCGGCAATGAGTTATGTGTCTCTCCATGCTACTTCGCTGGTTGGAGTAAGAACTGTCCACAACGGAGCCGTACCATCAACCGACAAACAGATACTAATGCAAATGTGTCCAGCATGGAGAATCTATGATAGGTGATCACTCGAGAGCTTCTGCGGTACAATCTATATGCAATCAGCATCAGCATCAGAACTATCAAGAGGCATACCCCACAGCCTGCAGTCTCTATTCAACAAGTGCTGGGTGTCTCACCGCTCCCAGCTCAGACAGGGGCTTCCCAGCGATCGAGGCACCAAAAACACTTCGATATGACACTAATTAGAGAACATCGTCTCTGACAGTTCGTTATCTCGTTTGTGCATGTGGCAGGAGTAATTCCAAACGGGCCAACACACGAGGTGCGACCTTGTGTGATGAATTGGAATAGGATCCTGTTATATGAGACGTAACATATATCTCCCGTCTCATCTGTCCTACCCGCACTATATTCTGGCTCGAGTACTCAGTGATTGTTCCTTGCTGCAGCATCCACGTTACTGCCTTTTCCGGAGGGGTACAGTCGGAAAATTAGCTAATCCCATGCGGACGGACAGCCTCAATCTGGAACTGCCTGACTCCTCGATTGACTGATATACAATCTGTATACTCAGTAGGTAGCAACACGACGCTCTCGGTAATGAACCCCAGCCAAAGGATTCAGCTCTTGTCCCACGAGGGCAAATAAAGCGCACGAGAGCATGGGCCGTGGGCAAAGATTAAATGGAAGGAACATTATGAACGTTCCCGAAGGAACGCACCCGAGCAGCGACCTACCCAAGTCTTCGGCATGTCACTACTCTAATGTCGCGACGCATCAAGGTACACACCCTGGCCTGTTGAGGGTTGGACAAGCTACTGCGGCTCTGTCACATTCCCCATCGCATAAATGGTTGAGTCTTAGTCCTGCGCCCGACTAGAGTGTAAGCGGAGTTAGGGGGACCTTCTGTTTGCCTTCTAGGCAGCCTAATGACTCAAAGTCATCCGCCTATGGTTCAAATGTCTTGGAAATTAATGTGTTCCCACGCAAAACACCCATCGCGATCGCGACCTTGTCCAGTGGGCTCAGCTGTGGGTAACGAGTCGTTTACTCCCTGAATTGCACCTGTTTTCCCACAGCTGTGCCCTCTTCGGGGTTGTACGTGCTGTACCTTGTACAGGCTTGCTTACGTACGCGGATGCCTCTGTGGTTGACGGTCGCTCCAACAGTGGCCATCCGCATGGCTAAGCAGGGAATTGACAGGGCAACCGCCTATTGTAGCTGATGCCCACTCACCGCCGGCAGATAGCTCGCTTGCTAAGTTAGGTATTCAAACGGATTCTGGTACTACAGACGAGGAAGTCCTCTGGTGAATTTGCCAGTGCTCTCCCGCACCGTTTACCCAGCTAGCAAGTTCCCATCCGTTGCCATGACCTCTTTACTAGTAGCTTTTTCGCCTTCCCCTAGCTCATCCGAGAGGGGAGTTTTTACACAAAGAAACTTATCTACCTACACTGAAAGTGGCCCAACACACTGCCTGCTCTGAACATGCCCATGTCCTGGGCGCTTAAGTGCTTATGACAGTGACCAATAAGCGACGGCGATGCTCAGATATCCGGAGGGTGGGGCTGGGTTCCCCGTCGCCATGCACGTCACAAAAAGGTGACCACTAATTTACCCCTCTATCGCTGCCCCTCCTGCCAGCCACTTTGCCTGCTTTTCTACACCACGCCGAATCATCTAGCGCGATACCTGATTGGCCAGGAGGAGGAAGACAGGCCAGGCGCTTAAAAAACGGGCCTACATGCACGTCCCAGGATTCTGGGACCAGGGACCGTCGACCAATCATGCGTGGGACTTCGAGCCTGATGCTGTTCCTGGTGTAATACTTTGTGGGTTTTTACTCTTTTGCTTTTCCTTCCTACGTCTTGCCCGACATTGTCCAATCGAACCCTCTATTATAACAAGCCTTCTTTCGCTTATCTGGATAGCTGGCTTGCGAAACCTTCAGTGGCACTATCGATGTGACGAGTCGATAATATAGAAGTTACAATAAGGGAGGCTTGTCCGTCCGGGCTAATTAGGTGCCTCTTCATCTCGGCTTGGGAAATGCCACTCTTCCAGGCGTTAGCAACCCAATTGTGCACTTTCGAGCATGCGGGGGAGTCTGGGAGGTTGTAGTCCGTCTACTACCATGTAGACTAGGACTTTGAAGGGGAGCGAGGTGACGGGACGAGTACCTACTAGAGGTGTGAGTTGTGAGTTTGGGGGCCAAAAGGGGCGGCTGGACCATTCGCGCTCGATCTCGTGGTGAACTTCTTCCTCCTCCTGTCAAACCGGATTTCACCTACCAAACCAACCGACCTACCGCACACGTACTACTGTCTGTACTGTATCCGCTGTAAAACAAAATGCAAAGAGGGCTGGTTACTGTATTGCATTCGCTCAAATAAAGCACACCTCTTAACCGACGACTGTGGCGAACGAAAGAGAGAGATGGTGGTGATAGGCTGTAAGCAATGACGCACATTCACTACTCATCATCTCATCATCATCACCGCCACTACTACCCATCACCACCACCAGAACAACAGTTTTTGGGGTGCTGGGTGCTGGGTGCTGGGTGCTGGGTGCTAGATGGGCCTCGCTTACAATCTACTAGATCTAAGCTAGGTAGGTAGGTTAATCTGGACAGCTGAATAGCTGGATAGCTGGGCCGATTGGGTCTTTTCCGTGGTCGCTCTTCTTTCGCTCGCGTGGTCGCAAAAATAAACACAGAGACGGCGAAACGAACGGACCAACGAAATAACGAGACGGAAAACAGATTTGGGGGGTGTGGGGGTGGATGTATACGTATAGTTAGGAAAGCAAATCTTCGAAGCTAGTATACTTACCGTAGGTAGGTAGCTGATCTATGTAGCCACTTACCTGCTCAATTCTCAGCGCTCAATATGCGTAGAGTAAGTAGTACATACGCCTACCGCCAGCGCTATATGTCTGTATGTCTGTCTGTCTGTACGAGGTGAGGCAGCCTAACGTGAGTTGAGCACCGCTACTACCAGTAGCAGGCACCTAAGTAAGTGAGGGCTTCCTTGCCTTGCTCTACCTTAGTGTTCTGTATGCGCCTCATATCTCGAGACCAACAATATGGGAAACAGCCAATCATGGCAGTTTATCCATTGGTCACTCGAACATCGTCTTAGTATGATATATATTTTTTGTCTTTCTAGCTCTTATTTTGAGGCTATTACGTTGTCTCATAAGCAAGGTTTGGTACACTAAAGTGCGTGCACGCGTACAGGTCAGCCCCATCGAATGTCCAGTTCAAGTCCAGTCCAGTCTCAGCCAAAGAGAAGTCAGAGCTTGACCGAAAAAAAGAGAGTATGCAAGAGGTTGGGTTTTGCGTTGGTATGCTGGTTTTTATTGTTGTGTTTGTGTTAGTGGTGGCGAACTGTTCTACGGTTGGTTACGTGTAAAGCATACGTTGGAGGGAATGGGGAGCTTGCCCAGCGCAAAAACATAAAATAAAAATAAACAAAGCGCAAGGTCTGACCAACCACCCTGGGGCCGCATTTGAGGTCGCGTTTCCTAAATTTTTTTGTTATGTTTTCTTTGGCTGGCTTGCTTGCTCCTCTTCGCTGCAGGAGGCTACGGACACTTGCAGACCAAGGTGTGCGACCTGATTTGACGGCTTGTTACTCCCTCACTTAACTTGTCCTTCCTCACTGGTTTGCTATTTGTCTAATTTTCCGTCGGTGTGAGCATACTTGCACAATAATATCTCATACTGAGTAGAGCGAGCGAATGTGTGAGTCACAGGTGGAAAGAAAAAGAACCAACAGGCAGAAAGATAGCGGCGAACGACATCTGCATAGTGAGTGGATAATAGAGCATACGGAATCTCATTGGAGTTTCTCTCTCTCCTACTCTCTCCCTGCGGTATGTCCGCGCGCATAAGCACTACTTTATTTCTCTCAAGCAGGCTGGAAAATGCATCAGCCAACAACCATGGCTCTACCGCAACTCAGTGGTTGCGCTCTTCCGATACACCCCGTTCCCCCTGACCCCCTTGCTCCGCTTGGCGTGTCTATTCCCTTCCCAGCCTGACTTGCAATCCTTGCACCAGTCCCGTATTTGGCCCCCAACATTGTATCAGACCCTGTAATAAAAAATATCAAGAGGCGAGAATAGACCCTCCCATTCTGCCCTGGTATCGCAAGCTGGGGAATTGTTTGCAGGACGCCGCCCAGCAACGCCATGTGAACTCCTCCAACACCAAAACGCTGTTGGTGACTCTTTCAAAAACATAATGATGATAAAACCGTGACATAAATTCGTATCCTGTGACCAAGCCCCAGCTCTAATGCTTTGATGGGGGTGGCGGATTGATTTTGTTGTGAAGTCGTAGGTCCTCGTAGCAGGAGTAGGTAGTTAGATAGTATGAACAAATGGAAGAAAAAATAATCGGCGTTGAAGTAATGTCGTGGTAGATGAATTCGTAGGAGAGTGAAGTGAAGACTCTGCTTTCTTTCAAATAGGTGCTGTATGGTCTCTTCGTGGGCCGTGCCACTTCAGCCTAAGACGAAGCAGGAGGAGGGGATATCTCTTTTGCGGGCATCTCTTTCGTAGCCGCCGCCGTTAGCTTTTGGCAATTTGAGTGCGTTTTCCTCCGCTTGCCCTTGGGAGCTGGGCTCATTCGTGGCGTGTAAGTGACTGTCCGCGTTACCACTTCTCGAATGTGTCGCACACTCTTATTCGTGGCCTTATGTGCTCTACAGTCTTGGGAGTAGCGAGCCTTCAGTGCTGCTTCCCAGTCAAACGGTGACCGTACTGATCGCGCACTGAAAGGTGACCGTATTGAGGCGCTCAAGGGCGAGTCCATCGTCGACATAGCCGGTGATGGTGGTACTTTCAAGCTGGGGTACGAAGTTACGCTCATGGGTGGCGCAGACATGGGCTGGTTTGAGTACGGACTCGTTGGGGTGGCCGCGGTTGATTTGTGACCACCGCACTTACATGAGCAGTCCGTCTGCTCGCTGCTGGCGGTAGATGGCGCTGATTCCTGTGCCGAGTCCTCCTCTGGTGTAGAACTGCCAGATGCTGATCTCTTGGCTGGAATAACAGGTGACTGAACTGACATGGCCTTGAGGAAATCCATATAGGCCGTGGGCGGACTGATGGGTGTCCGGGCACTCCCCGGGAATTCCTCCTTGATAAAGGGGGGCACTGCTGAGAGAGGCGTCTTGGCGGACGCCGAGAGCGCAGAAAGCTCAGAGGGAAATGTCGCGGTGACGGGCGTCGTCAACTGCGCAAGCTTCGGCTTAGCTGAAGGCATGGTGATGTTATTAGTTTCTCGGGATGGGTATGAGTGAGACGATGTGGTTGTGCTCCTAGGTATTCCCCTTCCTCGAGTCAAGTGAATGACTCGCCAGAGTGAACAACGGGACAAGACGATGGGATGTCTACAAGCTGCACGCAGAAGTCGCCGCGATATTGCGAAAGGCCGGCACTTGACAGAGAAGGTGTAAGCGGGCCAGGCGAGAAGGCGAGCGAGCAGGAGGTTATAATAATAATTATTGCAGCGCAGTAATATGCAGTATGGCAGTCCAGGATGGCGGTCCAGGGGGTGCCGGGGTCCGTTGTAAAACAGCGTGGGGAGTGGGCGCAAAAGACAAGCCGAAACGAAACGGAGGCGCCAAACGAACAGGGAAGGCCAAGAACGCGCGCGGGCGCGCCGCTAGAAACACTGCCCAGGAAATAGAGGTACACACTACAATGTGTGACGGGATCCAGAGGGATGGATGGAATGGGTGTGGCCCGCCAGAAGGAGCCGGGGGGGAAGCAGTACAGTAGGTACTTGGTACGGGACCGGCCTGGGATTATCGTGTGACGAATCGGGACGCTCACACCGGGAACTCGAAGGGGTAGCCGTGGTGTACAAAGAAAGAAAAAGAAGAGGCAAACGATGATGGTAATAATAAAAACAAAATAAAGTGAAGAGCAGAAAATAGCACCGCGCTTATGCCGTATAGCTATAGTCAACCCTATCTGTACACTTTTAGGAGTATAAAGATGTACAGATAGTAGTAAGAGTATAAGTGTAGAAACTCCAAGGCAACAGACGGTTAGATACTTTAGGTACCTAACCTAGCTTAGTGTAGTATGGGCACTCTTGGCCTTGGGCGATGAGAACAGGGATGTGGATGAGGTACAGTAGGTACCTATACTAGTAGTAGTAGTAGACGTTCTCTGGTCTCGCGATGGAGCGTCTCGAGGACCAGTGGGCGCGAGCGAGAAGGACGTTATACTAATTAAGTCGACGATGGCGGCAAGTAGTGGACCAGTATGCTGCGCCGTCACGCACTCGCACGCAGCGTGTATTGATGGTGTATTGGGTGGTACCGCACGGGATTGGCTGGCAGAGCGGCAGAGGAGAGAGGTATAATGCTGAATCAGGACTGGCTCTCTTTCTTTCTCGCTTGACAGCAAGTCTAGTCAGCCCGATGGCTTACGTGAAACGTAGAAGGATGGATGGAAATATCCTCAGCTTCCACCCTTCTCGGGAGAGAAAGCCTTGCTAGGTTTAGTGATGTCGTCTTGTTCTGTATCCAGTATGCTATATGTAGCATATACTATTTACGGTGCTGTTAGCAAAGATCGAGACAAACGACACGAAATGAAATGAAAGGCCTCGAGAGGGATGCCGTAGGCAGTGTAGGTATAACAAGGTAACTGACACACCTATTTTGACTTGAGAAGAGAGCGAGAGGTATCGAATAGTCAACCGTCGAATAGAGGAGATACCTGGGTACCTCAAAGGTGGACAGCTCGAGCTTGAGCTAAGTGGGATGGTGCAATATGATTCGTCGAGAGGCCCCTGTCACAGAGCAGAGCGTTCATGCAGTCGCACTGGGGATCCAGCGGCTTAGCGATGTGAAGAGCAACCAAGTCTGCAGTTGGTAGCAGGGGATTAAGCGCCGGCACTATTCCCAATCTATAATTAGCAGCCGCTCATTCGCTCGCGTTTCAACCCCGGCAACACACCTTCTTCCGTATTGTATTAGGACGCGTAGAAAGCGGCAAGACGACTTGACAGACACTTCTTTTGACGATGGACTGACTGACTGACCTTCCCGTCTGCGAACACCTCGGCAGGGCTTGGTTTGTGTTGTGTATATGCTGTGTAGACTGACGACACCCTTCGAATCGAAGGTTGGGTGCAATGCGATCTGGTGACGAACGAAACGCAGTATGTACGTGTTCGGGAGGCGAAGGTGATTGGTGTTGTTGGCGACCAAGATGCTCATGTGTACTCGATACTACTGCTGTGTGTGTGGGCAGATGACGACAATTGTAGGTATGGAGGTATGGAGGTATGGAGGTATGGAGATATGGAGATAGCGGGACAGAGAAAGAGGGAGGCAGCAGAGGAAGTAGAGGTGGTGTGTGGCAGTAGATGGGGTTTGGGGTTGCAGTGCGTCGAGATTTGCTGAGGGCCGTTCCGCGCTGTGTGTCTTACAGTACACGAGTCGCGACTCTCTTTCTCTCTCTCTCTCGTGATGTCAACTGATTACCTCCCGGGTAACTTGAGAGCTGACTGGCTGCGCAGTGGTGGTGGGCATCACCAAGTCATGGGACACATCTGCCATTTTATGCTCTCTTACTCTGTGTCAACATGTCAACATATCGGCGAGCCAAGACATACATACAGACACTGAGCAAAGGCGCTTCCCTTCCAATCTACCACAGCTATGGCGCTGGCGCTGGTGCTGTTCTCTGTCTTTGTCTCTGGCTATTCTTACCAGTCTGCTTCATTCGGCGCGCGGCTCACCAAACTGGCCTCACTCGTTTTCTGCATTTTCACACAATCAGAGCCTATCTCTGTTCCTCACCAGTCCTGTCTTCCGGCCGGTGGTGGGTAGACTCCTTACTTAGAGCGCGCGCCACAAGATGTACAACCTTGAAATACGCCTAATCCCGTCATGCAGTTGGTCAAGAACATGTTTGTCCCAAGCTCGGCATACTAGCTCCTCCAGACCCGAGACTTCAGCGCGCGCTTGTTGTTCTCGTCCAGGTCTTCCACGCCACCAAACATATGCACCGCTTGCCGCTTACCTATCTGCCTGCCGCCGAGTAACAGATCGAGGTGAGCGTTTCCCCATTTCTCAATTACCCTGCTTTATTTTAAGCGCTGGAGGTTATTGTATAACGTTTCTGTCAAGAGTTCTTGCCAATGGTCCGGCGTTACCCGCTGCCAGACTAGATAAGCGCCGTCCAGCCTTTCACTGGTCCATACATGCCTCGTCTTTTCAGCTTCAACTACATACTCCCCTCCGCGCTTAGAAAATAGAACGAAGCGTTTAGTCGGCGGGTGAAGATTCCTCTTTTATGGTTCGCCGGGTCGTAGCGCTGACCACCACATCAGACGCTACCCCGGATTTTACAATCGGCCTCGTGGCCAAGCTGTCACCGATCGCTGTCACCGATCAACTGATAGCCACTCCCTATTGGTGGTAGTATCATACCCTCATGTCACGTCGAGCATGCCATACTCGATGGACGCAAGCGTGTCACCAAGACAACCCAGGGCCGTGGTATGTGTTCATTGCCAATACCAGAGAAGACGGCATTTGGCTACAATAACATCCTTGTCCTCTAGCCTAGAATCCGAGCTGTTAGTGTCGCCGAGATAGAATCATCCATTGTTGCTATTATTGGGACAACCGCGGGGCCTGGCTGGAGATTGTCGGATCTACACTCAGCATAGCCTTCCCTGTGCAAGCGGGACCGCCCCCCTTCGATATAATCTCGGCGGTTTGCTCAGGAAAACTTCGCTCAAGGGTCATGGTGTCCCACTACAACGCCGGAGAATGCTTTTTGCTGCCTCCTAGATTTACTTCCGTGACTTGACCAAGGGTACCCGCGGCTGGTATTCCTAGATTCTTAAACTTCCAAAAGGGGCCCGCACGCTGAGGACACCGCCACATTCTCTCTAGCTTGGAAGCATAAAGTCTCGCTCAGAGGTCTCTGTCGACCTCGACACGATACCATATTGTGAAGAAGGATAACGTCTATAGAGATTGTCATGACACAACAACCCTATCGCTCGCACACCCAGGGTATTAGCCTCCTTCCACCTCATAGCACTTTTCATCTATCAGAGCTATGAAATAACAAAGGCAAGTGATAGATAGCTATGTGGTCTCGAACCTCCTCGAGTCTACGACACTCTTCTAGCAGTTCGGCGAGTCAAAGCGTGCCACAGTACGCCATCGTCGCCTTCGGTCTATAGTCCTTTTCTCCAAAGCTCGCAACCTACGCGGAAACGCGGAGAGCCAACCCACGCTTTTTTTTGGAGCAGTTCGCGAAGGCTGACGCCTCAGTGCTTCCGGAGCGCCGATCCCCTTTTTCTCATTATTCATCGAACTACGGCCGTCGAATCATGCTAGCTTGTCATCGCCAGCTAGACACATCACTAAGTATCTTTGACGCAGATCTTACAATGCTCGTCGAAAGACTTTCGATAGACAGCCATGAACCTAGTAATCATGGCTAGCTGTGATGGATTTCCTAGACTGTGAAACAATCCTTCCCATGAGCCCTTCAACAGCTTGGACATGTGCTCACTTCTATACGTAAGCTTATCTAGTCATCGTGATTTCTCGTAAGTTAGCCGCGGATTATTTGGGTACGTATAGGGCTGTGTTGATACTCGTATCTAAAGCTCGGGACTACCTGCCCGTTCATCTCCACGTTCAGTTCCCGGGTTCATCGCTCCGCAGCCTAGTAGGATCAATGGGCTAGGCTCGCTTTGCGTCGCTTACAGCATCTAATACCGTTCGTTTCACATGACTTGCGCCTCGAACACGCGTATGACTACCGTAGAGTGGTCGTCATTGAGGGCTTAGCAGGTAGTTCCATATGGCTTGGCGGTATCTAATACCCAGGGGTTGTCGAATGACTCTCGCATGAGCTGGCTATATTTGCGCTGGGAATCAAAGTACTTATCGTCGAGCCCGGGAATTTTCGAACCCGTGCCTTTGGTAGTATTAATTAAGTTTAGCCCCGTGTAGCCGTCCTTGCCGCCTTCGATGCGGCTGTGTGAGTTTTCGAGGCCGGCATCGTGAGTAGTGAGCCCGGCGACGTTATAAAAGGGATTAGAATCATAGTTGACCTAGTTAAAGGTACTAGAGTGGCTCATAGTAAAGGAATACCGTTGCGCGTGTCTCTAGCGACTGATGATCGGAGTAGGGTCAAGGCCAAGTGTGAGACGAGGAACTGGTGGCCAAGAGTACGTAACTACGTAGTAACACTCTTATAAATGTAAACCCACGATACGTGCCCAATTGTGGCATGTCGAAATTTGACGGTGTCGGTATGAGGAAGTAGCCTGATAAGTCTGGAATAAGCTTGATTCCAATAGTCATTGTCTCATAGGATTGGGCACTTTAGACAGATTTTAGTAACAAGATAGATAGTATAGTATATAGTACACAGTCAGAAAGATTCTGAATACCTTCACTCCCGACACCTCTAGACCTCGCTCAACAATGCCATCCTTACTGTATGTCCATGAAAGACCAGATCACTCTAAAGCCCCTCTATGCATTGCCATTACCAATTTCGCAGCCATCTAGGAGCTCCGCGATTACCGCGCGAGTGACTTCAGTCACGAACCTCTTATCGTAGAAGCTCGTGTTGAAGCTCGCTCCAAGGCGAAGCGAGCCGTCCCAGCTCCAGACGTGGAACTGCACGTTCCTGGTCAGCATCTCCGTACCCACCCAGAAATCAACTACTTGTACTTTCCGATTACCGTCCTGGTCGTTGTCCTCATCCGCGTACTCCTTTTTAATGGAGGACTCCATCCTGCCAAGGCTACTGAGGTCTGGGGTCTGAACTGGGGGTAACCCCTCGGGGACTGGGGCGTTGAACAACGCGGTTGTTCGTTGCACATACGGCTCTGCTAGATCTAGAAGCCCTATAATTTTTCCTTCAAGGTCGCCGGCCTCCGTTTCTGGCGGCGGTGGCGGTGACCAGAAACGCGAGAGGTCGCGCCCATACACGATGGCGAGATCCCGGGCTACCTCTTCAAAGCTCTTGGTGAATACATTATCCACGCGTACAGGTAAGCCTGAGAAGTACAGCCCGACAACCTTGGAAATATTCTTCGTATGTGGTGTGGCCGTCTCGTCGAGCGCACGTCGCAGATCAACAGGAACGAAAGCCGCGTAAGATTTGCAAAGTGGGTGCTGGGGAAACCGTGCTGTGACGCGCACAATGGCTGCGTGCACGGCACTCGTTACTTTGATACCCATTCTTCTGCAGGCGGCTGAGACCTGGCTGGTCTTTTCGGCATCAAGGCTAGTCATGACGCGAGCGCTGGGACCGGGAACTACCCCAGCAGTAGAAGAAGATTCTCGGGTTGGTAAGCCGATGCTAGGCACACCGCGCAAGAAAATGTCGACCAGCTCGTCAGCGCCCACTGCCAGGACTGGGTCATCTCCTCCTGATTTTCCATGCGATGATTGGGCTTTCGCAAGATCTTCGAGGCTTGGGGGTACTGAAGCAGGGCTCGATGACATCTCCGTTACGAGCAAATCGCCCGCTGGCGTGCCTGCATTGGCCGTTACCACTTTCGCTAGAATGGTCATGAATTCATGGCCCAAGAATGCCATCCCAACGCCATCAATGCGCCAATGAGACGAGCGGATGACGAATTCGCAGGACGTCGGAAGCCAATAGCAGGTCGCGGTAGGAGTAGAATAGAGAGCAGAGAACAGCTGATCGGCGTCGGCATACTCTCGACACACATGAAAGGTATTACGAGCCCATTCTCTGATATTCAGGGGCCCTACGGATAACGACCCCCGGCTATTGTTGCTCTCTGGCTCTTGAAGAGTGGCTCCAAGAGCCGGGTGCCGTACGCGCAGAATCTCCCACGCATATTGTAGATGCGGGCTTGGGTCGGTGACGGATGGCGGAAATTTGAGACGCAACACAAAATGGATAGTCCAGTGCTCACGGTTCAGAGGTTTTCCACTATCGGAAAGTGATTTGAAGAACCCCTCCAAGTTACCAAGCGGGCGACTGAAGCCCTCAATCGAAGCGGAACTAGGGTTGGTACTTGACATCGTGAGACGAGATGCTCGTGAGGCTCTTCACCGCTATTTCGAAGTTGAGCGATCCTTTCTCTATCATCGCAACAGTTCGTCTATACTTCAAGGCTATTTAGAGAGATCGGTATATACAATCTGAGTGGATCGCTTATTAATCCATTCCCTGGTGTCCTGGATCTCCTCCGGTCCGCCGTATCGCTTTTCCTAGCCGTATCTAGTTGCGGCACAGCTTGATTACGTTCTGAGCCTTTCTATAACAACCAGGACATTCCACCGCACTGTCTAGGCTTTCAAGTATCGTTCAGTCACGTACTCCCACTAGTAACACCCGCCGGCAGTCATATGACCTTACGAATAACCACTCCAATTGAGGATCCTTCTAGATGACTACCTACGCAACTTCCAACCTTCACGTTCCAGGCTTGACAAATGGAGTGTCTCTAGAACGTCACGTAAGGAGTATACAAGTATTATCTTCGACCAGATTTTCTTCGCTTTAGCCTCTTACACGCTAGCAGCCCCTTCATCGTCGTTCTCCTTAACCGAGCCCCAAATGAAGCTACTCAATCAGCCACTCCTCAGAGACAACTATACGTGTTGGCGGCAGTTAGACTTATTAGATGAGAACAAAATAAGTCATTGCGGCTCAGTACTATAGTTCACCCATTTCCAACTCCGGCCGTATCGCGGCTTGTGTCGAAAAGACCTTCACGAACTCGGAAGTACAGAAGGTTTGGAGGGCGCTATCGAGTGATCGTGCTTCTGCGCGGACCTGTGCATCGTAAATGTCAGGGGCTTGGTTAACGTGGGCATTAATCGCCTGTAGCGCCTCGATGATTGATGACCGTTGTTGTAAGTACGACATATGGTCATCACCCTGGACCCGGAGTGTCATTGAACCGACTGCGTTGATTATCTCCGAAGCCTCGTTGATTGTACTGCCGGTTCTCTGGGCTTCATTGCGGGCCGTGGTACGAATAATGTCGGCTCTCTTACAGGTAGCTTTGGTAGATGTGCCGATGGAAGCCAGTATTCGAGCAGCTTCTTTCAAGGCTCCGAGAACATCTTGTATCTCCGTAGTCCGCCGTTCGTGGGATTGTCGATCTTGAGTCAGGGTCCTCTGAGTGTTTCTCAGGTCAGACAAGCTGGCCCAGTGCCTCCTATATAAGGGGTTAGCCATGGCGATAAGGTTCCCCGAAAGGGACGAGTGTCAGATAGATAGGTGACACCCTAGTGTGTGCCTATAAGGCTGGGTCTATATATACGGGCTATCCCCCCCAACTACTAGTTGGGAGGGCTAGGGGCCATTTGACCAATACATCTTCATGGCTACTGACCCCTTTCTACCTACCTGCTACGTGACTGTAGGGCTATTCCATTCACTCCGGGACCGGTAAACCTGACAACGAGAGGGCTCACTTGGTCTTGTATTTCGTAAGCGGATAAGTTAACAAGATGAATTTCGAAATATCATGCGCCTGTAAACCAATTGTTAGTCATTGTCTTTCGGGAATGGGCACCCTACGTACATTCTCCCAGTTGTACCATTTATCAACTGTCTTATTCAAGCTTCTCTCAGTTTCTTGTTGCCGATAAGCGGTCCGCTCCAGGGCACAATTAGCGGCTTCTCCTTTCTTTATTAATTGTTCTGTTGCCAATTGGTAATTCTGGATGGTGTTCTCCACATTCTTTTCTAGATCTTGAAGGTCTATGATAAGGCGGGATGACTCGGAGAACAGTTCATTCGCAGATTGCTCAATCTCATATGCACGATTTAGCAAGTGATTAGCTGCAGTCCTCGTTGTCGCCAAGGTATCCGTTGCATTAGAGAGAGCCAGATGAACCTCGTGAGTACGAAATGTCAGTCTGTCGTAAATTTGCTGCCTCTTGTCAACTCTTTCATTGCGGAGCAAATTCTTGGGGTATAAAAACTTACTAACATCTTCTTTCGATACTCGGGGCGCGTTTCCCACTCGATGGCCTTCTGTTCGTGAACTTGGGCCCCCTCCAATAAGTTCTTCCATTCTGTTATCATGTCCATCATGCTGGACCTGATACGCTCCTTCGAAGTTGTAATGACCTTATCTAGGTCATTTGATATTGTGTTGCACTTCTCCTCCTGGGTGGATGCTCTTAACTTCAGTTCGTCGTGTTCCGTAAGCAGGTTACTAGCAGTTCCAGACATTCTCAAGGTCGTAATCGTTTTGGCGACTTAGCCTTGGTAGATAATTTACACTGGGAGGGCATTGCCCCTTAAGAAATATATTCCTAGTACAAGATTTCAACACCACGCTAAGCTGTAAACCCGAAGACCATCGCGGGAAGCGTGGCCCGTGAATGAGGATATTTGGGGGCGAGTCACCACACCAATCACAAGCAGTCAGGCTTACATCACATTAGCCTCCTGTCATGCTGGGTACCTACGTGAAGATAGGGACAAATGAAGTACGCGCAATCCTCCAGGACTCAGGGGCGGGCTAGGGCTATAAATCAGGCAATTTCAACCCGAAGTCCTACATAAGTAGCCTCGCGTGAACAAAAAATGCACAAGCATCGAGAGGGTGCCATTGGCGCTGCACCATCGCAGGGATTCAATTTTTCATCGAGAACTGGTCTGCAAAGCACCTCGGAGATTAGGACCCATCATGATACACTTTTTCAAATCAATACCTACGTTGTGTAACCACTGCCCTGGATAATCTGAGAGTGAAATGCATCCTTCATGGCGAGTGTAGCGAGCTGCTCGATCCCAGCTAATGCATGACAAATTTAGTCATTCCATGAGATCAGGCCCCCAGAATCACAAGAGTGTGGTAGCTGTGCTGCAAGAGCGTCCTTGTGATATGACTATCCATTGTGATTGGCCCTCCGGATTTATCTCTTCGACTTTCAGATTCTCTCCAAGTATATATCACCGTCAAACCTACCCTCCAAAAATTCTAGTACCAAAGTTTGCATTGACCAAGTCTCCATGCTGCCGTACACCAAGAACCTAGCCCAACGCCCTATCGCTTAATTCTATACTTACCTCTGTCATGATGGCGGAGGTTAGTGATACCGGCAAACAAGTTGCACGCCAATTACAGCAGATTCAACAAGGGGCTGTCGATGAGTTTCACAAGAATCTTAAATTGAGCATGCTACTTAAGGATGATATGCCGGACTTCTTGTCATCGGCTCCACTGGCAATTAATTTTCTCGGCCATCTCAGACTGCTTGCATGGTCAGGCGCTGCGATGGTGGACATCGTGCGAGAGCCAAACAGCAGCTTCAAGTACTCCTTACCAGCAAGACTGGCATAGATGCCGCACTGCTAACACATGACTAGGAGTGACAGACTAAGTACGAACCTGGTTCAGCTATACCAGCAAGGCCATAAAGCATTCCACATAACAAACGAAAACATGAACAGAATCTGCCTAAGCCTACAGGGCTTGTTTGGAAGCAGTGGGACTGTATGATTTCCTTTTGTCGGCTCCTCTGGAAACAGCAAATTCTAATAAGTAACAGATTTTCGGCATACTCGACTGCCTAATGGATCCGTCATCACAGTCATCTGTCCAACAGAGAATGAACATGCTTAGTTCCGGCATGAGCCGGTGTGTTGACTACGCAAGTACCATCCGGAGCGAAATGGATACGTGGGGGGACATGGCGGCTGAGTTGGAGCGGGCTACCAACAATGAATATGGTGAGTGATGTACATCTGGTCTTCGGTGCGATTAGTAATGCTATAAAGCTACAACGGAGCGCAAGATTAGAGAGCATAAGCTCGAGCAAGATCTTGCGGCCGAGAATAAAGCCAATGTGGAAAGGCTCATGAATCAATGCCAGAAGGTACTGGAAATCGAAAGAAAGAGGTATCTAGAGGCTCAAGCAGACGTCAAGAAGGCAGGGAAGAAGAACAGAGGTAAGGAAGAAGGAAGCTCTGCAAAACACAGCCGCCTTGAATACCTTGAACAACTAATGGTCACTAGGCTGGTCATCAATTGGCCTGGTTACCTTGACTAGCATTGCGAACCCAATCCTCGAGACAGTCCATCATACTACCTCGCTAATAGGACAAACCCCGAGCATCGTTAAGGACCTTTCGCACGCCACTTTTGGATTCGGTTCACTGTCAAAACATGACCCTGGTCCACAGAAAGGCCCCGTGCCGGCCTCAATGGATCAGCAACAAGTATTGACCAGCCCTAATGTTGTGACTAATGAGGTGGCGTACACGAAATCATTCGCTATTTCCGCGCTGGTGTCAGATTTACAGTCCCTCTCTGAGAGCGATTTCAAGAGCTCAAAGACAAAGGTGCGTGAACTTTTGGGACAGGTAGAAGAAATCCGCAGAGATGTGCAGCCTTCCAGCAAGCCCTCCAGAGATGCATGCCACATCCTAAATGGTTGTCAGAAGGTTCGTTTTGGTCTATCCCTGGTGAAGCACTGCCAAAGTGGGAGACGCTAATCGTTCATAGATAATTACCGAGATGCTCAAGGAAAGTGAATCGTCGGTCAGTCTTAATGGTGCTTCGCCCAGCGACAAGAGACGGGCTGAAAGATTGGAGGAGTTGAAGGCGGCGGCGAGTGGCCTCGAATTAGAGGCCAACGCTCAACCCGGGCAGGCCTTTGGGACTGTAAGTGCAAATCCGGTTTAATTACACTGTTACGAAAGGGTTTATTGATCTGGTTTTAAGCAAACCCCAGTTCTCAATCGCCAGACATTCGTTCGAGATAACCACTCTATTGATGGTAGGATATCGCCTGGCATTCCTGCCCTAATCTAACTGGCTCGTTCTCATCGCTCACTAACCTGTTACCGCTCAAGCCAATGCATTTTTAAACAGGCGTCGGGAAGATCTCGCGCGTAAAGAATTAGCATGCGCGGCAGCTTTAAGCAACTACGAGAAGAAGACTGAAAAGCACGCAGCCACCCAGAAAGAGATAACCGGAATAGCTCATAAATTGAGGCGTCTCCACACCGCCGAGGTTACCACGGTAAGATTCAAATGTTCCCCTATTTAGCCCGAGAAAACTAATAGACCGGGCAAGACTGAAATTCAGAACGTCTTACGTGAAACTGGAGATATTATAGGGAAACTTAAAGGCGAGATGACAAAACTGAGCAATTACTTTATTAGTATAAAGACTATGCTTGAGTATCTCCAAGAGCACGACTGTCAACAATTCACCACAGAGATTCACTTTGCTCTAGAGCGGGCAACTCCCACCAAAGGCATCTTATTGAGTGAATTTCAGGCACAAGTAAGTTGTCCAAGATTAACGCGAGGCGAGGTCAGATTGACTCAGATGGATTAACGATGGCTAGATCATATACGCCAATCTGCTCACCCTCCGAGGCTACGCCGGATACATCGCAAGTAGCTGCGATTTCTACCGCACCGTGTCAACAAAGCATTTTATGCCGCTGTTCAATGCAATGTATAAATTACCACTGAACCCTGACGACAGGGGCAAGGAGGAAGCTATCAATCAACTAGAGGCGAATACTGAAAAGGCCTCCAAAGAGATCCTTTCGAGCGGTCGCAACGTGAGTGACTCCAGGCACATAATCGCAGTGTACAGGAGACCTGACCGAATTTTAACAGCGCATCTTGGCAATGAGAGACGAAGTTGACCAGCTGGGCAGAGCTGCCCACAGCCAGGGAGAAGGTCTCCCCCTACTACCCCTCAGTCAGAAGCTAGCCCTTCAGACTAAAGCGCGACAAGTTGAAGAGGCAGAGAGCGAGAAGATCGACAACACCGAGATGCCAACGTCGACAGTTAATCCTGCGTTATTGCTAGGCGAGCTATAGTGCAATCCGATGATCAGCAAGATTCATTATCTCCTAATGGAGGAGCATTTTAAAACGTTTTATTGATTTAGAAGTAGGTTTTTATATAGGAAGTATTGCATGTCCGACTTGTGGAATAATATGGAATACAGCCAGGGTTAGTAAGACTGTATTCCAACTGTATCAAGACTCATTTCACTATGTTAGCTTGAGTAGCTAATGCCCATATGTGGGCTTAAAATAAGCGATCAATAAAGGACAACGCATTCTGGAAGAAAATATGAACCGCTCTCTCCTTCTCTTCTCAAAACCAGGATCGTCATAACGAGTATATCTTGTTGATCATGATCGTCTTGATTCATTCCTCTTCTTAACTAGATCATTCGATGGTATTCAGGGTGTCAACAAGAAAGTTATATATTTTACAGTTGATATTGCACAGTGGCAGCTTATTATAAACCTATGTTTGGCTTGATCCTATGCTTCGGTGCAATTGGGACGTAGATGATAAATGGGAGAACCAGCGAAAACCCTGATATTACCAAGTCTTGAATACTGTTGATCTATCAACTGGGCTCATTATATACGATGATGGAAAGATGGACAGTATTTAAATAAGATTAACATATTGTAGCAAGCGGAGTTGATTTCTGTAGAAGCCAGAGTAGCAATGAACACATCGAACGCAAACAATCTTCGAGACGAAATAAAGTTGAAAATTGCGATGCATATCTCATGTACGGGCCCTTATATTCTACTTCGAGTCGTACCGTGTGTTCTAATTCATATATTCCGAAATTATGCTACATTAGAATGTTCACCCAGCTTAAAATCTATCTCTCACCCACCTCGCGTCAGAGCCTAACGGCTGGTATTTGAGTATCCTATGATAAATATCATATTGCTTGTGTGGCTTGTTAAAATCCTGTTGCAGCTCCGGACGAAACCACGATGCTTTCAAACTCGCAATAAACTGTAGATATAAATCTGGACACTTATTTATGACATATGAGGTTTGTATAAAAGGTTGCTCAAATTTTTCTCAGGAGACTTAGCCCATCATATTCTTTTTAGATGTGAAACTGCCGATGAAAGATTCATAGGAACAATAATCTCATTAGCCTCGCGCTTCTAATGTTTGGTCATAAACTTAGACCAAGTTTTCGTTCTGCCAGGTTGTTGTTACTTCAGGCTGGAAAGAAAGAGCTACATAGCTTAAACAGTCTAAACGGATAGTGAACTAATCCTCTCTCAACATGAAATATACTCCGTGACTCCTGGTCTCTTAAACAGGAACAACACTTCGTAGTCTTATTAAGTCAACTATAACTCAGAAAAATCATCAGTGCGCCATGTTCATCTCCAACTTTAGCCGCCACAAGCAATTGACTTTTTAATCCATTGCTCAACTAATAGTCAAAACCGCATTTCGTTACAATCTCAATAATAAGCCCCTGTAGCTCGACAGCACTTGACCCTGTAGTAACAGCGCAGTATACACGCCACACGCGAGACATCCACTCAGCCAACAACCCTCAAGAGCTTCATTACATTCCGCACCATCTGCAACCTAGTTTTCTGTACCGCCGTCTACCTACCTGCTCATCCTACAAGCCGCCAAACACAATCATTACTTGCGAATCTATACTACGTTCGACAACATCAGCACTAATTGCAATCAAGGAAACAAGCAGACAAGCAAGAGAAAAAAACTAAAATAGAATAAAAAGCGAGATTAAAAGGCGTCGATCCCATCAGCCTCAGCGGTAGCGGTAACTACTCTGTAATTCCAACTCCACACAGAGATCAAGCGGGAGCACGATGGCGGTTCCTTGAAAATAAAATAAGTGGGTGGGGAAAGGGAAAGAGAAGGTAAGTGGATAAGTAACTAAGGAAGAGAGAGAGAGAGCCTCAAGATTTCAGTCGTCCTAGGGTTCGTTCACATGTCGTAGTAATCCTGTAACGTTTCCAGAGTCTGCCGGGCGCGTCGCGCCCGTGGGCGGCCAGTGCAGACCGTCAGTTGGGTAGATATTAGGTAGGTAGCCAATGCGACGATATAGTAGCAAGCAAGCCCATCATTTCCGGAATGAGACCGAAATGGTCCGCGGCCTACGCTAGCTAACCTTGGTCAACTATTCACAGTAGTATATACTAATAGTTGGGACAACGTCGTACTGAGAGGGAGCGAATAATTAAACGAGAAATAAAATAACAAATTCAATGAGATTAGTTGTCGTTATTGTCTAGTGTAGTTGAAACCGGGCTCGGGAAAGAAGATCAGCTACCTAGATAGTTGAAAGCCCAGTTACAACCATCCATGTCTTGGTGCAAGTAGTGGAGTATAGTGTGGTATAGTGTAGTAATAGGTAAAATAACGATGTAAAGATAGAAGGGCTCGGCGTTACGACGTAAAGGTGACAGTCATCATGATGGGATGTTCAGCAAATTAGAAATTTAGCCTAAGGCTTTCTAGAGGAGAAATTACATGTTATTTCCACCAAATGTGATGTGGTGGGACGTTCGGAACAATGGTTTAGAAGAAGACGCAACTAGTACGGTGGCGATGTCATATGTCAATCTTCGTCAATGTTCTTCTTTTCTGGGGTTTGTATCAGAACGTATCGATCCAGTCGGCAACTTATCTCACCCTCCAAGAAAGACATGGTGGGAAAAGCGTCAGGAACGAGAAACAAGCGTGACATTAAGCGCCGTTGGTGTGGACAACTTGTTATGAGATCTGGGGCAATGGTGTCGAATCAGACGACACAGGCGTGTCTGCCAACTCTCATTCGCCAAAGCTCTCTCGTGGCCTACCAGGATAAGCTTGTTGCGGTTTTGGGAAAGTGGTGGAACTTGGGGAATAAGACCCTGGGACTTGGGCTTGGTAGGACGTCGAGAACGAGATCACGCGAAGATGAAGGACTTCTTGAGGCTGAAAGCTGCCCTAGATAGCTAGATAACATGCGCGTCTGATAGGAGGCTAGGGAAATAGATAGCTTATGTGTTCCGACTCCCGTCCGGATATTTTGCCTATTTCGAAGATGATTTCGACCTAGAATAGCACAAGCTGAACTCTAATCCCTCGACAAATAGAACCTAGAGCCCGCCAGAGTTAGCGAGTGTGACTAATTAATCATCTAAAGATCGAGATAGAGTCAACAGAAAGACGTTGACCACCGCTTGAGGCTGCGAAAGGCGTGGCGCTTCGGAAATTGACAGCTACCATCTACGTGATCTCAGTCTTCAACTGGCCCTTGAGATGCTATACTGGGCATATGCTGATTTCATTCTTCTGGGTCCGGGCCGGTGACCAATGGCCAGAAGAGTACCGTGGTAAAACCTAATGCGTTTCATAGCGACTGTAGTATAGACGCATTAGGTTGTATTTCGTTTCAAACGGCAATAATGGATACCTAGATAGACCGAGGCATTAGATACGGTGACGGTCTTCGCTTGATCATCGGGCTTCATTTCAGGCGCTGCTGCGGCGATCTGGATGCTGATTCGTGCCCGGATTGATGACCAAGAGCGGTGCATCGTGGATCGCTCATCATCCAGTCACTGGCCGAGACGAGACCAGGCCCCCCTCAACGTCCATGCCGCCTCTCCACCGTCTTACCGCAGTATGCACCATCGAGGTCATCCATCCACTCCACATCAGAAATGGGTAAGCCATGGGAGCCATGGGGGCCACGGGCAGCGCGTTGTCCACGGCAGGACTGCGACGGTTCTCAAAGGAGCAAAGGGCCGTAGACAGGCGGGATGCTTGTGGACCAAACTTGCAGAATGCGGCGACGCTGAAGGGTGGACTGCAGCGCCACTCGGACGGCGCGCCGGGACTGAGGCAATTCTTCACCTCATTGTTGATTATTGAGCCTCATTCTATCCTGGCTGCAAAACGCGAAGCAGGGCAAAGCGGGTACGGTAGCGTCGTAGTCGTACTGTCGTATCTACTACCTACCTACTTTGTCGTCGACTTACTTAGTACGTGTAGTAAGTCGCCTTATTGCTTGCTGCCTTCTCTGGCGCTACGTTGAAACGACCGCGAGAAAAAACGGCGTCACTCTACCCGGGATGAGCGGTCGGGAGTGCCGAATTCAAGGAAGGACGGAGGGATGCGGCATGACTAACCAAGCCCTTCATCTCTTCATCCTTGGCTCTTTTTTTTTTTTTTTTTTTTCTACTTTCGCAGTAGAAAGCGAAGGAACAGACAGGCAAGGATCGAGAGATGGAGAGAGACGTCACCGAGAGTTCTGCCGGGCCTACTAGTATAGTATACTACAGATGACAGCAGCGTGTTGTAGTAGTTGTATAGTAGTGTCGTGGTGTCGTATAGTGTAGGCATCCGTCGGCTGCAAGATGTGGTTACACCGACTTTTTCGTTGCTTGCTGGATACCACCTCGACCCTCTTGGGTATATCTGACTTGGCTGCGATGCCGTAGTATAGCCACGCTACCTACCTGATGAGTTAGTTTTAGAGCACGGAGGTCCTCGGTCCTTGGCCCTGGCTGATGGAAATTGTGCTCACCGCTGTTATGAAGACGACGACGAGCCCCTCCTCTGCTGTGCCTAGCCTACAGTAGCTGTGGCTATACTGCAACGGTTATTGCCGGTGCTGACATGGAGACTGACCATGGAGAACGGCGGCGGCGCATGGAGAGCGGGCGACAAAACCTGTCTCGGATTAAGTCCCTCTTTCATTATGTCGCAGTCAGAAAAGTGCACCCGCCCCCAAGCCCCCCTGCAATGGGCGAGGTACTGACCTTTTGTTCCCTGTGTTCTGCCCTGTGTTCTGTAGCCGCAACGGGTGTACTTAGAGTACAACCGCACAGTGGACGGGCCACGGTCGCACATAGTAAGAAAGATGACTGCCCTTGGGCTGATATGCGATATGCAATGGCAGCGCCCAGAAACCAACACTTGCTGGGTTCGCACCCCCCCGGGGGGTAGAGTTGTAGGGATTGTAGGTAAGTACCTACCTAGGTAGGTAGGTTTCCAGTGTATCTAGGTACATGTAGGTACCTATTCGTGGTTGAAGCTTGGCTGGCTCCTTGGCGACCGGGCCGCGCCCAGCCTTTTCTATTCTCTTACTGATTGTCTCATTATACCGTCCGTCCTCAAAAACGATGAGGGGATGGGCAGGTGAGTATATAAGCAGATGAGACCATATATTACCTTTGAGTACCCATACAGAATGGTTGTGACTCTGCGGGACATGTAGTATTGTTCTGTAGACGAATGGCACGCCAAGTCTGTTTGACCTTCGAAGCGAAATGGCCTAATTTTAGGCCCGATCTATGTACTGCGTATATAAATCGGCACTCGCAGAGTCCAAATCCGTTAAGGTGGGAGGGGGTCTAAGCTCAGCGGTACGGTAGATATGAGAAATAATAATAAGAACATGAGGATACGTAGGTGGGTATATAGCACTGATCGGATATAGACGTTGTTGCGATCCAACATGGCGGATAGACGTATGTAGGCAGATAAAGACAAAAGAAGCAGATCGGGTTTTAGCCTGGACAGAAGCTCGGGCAGAAGTCTGCGAGGGGTCTAGGTGCCGCTTTACGAAGTGCGTAGGTAGTGCAGAGCTGAGTGCGTCAGAGCCTGTCTGGTTGGCCGACCTGTTCATCCTTTTACGTCATTCAACCCGTTGGCTTGGAGAGAGGGAATGCACCAGAGCCGCAGCCAAACGCAAGCCATACTGAGGTCAAATTTTCAGTTGTATTTCATGTTGTCATTTGTTTCTTCCTACATCCGGTGACGGATTGCTAGTGAAATGTCTATTTCCATCCTGACAAAAGCGTATTCATCGCTTTGGTGTGCCGTCCCTTTTTTTCCAATTCAAACGGGGTCTGTTGTTGGTTGATTCGAGATATGTTCCTTTACCTGGCAAATTTTGCAGCTTAACGCCGTCATGTCCGCCCAGGCACACGTTAAAAGACATTGGGTAGCCGGACCTCTGTGTGTGTGAACAGCCGAAAAAGAAATACAGACATACTCCCAATCCATCTCAACATAGTAGACATGAATCGAAGAAGTTTTAAGACTAAGTAAGTACTCAACACTGGCAAGTAGTAGGGGGTATCCTTCCATTCGTCGCGTTTCATCCATGCAATCTCGCTCCTTACCGGTCCGCCTACAGAGCCTCCACTATGCAACGAAAAAGAGATTAAAGCGTATGAAGTAGAGAGGCGGAACATATCGCGTGGGCGATGGGGGAAAATGTTTAGGAAAAGATCGAGAGCGAATGTCCCGGCGCCTGCCGACATGCCGTTGAAACACCATGGGGAAAACCCGGTCCCGTATACGAGAGAAAAGACCGACTCGCGTCGGCTAGTTCCTTTCAAAAGCAGTATAAAAACAACGCTCCGTCGTTTCCGAGTGACTCCCTCCCATGATTCCCATCTCTCCGAGAAGAGCCAGATACGAAATGGTGGTATAGGCAGCAAAGAATCAAATATGTCGTAACATCGTTATAGCTGACAAAGCAAATATGGTGGATTGGTTGTGGCGCAAGGCCCAGCTGTATTAGCTGTCGTCCTCGGCGTCTTCGTCCTCGTCGTCCTCGGGACTTTCTGTGGTAGTTTTAGCCTTTTTATTGGGTGCTGTCGAGTTTGCCTCTGATTTTCTCTTTGAGCCCGCTTTGGCCCCCGTAGACTCTCCGGTGGCCCCCTCTTTCTCCTCACCCGCAGCCTTGTTACGCTCGATTTCGGCTACTTCTTCGGCGGTAAGGAAACGGCCTCCGGGACCTCTGGGCCGTCGCATGGCATGATTATGCCGAGACTCGTGCAAGTAGGGTTTGCGACCTTTGCTTGTCAGGCGTAACGCTTCTTCTAAGCGCTGACGGGCAACCCTCCTTTTTAGGATGCGGTGAAACTGTTTTGCATTGACGTATAATGGCGACTCCTCAACGCCGGCTGCCATCTCTGGAGACTGCGGTGGCTGCATTGTCTGCCCGGGTGGCATAGGAGGCGCGACGGCCGAACGAGGGCCTGCGTGGTTGATCATCGGCGCATTGGGGACTCCTGGGCTCGTAACTTGGCTCATTCGCCGTCCAGAGAGCTGGTTGACGCTATTCATTTGCTGGGGGGAGCGGGGATCCCGAGTTTCCTTCTTCGAGCCCGAGGCCATTCTCGGTGAACTTTGCGTGAGGCTAGGGTCGGACGTCATGTAGCCCGAGTATCCCGTACCACCGGCTGCAGCCGCGGTTGCGGCCATAGCAGCCGTCTGAATGCTGTAGTGCATGCTCTGTTGAGGCATGCCATACTGTGTTTGATACATGTTGTGTCCTTGTCCGGCTGCCGAAGTCTGATGTTGCGAGGGAAGGATAGGTGAAGTTTGAACACCGTGCTGGTGTAAGTTGTGACTTGTAGGAGATGTGATGTTATTTCCAGCACCCGAGCTCGTGTAACCAGAATGCGCCGTCTGTGGAGGTTGCTGGTATTGCGCGTAGTCCATCATTATTGGCGATGGATGGCGCGCGAACTGGCGGCGACGAACTTGTAATATTCGGGGTTTGATATCCCTGCTTCTCTCGATCTCTTGAGACAGTTCTCTAAGTCTAAGCTTCCAATTCGGTTGTCGCCGGTAAGCTTGTGCCGTTAAATTTGTGTATAACTATGGCCTTGCAGCAGCCGTTGTTAGATCGTTCTGCGCCTGGAGATAAAAGGTGGGATGTTGACTGGTATAGGGCACACGCGTTAGGAGGGTCTTTCGTCACTTGGGTAGCCGCGATGAGGTAGGCTTGGATGCGACCCAATCTATTGGATATGCGTGGATGCGCTGGCACTAGGTGATGTGGTAGGTGCACGCAGGTGGCCGGCCTCTACGGCATATGCAAGTTGAATGGCTTTGCGGGGCGGGCCTCCTCGTACCTCAGATCCTTAGGCTTAAAAAGAAGCAGGACGACCACGTGAGTGCCCGGCGATGTGCAAGGCTACTCGAGCAATCCAGTACAGTGCCAATGGCGAATAGTTCTGGGTTGGCGAAACAGCTCTTAAGGTCTTGATTTCCAGAGCTTCTGTCAACGGCTATTTGATTGTGGGGATCTGTCCAACCAGAGGCATTAGACACAGTGTATTAAGTATATGAAGGAAGCTCGGACGATGCGAGGGAGGCGGGGGGTGAGCAACAGTGCTGGTTCTCTCGCGCTGGACCACTACTTGATGCGCTGGCATGCATGACGGAATATGCACGAGCCAGGCCCACCCTGTCGACCAGCTCAGCGCGACTTGAGGACCAACATCTGGACCGGCCGTCGCGCAAGGCGAAGCAGGCCCTGCCCGACAAACGGGGCCTGACGGTTAGGGCAAGAGTCGGGCTGCAAAGAACTCGAGCAGAGGTATGCTTTGGAACATTTCAAGGCTTGGGTAGAGGTGATTGGCTAGGGAGCGCATGGCATACATTTCTCCCACAGGTCGGACAACACATGGATGGTCTCATTTCGGGAGGTAATGGAGCACTTGGCCACACCAAAAAGATCAGGGTGTGGGTGAGAAAAAGGGACAAGGAAAGAAAAGGGAAAGGCCCGATGCGAGTTACGCAAGAACGGATGGATGGTGCCCTGTGTGGAGGAGTTTGCGACTTGAAAGAGGGTATATCCAATCGTCACATTGCCTTAGTGGGCGAAGGACGAGTTGGCATGGCGCCTGGTGGTGTGTGCATGTATCGTTGCAGACGAGCGGATGGGGAAGTGGAAGTGGTGGTCGGTGGATTAGTGTGTGAGAAAGTAGGGAAAAGTGCATACCTTTTTTCAAACGAGTTCCCGAGTGCTTGGGTTCACCCTGTGGGTTGCCAAACTGGTGGATGTCTAGGCCGTCTTAAGATAACAACGTTAGCTGGGCCACAGAGCAGCAGAGCATAAGCAGGTAGGGTACAGACAAGCATGACGGCAACGGCAGAAGAAATAATGACAGGGAGGAAATCAGATCAGCATTTAGATGGCGCCTGTCCGTGTTCAACCATGATAGACCATGTTCAAGTTGGCATGGCCAAGAGTACGGCACTGAGTACCGGGTACATCTTGCAGTCGCATCTTGAGGATGTCTAGGCAGCACAGCACAGCACAGCACAAGCAAGCACTTGCGGGCAGGTCGTGACAGCGCAGTACATGTAAGACAAAGAAAGACAGTAAATGGTACTTGAAAGGGTACTTGGGAAGGTGGGAGCAGTCGGTACCGATGAGCCGGGGTTGTGGTGGCTCGGGGGGGATTGCGTAGGGCGGGCGGATTGCATTCACCCACTTACTGACTTGCTCCTTGTAGAGTCTAAGTCTCGCGCGCGGGTTGAGGGGTCTAAAATGAGCGACGATCCCCGAGACAAGAGACAACAAAGCTCTGATTGATCAAGCACTGGCAAGATGTAATGAACGCCGTCCGCAGATAGTCTCAATCACCTGATGAGCAATTACCACGGCAATAGCCAATAGCGACAATGAGAGCAGCTCTGCCGGCAGTGATAGGTCTCCTAAACCTCGTCGCAAAGAGGGTCAAGTAAGGACTGACAAGTATGGAAAGAGGCTGTTGATTTGTTGGGGTGTGAGGAAGGGTGGGTTGTGGGTTGTGGGTTATCGGGTCTCTCCAGGACCCTAGCGTTTTGTCTTTGCGCTGAGCCGCTGACTGGCTGGAGCTTGGTCAAGAGAAACCCCGGGTCTGGAGTTCCATCGAGATGAGAGAGATACCCAGATAAGTATGGGGCGCCATTATAGGCAACGACAAACAAAAAAGGGCCAACGCATTAGGGAAGCAGCCCTTGGGTATTTCCCTAGTATAGTGCAAGTGCAAGCTGACAAGGAACAAAGACTGGCCATAAATACATAAGACAAGGATAGGAGATAGGAAGTATGCAACAATAATGACAATAAAAACTTGTAGTGTGAGAAGATAAACGGGTTGACGGCTTACCTATTTACTTGGTAGGAATACTTCAACGCCTATAGATAGGGTATTTTGGTAGGTAAGAGTAGGTTGGATTAGGTAGGCCGGTTAGGTGGTTGTATGCGGGACAAAAAGGGCCTGGGTTATAGGGCTGTAAATTGTCGCAGGCTCGCGTCGCAGTGACGTTGTGGTACCCTGTTTTTAACCAAGGCTTTTTTGCGCGTGGTTGACAGACAGACAGATGCTCATGTAGCCTCGAAACCTTGTGCAACCGCTGCGTTACAGGCTGTCCCTGCAAGTAGACGGGAAAAGGGAACAGGCTACTCTATTCTCTTCTGCTCTCAAGTCTGCAAGAAGCTACTGTGTAGGTAGTTGCCTGTCTCTATCAGATGAGATTAGATAGATAGGCTGATTGATACGACGCGGCACGATACGCGTGTGCGACAATGAGGCAGCGATTGGCGGATTTGGCGGAGTGGCGCGTGCCCACACACAAGCTGCTCTCTGCTGCTGCTGCTGCTGCTGCTGCTGCGACGGCGGAGAAAGGAGGATCTATCTACCGTATATTTGCTGTATGTTCTGTAAATCGCTGTAAGAGGGCGATAATAAGCATACAGCACCGGGTGCTTGATAGAGTTCGGGCCAAGAAATTCAACCAATTTGACGAAGCGCAATGAGCCAACGTGAATGGCTGGATCTGATTTGGCAAACGAGGGTGTTTAAGTTTCAGGAATACTTAGACGAATAGGCAGACGGACGTATCGCTGGGGGGGAGGCTCGTCTTGTGTAGGATGAAGGAGAGAAACTCGCAATTGATTCGATGGAATTTCGCAACTGGTGGACCGAGGCGAGCGAGGGCAGATTGATTGGTGAAAAATTGGCAGAAGCGAGTGAATTTTCAGAGAAAAGGCAATGAGGGGCCGGGTGCTTTAATGGGGCGCTTTTTGGACTAATCAGCAGTCCTGCTGAAATCTCGATGTGGGGCTTAAAAACGGATCTGCATTAGAGGTACTGCCGGGAGGTGCCTTGAGTACTGTCCCACGCCACTCTTAGTAGAACAGTTACCCAATCCATCCATCCGACCCGAGCCACTGTACTTACACCCGCCATGTACCTAGATACACAGAGACACCCGAGGATGTATGGGATGTCCTGCCGGGTAAAAGCAGGTCTGCACACTGGTTAAGCAGTACCGTGTACCTCTGCACTGGCTCTGCTGGGCTAAAACCTTTCATCACAGCAGGTACCCAAGTACCTACCCAGGTACTCCTTCATCTGTTAATACAGTACTGCACAGTTCTTTCTGCACAGTCCACTATACAGGGCTTGCCAAGGGCGCAGATTCTGGGGAGGCTAGCAAAACCATCCCAGGCAGGTTTTGGCCACCGACACCTCCAAGCGCCGCCAACGCATCGCTTCTGAACCCATCACATCACCGCCTGTCCGATTGCGACGCACATCATCATCATCGTCATTGTTACTGTCCTCAGTATTCCTCTTCTGTTCTGCTCTGTTCACAGAAAAGGGAATTAAGCGCAATCGCGGTGCACTTCCGCATTATCCACGTACCCAGGAGTCAAAGAATCTCCACTTCGTTGCTTTCGCTCAACCCTTCACAAGCAAGCCCGGGACCGGCACGGTATTGTGCATGAGCTACTTAGAGTATACCTACAGCACTCCAAGCTGTTCTGCCCTATTCATTGCTACCTCCGTATTTTATTTAATCTGTATAATAGCAGGCAGTCTAGACTCTACAGTACCATGCTGCTATTTGTGCACACGGTATTGATATCGGTACCATGCTTGGGCTGGCTGACGTCGGCGACGCTTGAGCGACACACACAGCCGGCTTCTTTTCGGGCATCAATTCTGTTCGTTCCCATGACTTCACCTGCAGTCCCACGACCGTAGCCACGGACATAGTAGACCTAATCTGTGCCGCACGCCTGCGTCTTTCCTCCGGTCGCAGACTGGACTAGAAGAAGATCCTACTTTGGCGAAGGCACGGGAGGATACATTTGTATACTCGAAAAGGGTCGTATGACTTGGTGTGTTCTCTTGTACTAATATGGGCGTCAATGCTTGTGCTATTAGTCGTACGTTGGTCAGCAGAACTACTGGAACATGCTTCCCCGGCCAGCTCTACGCTCAGCGGTCTGCTTGCTGGTGGCTGGGAAAGCTCCATCAGCCACCTTATTAGTTGTCTGCCTATGTACTGTAGCTCTGTTGCGAGTCATGCATTAGTGGGCTAGTGTACGGTTATGTTCTTCCTGCCCGTTGGTAGATTGTCGCTGTCTTGGAAGCTTCGGTTATTATTGTTAGTTTTGATTCAGGTGAGGTATTTCGAGCTACATGTATTTGTTTGCGTTAGTCTCGCTATAACTACTTACTTACCTAGTCGGTAGCTCTTCGAGGGATTCACAACAGTACTGTACAGTAGTTGCCGCGCGTTGAACCCCACTACCCGTCGTGATCTTAGGAAGTACCCTACCCTTAACATCAGCCTTTTCCCTTGTCCAGGACTTACAAGCTGCCATGCTATAGCCTCGAGGTGTGTGTTGTATCTAGAGTCCTTAGATAAGACGGCAGCAATACTTGGAAGGGCATCGTCGTAAGTAAGCTCGCCAGGCCGTGTCCTACACCCTACCATGTCCGGGTCATAGCCCCAGTACTTAAACCAGAGCACCGGGTGCATAATGCGCTACTTTGTACGGCGCGTAGTGTGTGGCTGCACTTATAGAAATCTTCTTTTATTCTTATCCATAAGCCAACGCCTGAACCCGTGATACCTCAATACATCTTAAGGAGCCTCTTGAGTGCGCCGTATGCAGCACTGTCTCCCATCCATTAGACCAAGATGCAGTAGGCAATAACCATTACGCCAATCCAGAGGCGCGCACAGCGAAGCACAACATTTTCAAGAATTCTTGTGTATCCTTAAGTCACCAAGAGTACCACGTTCGCGAAACCGGTTCCGGGCTAGCCTACGGGCAAGCCGAAAAAAACATCAGCGAAGGGAGATAGAATATCATATTATTTACTCTCAACCCGACAGTATGAAGATGTCGGCCTGGCATGTTAGCACGGCTATCAGCTTAGGAGTGTCGTCTCCCTTGAAACTTCAGCTGGGTGAGGAGGGGGAGGCGCTTATTTACGCTAGCATAGTGAGCAGACAAACCGTCAGCCTCCCGATATCTATCACATCGGAGATCCGAGGAACCTGGTGAGCTAACGGTTCGTTTCCTGGCATATCCCGAAGATAACAAGGGGTTGGAGTGGATGGGTTGTTGCCCTTTTCCCCCTCAGGTTGTTAGTCCCTTGCATAAGTTACTGGGCAAGGAAGATGATTCCTGCCAATGAGTATGACGCGTCTCTTGAAACCAATCCTATCAGAAGTCTGCAAGCCTGACTGTAACCATTATAAGGGAGAGAACATGGTTAGGGGTTCATCGCTTGGTCGTATACTCTTTCTTAATGAACCACAAACCTGGGAACTGTCTTACGAGACATCCGAGGTCAGTAAAACATGACCTTCGGCGGCGTTGCCGACTGGAGGGCCTCTGAACGTTGGTGCACGTTGATACGATGCACGGATAGTTCTTCTGAGACACAGGCATCGATACATATTTTCGTGTATTTTAGTCTATGTTGAGAATAGATGCCGTGGACTTACATGAACTCATAACTTGGGAGTTCTATTGAGGTAGGTATTTGGTAGATTAAGCTTCATAGGCGGGGTGATAAGATAAGCTGAGAGCTCGCGACTTCTCATTTTCGCTAGAAGCTTGAGCGCCACGTGACCGTAGCCACGCCCAGGCCCACTTGGTTCTACATGCCTGAACATTGCCTGTACATCAGTCATGATGGCCATCTGAAAGCCCACGACATAGGTGGATTCTAACGCCGAAATCTGCCAATTCAATCGCCCGCCTCCTTATCGAGCCTCCAGGTATCTATGACAAGATGTTGTTCTTCAGGTAAGGATTTTCATGAATATCAACTCGAAATTTCCCCCATATGCCTCTAAGATCTTTTCATTGGCCTCTCCGTCATGTCGGTGGATTGGAGAAACAGAGCCAGGGATACATGTACATGCGGCTCTTATACTCAACATACCGACTTGGCAACCGATCGCTTGCCGCCGCCTCTACCGGCAGGGATAACCCACTGTCGGCGATTTTGAATCTTCTATTGTTCACAGGCCATGATCTAATAGGAGCCTCGTTCTGGCCGGATCTCATACGGCGACTTCATGGTGTGATCGTGGCTAGGCTCTCGCTGTCGTTTTGTTTATTTTGCAGCAGCCACGACAGTCACCTTCTAGAGACTGACAGCACCCTTATTGCTCTCATTTTCAATTTCATGATTCGATTCTACATGATCCACCTCGTCAGTCTAATACTAACGAAAACACCAAAACCGATAGCTTCTTCAAGACGCTCATCGACCATGAGGTGACGGTCGAGCTCAAGAACGACATCCAGATCCGGGGCACGCTCAAAAGCGTAGATCAATACCTCAACATCAAGCTCGATGACATCCAAGTCGTTGAGGAGCTCAAGTATCCTCATCTGGTATGTTTCGCTTTGAAAATATTACAGAAGGCAGCCCTATTCCAACTCTCAAGGTTCTCATCTCCACTAAATGTGAATATAACAAATCACACATGCAAACACCCACATACACACTCACGCACACGTATATATACTAATACTTACCTCAATCTAGAGCTCAGTCAAAAATGTCTTCATCCGCGGCTCCGTAGTGCGCTATGTACATTTGCCAGCCGCAGCCGTAGATGTCCCGCTGCTGGAGGACGCCACGAGAAGAGGTCAGTAGCAACACCCCCATTTCCCTCTCCTTCATTCCTCCCATACACTGCCTCCCTTACGCCTAAGTGAAGCAATCAGCCAACAATTGGGTAACTGTCTCTAACCCTACTACTACACACAGAAGCCGCGAACCAGGCTGGAAAGGGGAAATGAAGCACCACTGGGTAGTCTGGAGTGATACTGCGAGCAAGGGTGGAGCGAATACAGTGAATACCTCCCTGCCTGCTTGCCTACCTACCTCCCTACATTGAATAAGGAGTGCTTTTGACGATGAAATGTGAGGGAATGAAAAGCGACTAGAATAGAAGATATTGATTGATACCAGCTTTACCGATTCTGATGGGAAAGGCACACAATGGAATTATGATGAAGGTTCGCGGGGTGTACAGCGTGTCCTAATGGACGCTCTTGTTTTTGGACGGTGCATTCATAGGAACGGAAGCACAACTCTTAGTGACCAGATGCAGCCCGCGATAGTTGTGAGCCATTAGGGTCAGCCAGGCAGATAAATGATTTATATCCTGTGGCGCCATAGGCATCAGGCGCTTCTGATTCCACGATTCAATTCTATGAGGGATAGTCGCCTGAGCATGCGATACAAATCCAATCCCGCTGATGTCTTCACTATATATAACTGTCGCCACATAATAGCAATAATAAGTTTACCAGTATACACCGCCCCCTTTCCCACTCTTACCATCCCAGAGCGTAATTTTCCCATTTCCTTCGCGTTTCCCGCCACCATTATTTCCTTTCTCTTTTTCGTCAACATGATTCTCCGCGTCTTCTTCGAGCACTTTCACAAGCCCCCCCTTCCTCCTCTCGCTCAGCCAGCGATCAGTCCACATCTTCATGCGCTTCCTGCTGACCTCACTCCCCACATTGACAGTGGGCACAACCTTCTCGATACGCAGGGTCATGAGGAAAAGCGCAAGCTCCCGGAAACTCGAATGCTCAGAGTACGGGACACCGAAACACATGGCCTCACGTGTGCTCCCTCTCTGAGCGACAAAGTCGCGGCTTCCAAAGCGGGTTCTCCACGCCTCGCTATGCAAGATAGAGGTTGTCGGGACAGAGCCTGCGGACGTGCTGGCAGGTACACTCTTCGCTGTGGTAGTAGGAGAGCGGAAATTCCATCCCGACGGTCGAAATCCGACGATGCGTGTGAAGTGCGGCTTGTAGGAGTCTAGGTAGTCCTGGAGGGTCTCGGCGCGGATCTCCATGAGCATTTGCATGTGGACCTGGGCCTCATATGGATTGGAAGTCATTAACGCCGTTAGCTCTGGGTCACCCAGCTGTGAGCAGATCTTGATCTTGGATTCCGAGGCAAAGATCTTAGTATTGAGCGCTTGCGCAATCGCTTTGCAGATGCGCTCCTTGCCTATCGAGTACGTGCCGCAGATTACGAGAAGCCTGTTCTTCGGGTCGCTTTGAGGCTTAGTATCAGAATCTTCATTCTTGATTGCAGCCGCTGTTGTATCGCCATTCTCTTTAGGGAAGAACGATTTGACTGTTGTACTGCCTTTCTCACGCTTCAGCCTGTCAAATGCCTCATCTGCTGTACCTGGATCTCCGGATAATGCCTTGCAAAAATCTGCACAGGCTTTGATGACATCGTTTTGTGGGGGAAATGAGTACCGGGGATTGAGGTAAGTGGTATCTAAATAACAGACGTCGATCTTTTGGTGTCTGAATTTCCCTGATATTGTGTCCACAGTGTCGGGCTTCAGTAAAGGATGGGCAACGTGTGCTGGACAAGCTCGAAAGTCGCCACAATGTAGTATCCTCTGAGTCCTTGGATTCGATCCCTTCCCAATCTTTTTCTCGAACAGGAAGAGGGAGCTTCCAGGGCAATGATTTGCCGGTAACATAGTGACCGTCACACCCTCCGTACCTGGCACTTCTATGGTCTCTTCGAATTCCAGCTCTTTTATGTACTTTGAAGCCGTCCGTAACTGATTCTTAATAAGACTACCAGTCACTTTGCTACAATAGATAGGACCGTGGGACCAATTCGCTGTCAGACCTATATAGTGGTCGCTGTGGAAGTGACTGAGGAAATAGGCATTGCATCCTTTAACAGCACCATACCGGAAGGCATCGACACAGATGAAGAAACCGGGCATAATCTTGTAAAACGGACATGTTCTCTGATACGCCGGCTTACCCCTGGAGGCATGTTCTGCAGCCGCAGCAGAAGCCCAGGCAGAATCTTCGGCATGGCCAGACATCAACTTGCTGAATGCAGAACCTGGCTTGTCCGTGCTGCTCCCAAGACTTATGGGGTTAGCCTGGCCCGGCCGGGGAACAGCAGCTTTCGCAAACCGTTTGCTCAGTTGGGGGGCGTCCACCATATCTTCCAAGGGTGGCGGCGGTATCGCTGCCGTAGGAAGAGGGTTGCCATCGAGACAGGCATTGACGTGGACGGTCGCCTGCTCTGGTGTGATACCGTCTAAACTGGAATTGCAGATAGGGCAAGCCTGTGCCATATAATCACCTGACTCTTCAGCCTCGAGTCTCGCTTGTTCCTCCATAAATCGCCGTTCACGGAACTCTTCGCCATCCTCATAGAACTCGTCGTCGTTGTCGTCGCCGAAAAGACCCTCCATTTCTTCGAGATCCCCAAATTGTTCATCATCAAACTCCTCCCTTTTGATATCGGGCGGTTCGAGAGGGTCGGGGCAACTTTCGTCGATAGGTAGGTGCGGAGCGGGTGGTACTGGTGCATCGGTCTTTTCGGTGGCTGTTGATGGACGCATCGTAACGGCACTCGTGTGGCTCGTGGGAGGAGTTCGATCGGCTGTGTCATCCTCGCTGTCCGAGTCGGCCAAGAACGGCCCCCTTCCTCGTCTCGACTTTATTGGCCCTTGCTGGGCAGGCTTTGGCGTTGTATTCCTATCATCCATAGCCTCGTGCTCTCCTGGGTCGCATTTCTTCGACTCCGTTGCGCGCAAAGTATCGCCGCCATCGTGGCTTAGTTTGCGCCGTTTCGAAGGCTTCTGGCTTCCTTCAGATGGTGTCTTCTCGACGCAGTCCTCGGCACCATAGATATCCACTGCTTCTTCTTCTTTCTCCTCTTTCGGAAGTGTAGGCGACCCGGGCTCTGCTGGAATCACAGTAGAGGAGCCGGGCAGGAACAGCTGTTCTTCAATTTCAACCTTCCTGAAGAAATTCAGTATATTCCCGTTCGCACTTGAAGCACTCTTCTTCCCGCCAGGTGTCGTGCTACCAGCCGGTGCAGGCTTAAAGCTGAGCTTAGATTGCCTCGGTGGTCTTCGAGGGGTTACTGATTTGGTATGCATGGCTCCGTGAGACCCGGATATCGTGATTGAACAAATAAGGAAAGACTACCGATTCACATAGCGAAGACTGCCACAGGCTATTTCGCTCTATATTCACTTTTGCTTCTTTGCTTAAGGATTTGATGATACAAAGCAATCTACAAGTACAACTGTCGAGTGGATGGAATTGAATGCAGGGAATTTGCCCCTCGACGAACCTAAGCGTCTTCCTTAGTGACGTCCGATACTGAGGTACCCAAGCTAGGGCGCTGCCTAGAGTGGTTTTAGGGGACGCGATCCGATATCTTTAGCGCCTTTGTGGCGCGCCATCACCTGACTTAGTACGCCAAGATCTTCTACTTCTAGTAGACTACGGAGTAGTACTTCACACAAGCGAATTCAGTTTTCAAGTATCATTATATTAATTGTGTCAGAGTTTGCGCCTCAGGGCGGCCTGGTGCAGGCCATATGCAGAGATAGCTTGGTATATCGTTGTCCAAAACACCATAAAATTTCAATAATGACCTCGCTCTTACTCATGCGCCCTGCTATAACAATTATATTGCACCAAATAGAGTACGACGAGCTTTAACAATACCGACAAATTGATATTACTCCTGACCCTATTATAAGAAATACATTGTAGTCTATGCAAAAAACGCTAAATGCCTCAATTTGCCGTCTTCTCGCTGATATTGATCTCTGCGCCAGCGCTTTCCCGATCCGCCGATTCAGACGCCGAGCTGCTGCCCTTCAGCTTCTCATTCTTCAGCGACTTGGACAGACTCGGAGGGTTTCCGGAGAAGTATTCCCGGATATCGTGTGTGATCTCCTCGTCGTCATCTTCCATCTCCGCCGACTCGGTGTCACTGTTTGCTCTCCTGTCCTCCCACTCGGCCTTGAGATCGCGGATCTTGGCCTTCATGTCCAGGTCGGGGTGGTAGCTCTTACCAGCACCCATCCATCGCTCCCATAGCGACAGGTGCTGAGGGTGGATGGCAATTCCGTGGTAATCCTCGGGGCGGCCTTCCATGATGTACTGCCACCGACGTTCTTGTTCCTTCAGGTCGAGACCCGTAGTATCCGGAAGCCAGATAAGTGTGACGAGCATACCGGCAAGACCGAACCAGGGAACGACGAGGAACTTGGTCTTGTTGTCGATGTAGTTGTAGAGCACGGACGCGAGGAGAGCGCCGGATTTTCCAATCATGGCCGAGAAACCGTGTGCGCTAGCGCGTACTTGCGTCGGGTAGACTTCGCCGGCGACGAGGAAAGTGACCGAGTTGGGGCCGAATTGGTTGAAGAAGGACGACAGGAAGTAAAGAGCTTGGAAGCTGTGGATTCCAGCCGGGCTCGTATAGTAATCATACTTGAAAGCGGGGATGACGAAGGCGAGGAAGCAGACTAGGAAGCCGACCTGCTGCATGTTCTTTCTGCCATACATCCTGTTGTCGATGGTCAGGGCTGCAGCATAGTAACCGGCCAACGAAACAACGACATTGATCAAGTTCCAGTTCCAGGTCGTTAGAAGAGAGTCGGGATTATCAGAGATAACACTGATGAATTGACCTGATTGTCGCCATGTTAGCACAAGCTTCACTAGTCTTTTTCTCCCTTGCGGTCGACTTACTCTGAAAAAGCTTGTTTCCATAGAAAAACACGTCGTTGAAGAACCAGCCACTAGCAGTGGCGAAGAGGCGGCCGCCGAAGTGCTGGAAGGTGATCTTGAGCGACTTGACGTCGTATCCGGTAACATTGGCCTTCCTCTTAGCCTTTTCAAGGTGCTTAGAAGCGGACCTCATTTTGAAGGTACGGTAGTAGACGAGCCACAAGGTACCAATGGCGGTGATGGCGAATGAGATTCGGAACGTATACTGGGCAGCAAACTGGGTATATGGCGGCTCACCGCCGGTTTGTCGGTTAAAGATCAGCAAGAGGAGGGTCAAGGCGATCTGGTTGAAGAATTGGCCCCAGCCCTGCATCAAAAAGGCCAATGTGACCTTTCGGCCTCGGTGTAGTCGGTCTTCCCGAGTCGACAACTTTCCGGCTGTCACTGCATTCTCCATAGATGATGTTGCCGTAATGGGGTACTCGCCACCGACACCGATGCCTGAACAATATGAGTAATTGGTTGATTTGGTAAACGTGTGGATGTAGAGCCTTACCGTAGAAGAACAAAGAGAAGGCATATAGTATCACCCAGCCTTGTAGCGTAACACCCCAAGAGCCGGTAAGCAACAATAAGCCAATAAACATGATGAGGGCATCTTGAATCAGACCCCATCTTCGTCCAATCCAGTCACCAATAATCTAGATAGACAAGGGTCAGTTTACAGCGAAGGAGGATGAAGAGTAGCTGGAAGACATACACCAACACCGGTCTGACCGAACATGATACCGATGATCTCGAGGTAAGTCACTGATGCTACCCAGTTTTTATCACACACTTCATGTGTGCCCCAGCATTTCTTCCACACCTTAGCGAAAATTGGCTGCAGGTTTCCTATCGAGAACAAGACATATCCTTCCAGAAGCAGGCCAGCGCCAGGGAGGACGGAATTCCGGAAGTACCAGGAGACGGGGCTGAGGGGATCCTTTTTCATCATGGCCCATATCGACCTGAGTTCTTTCTTGGTCTCCTCTGAGCTGACTTTGTTGACAAAAGCGAAGCGCTGGGCCAAAGGTAAGTCGGCCCAATAAACACCTTCGGGGGTGTAGGAATCATCGGGCCGGAGAAGGTGTGAGAAGATCTGCCTTTCATAGTCGGTAGCATAGTTTGTCGAACCCCGCCGGGGAAAGTGTTGGTGCTCCTGGCCCGTTTCTGGCCCATGAGGCACAGGAAGCTCTCCAATGGGAGGGTCGTGTTCGTGGTGGCGCCTAAGAAAGCCAGCCATGATGGTGAGGAGACCTAGGTTATGGAAAGATGCGATGGGAGCAAACTAGGCCCGTGTTCACCAATGTGGGATGGTGACGTGTAGACACCTGACCCCTAATGGAGGAACGATGCAATATGTGTGTGTGTGTGTGTATGTGTGTGTGTGTGTGTATGTGTGTGTGTGTGTGTATGTGTGTGAGTGAGAGAGGTGGAGGGAGGGAGAAGTTCTGAACTTGAGAAGGGAACAGGACAGGAAGGAAGATAAATAAAGAATGGGACTGGGGTACTTTGAGTTCAACCAGATACTTTCGTGAAATATAGTTTGACTACAGGTATGCCACTACTTATTTGAGAAACAGTTTCCACACCAGACACAAGGTTGTTTGTGTTGTCAGTGACAGGCTTGTGCTCCTACTACCGTACTCTATCTGCTAGTTCAAGCTGATCATCTTTTGTACTCCACGAGTCCGGGATTGTGTCTAGATCGCATCGGGAGGTTTTCATGCACCCATAGCCTGCGCGTAATCCACACAGAACCCCATTCTCTTGCCCGTGCATCATACAGTACGAGAATATGGCGTACGAGTAGTGAGGAGGCCGGACAGAGTATTGGACGGCCTGGACGGCGGAGTGGGGGGCTCAGTTTCTACAAGTCCAACGGCACCACATTCGATGGATCTAGACTAGACGCTGACGACTCGCCGAGGCTTAACGCAACGATACTTGCATTATGCTTTGTAGTCAGTCCTTACTTGATAGTCATCTCCGAGGCAACTCTGCTTCAGAACTCTGAGTTGTGATAGCAAAAGTTGAGTCTGCTATGATTTACAGACCTAAACCAGATCATCATGGACAATGCGATCACGATGCGAAAACGCACGTGAATCTCACAGAGAGCCCTGTCGGTAGACCTACCACACCATCCACCTAGTTTAGCGGCGGCCGAATGACGGCATACGCCGGTTCCGCCGTTACCTTTCGCTCTCGCTCTTAAAGACGGACTGCAAATAATTTACTAGAATTGGTGTCTGGTGCGGTTTGCCCTCTTTTGCAGGGTTCAGGTTGAGGTTCGTGTCAAGGGACTCGGCGGCCAATCAGGCTTCGAGCTGCGAGCACGTTGTGCTTCTGACTCTGTTGATTTGCCGGGAGCTAAGAATTAGCGCGAGATTGTCCTTACCGGAACAGGGATAAAGAAGATCAAAGAATCTTCAAGGTGGCGGCGACTTGGGACGAAAGGAGCCTCCAGCGCAAGAGGGTGGAACCCAAAGGTGCTGAAAGCCCCAGAACCCCTCGCCGGAACCCTGACTAGCGAGCAGCCTGCCCCTTGCACTCCCCAGCACAGTGGGTTGCAGTGGGTTGGTGTGCCTGCAAGCCTCGTTCCATTTTGCTGGGCGCTCCACGAGACGCTAGTGTAAGTGTCCCAGCATGGCTTTCCGAGGCTTTCTGGGCGGCCGCCGTTCTTCGTCGTTTCGTGATACACCTGCAGCCCAGCGTTGCGCCGAGAGAAATGGCCAAGTCTGCCCAGAGTTCGGCAAAGCTTGAGTCGATTCAGAATTTTCCGCATTCCGCAAGTGCTCGCGTGAGCAGATTCGACCGTACGTATTTGGGTTGCGTGTTCTCATTCCAAGCAGCTGAGATTTGTCTCCGTTTTGCCGGAGGGTGTTACTATGCTTTGCCGCGGTTTGCATCTCTTAAAGCCGCTTCTACTTTTCGTATCAGGCCACTGCGAATGGACTGGCGCGAGACGCTACCTACCTATGGCGGGCTGCTTATAATTACATACTGAGTAGTAATGGAACTTCTACTGATTTATAATGACATTGCTTCTTGTGGGCAATACTGCCCACGTGCACCTAAACACATAATAACCTGCCTACTTAGTGCCTGGGACTAGTCCAGGAAAACCTGACTTAGTGTTTGGTTGATAGGGAGGCAGTTAGTCTACTCGCCAGTTCCGGGGAGATATCTACCTGGCCTTATTTATTCCAAGCAGCCGTATGTGGATGCTAGATACGCAACGATAATTTTCCATGATGAAAACTTAGACAATGCCCTGGATCTATGAGAGTTGAGCTGTACGATAGATTCGGCACAGTATACACACAACACATAGAGCAGCGCATGCGGTGGTTCGGTTCTCTTCTCGATCTAGCGTAGGAGCCGCTGGAGTGGCCACCAGTTTCCAGAGCCACGAAGCTGCAAGACCGGGTTCACTGGAAGGATATTACTCCGTAAAGGGACCCCGGCTTCGGCGGGCTGTGGTTGCCCATTGGGACGTTCGGTGAAGCGAGAGGAATGTTATTATTGGATATGCGATTTTGAAGCCACCGGCCCAGTACACCAGCGTGGTCGGATAGATCGCACGGATGGGCAATATGTATAGTCATACTATTGGATAAATTCAGCAGATACATGATCGCTGTATTCGCCAATGCTAGAAATTGATATTGTTAGTCAGGATCTGTCTGATTCGCCAGGAGATGGGTCCACGTATGTAGCATGAATATGTCTTAGCTATTAGGATGAACCCCCCACAGAGTAAGCCTGTCGGAGAAAAGCTTGTCCTGCCTCAGACAAAAGCCATGTGGGTAGGTAAACAGCTGGTCTTACTTTCGATGTTGCCACAAGGGAACATGAACAATGCCAGTCAGCCTGTATCCCACGAATGGCTGGACGACATAACAAACGGACGGAATGGAGGGAATAATAGGATACGCAGGTATAAGACATGACATGACATATTGATAACCATTTCGATGGTAGTGAGGCATACTGGATATAATTTACGACCGTGAATCGGCATCCTAACAATGTGCTGTACTGGGCCTGTGCCGGTCAAGACCTACTTACCTAGTATTAGAGTGGTATCACGTGACTTCGTTCCTCATGACACCGCGTGAGGAACGCGTCGGACCCCCCGGAGCCGTAATCTCCAATTCTCCGACTATCTGCTCAGCACCCTCACTTCACATTGTACAAAGCGGCGTCTAAGCGATAGCACGCAAGTGTCGCGATGCCTCCTCACCAGTCATCTCGGAAAGCCAAAGGGGCCATTGTGGAAAGCAGCACAACAAAAGCCACCGTTTCTAAGGCCGGCGGGGCATCGAAAGTTGAGTCTAAGACTCGAGTGGTAAAGCGCAAAGTTATCGAGACCAGTCCCGAGCCCGAACTTAGTTCTGAAGACGAATCAGAGACGGAGACCCAACCTGTGAAGAAACGCAAGGCTACAGTTAAAGCTGCAGTCAAGGCAAAGGTAGAAAAGGAAGAGATAAAGGAAGATTCGGCTGCCGAAGAGCCCAAAGCTGCTGCGCCGAAGCAGCCGAGGGCAACTAAAGCCAAAGCCAAAGCCAAAAGCAAGCCCGAAGACGAAATGCCGCTCGCCGAGCGCACCGCCATTGCCTCTTTGAAGAAAGCCATGTACATCGGGGCTCATGTTAGCAGCGCTGGCGGTATGTCATGTCAACTTTAAACCCCATCGTTCCATCCACTGGCTTACCGCAACAGGCGTCCATAACTCGATCACCAACACGGTGCACATCGGCGCAAACGCATTTGCCCTCTTCCTGAAATCGCAGCGCAAGTGGGCCAACCCACCCATCGCTCAGGAGGCCCGCGATGGGTTTCAAAGCCTCTCCAAGGCGCACAAATTCGAAGTCCACAAACACTGCCTACCCCACGGCTCCTACCTTGTGAATCTGGCCCAGGCAGAGAAGGAAAAGGCAGACCAGGCGTACGATGCCTTCCTCGATGACTTGCAGCGGTGCGAGTCGTTAGGCATTAAGCTGTACAACTTCCACCCAGGCAACACAAACGGAGACGCGCGCGATGCCGCCATCGGCCGAATCGCGACGCAGCTGAACAAGGCACACAAGGCCACCAGCACGGTAGTGACGGTCCTCGAGAACATGGCGGGTCAAGGCAACGTCGTCGGCTCGACTTTCGAGGATCTGCGCGACATCATCGCGCTCGTGGACGACAAGACCCGCGTGGGCGTGTGCATCGACACCTGCCACGCCTTCGCAGCGGGCTACGACCTGCGGTCGCCCGAGGCCTTCGCGGCCACCATGTCGAAGTTCGACGAGGTGGTCGGCACGTCGTACCTGCGAGCATTGCATCTCAACGACAGCAAGGCGCCGATGGGCTCGAACCGCGACCTGCACGCGAACATCGGAACAGGATTTCTCGGTCTCCGCGCCTTCCACAACGTCATGAACTACGATTCTCTCGCCGGCTTGCCCATGGTGCTCGAGACGCCGATCGACCGGCCCGGCCCGGACGGCAAGAAGGCCATCGAGGACAAGCAGATCTGGGCGGACGAGATCAAGCTGCTCGAGAGCCTCATTGGGATGGACGCTGCCTCGTCGGAATTCACTGCCCTCGAGGAGAAACTGCAGGCGCAGGGCGCTAGCGAACGCGCCAAGATCCAGGATCAGGTTGATCGCAAGAGCACCAAGGACGCGAAGAAGGCAACCGCGAAGCCGAGGGGTAAGAGAAAGAAGAAGGCCGAGCAGGATTCCGACGGAGATTCGGAATAAGTCTCTGGCATCATTTGAGAGTTGACAGTTTTCCAAGAGCGTATAACGCTCGTGTATGAAAAGCGCACCTAATAGTGGTACCGTGTGTATTGGTTTGTCTAAGAACTCAGTGTAAAACTCGATGAATAGCATGGCGTCTGGGATAAGGGAAGTTGGGACAGGAAAGTACATACTATCTACACTACCTTTTGTGCAGGATCACCAAGACCTGAATAATAAAGTATCCCGCTTCAGTCGCAAGGCAGGGGAAAAGGGTACAATCCTCATAAGAGGCATTATCTTCATACCAATGAAGCATCATAATCTCAGATAGTACAGTAATTGATGACAGTAAATCTAGAATTAGGTGAACTCATGAGGGATATCTAAACGGAAACCAATAAGTGAATCTGGTCTCTAAGCGCCCAACGCCGAATCAATCAAATGCGTTGCTCGTTCGTCTCGTCCGTCATTTTTCGTAAGTAAAGGCAAATCGCGTTCAAACCTCGTGAGATATGATGGCTCCACCAGATCTAATTCTCATCTCCCTCTGTCTTCATTCACAATCTTCGATCGCGTATTCATCCCCCCATATTCAACATCCCATTAGGATAACCACGATAGTATCCTCAATGCTTCTTGGCCTTGGCCCAACTCTCAAGACGACCCATCATCCCCCGCAGCCCGATGCCCTTCTCCGAATTCGCCTCGAGCCAAACCTCCATGCGCTCCCGGATGCGTCTCAGACTGCGGTTCACGGGCATCCGCGCCTCGGCCTCGCCCTCGACGTGCGAGCCCGGGTTAAGCAGGACATCGAAGCAGTCGGCCCAGATGTCCGTCTGCCAGTAGCGCTTGAGCGACTCGCGGATCCTGTACCTGCGTCCGGCGGCGGTCCCCAGGCCGCCCTGGTCCGCGCGCACCGTCTCGATGTACTTGCCGAAGAGCAGGCAGTGCACGATGCCCGCGAGCCCGTGGTAGTCGAGCTGCCAGGTCCAGGGCCGGCCCTCGCGCACCTCGGCGCAGTCTTCCTTGGTCGTCTTCCAGTCCGCGATGAACTGCACGTCCTTCTCGAAGGCGCGCATGTCGATGCCCCGGCCGAAGTCGATGAGGACTACGCCGCGCGTCGACCAGTTGCCCGAGCCATCTGCGAACCATTGATTCGAGAGGGCTTGTGTTTGCGACTGGGACTTGGAGGGAGAGAAGGAGGGGAATTCGTCGAGCCGCAGGAGACAGTTGTCGGCCTTTAGGTCCCCATGTAGGATTTGCTTTGAATGTAGTGCCTCGACAGTGCGCAGAAGTTCTATCGTGAAGAACATGGCAAGCGTCTCGTCCATGATGCCGGATGGCTGCTCGCGGAAGAAATTGACGACAGAGAGTAAGGTCGGATAAGGATGGAAAGGCAAGAGCAGGAAACACTCATCCTGGTAGAGGTGTAGTTCATGGGCCGCCGAGATCGAAGCAGTGGCGCGATGTTGCGGACCAAGACGGTCGGCGGCGAGACGCATGATGAAGAACTCCCAGGCTGTAGGCGGGTGCTCCATCTTGAGTGCTTCTAGGGAAGCTCGGTGTCGAGTTGCGAAGACGCCCTTGCCCATTTCGACAGCGCCGTCCTCCTCGCCGTTCTCCGGCGACGAGTTCTCAACGAGATACACCGGTGCGAAGGCGCCAGACCCGAGCTCGCGCTTCAGGGTGTATTCACACAGCAGCTCCGGAAACTCGAGCACTACCGGAGTGTGAATAGGACCGGTCTTCTCACTGCTGCACTTGCCATTCTTGCCCACAATCTTGGTGAATTTACGAATTTCGCTACTACGGTCGCTCTTCTCATTGCGGTGATCGTAGAAGCCCGAGTATGAGCTAAGAGGCGGATGCATCTTAGCCAAGATCTCTTCCCTGATCATGGTGTCGACTGGGTTGCATTGAGCTTCTTTGATGATAGGTCCCTTCGGTATCGTAGATACGACAGACGATTTGATTCTAGGTTGGGACTTGGACAGCTGGGGCTGGGAAAGCTTCACAGGTGAGCGACTTTCGTTCGAGACCTCTCTCAATGGACTGCTGAGCGGTCCGAAGTCTTCGTCGTCTTCTTCTTCTTCTTCCTCTTCGGCTGTGCTGTCCAATGTGTCTATTTTGCAGGGTGTTTTGACATAATAGTTTGGTTTCGCGTCGGTGTACATGCCAACCGAGGTTTCCGTCCGCTCCGTGATAGGTGTCATGAATGGTAGGCGGTTATTAGCCACCTCAGCCGGGTCCCTATACGGTCGTGTAGGTGGCTCATAGTCCTCAGGCGGGATGGGAATGAAACGAGTCCGCGGGGGCGAACCGTCGGGAGAAGGCGGATAATCTTCATCTTCATCGTGGCCGGATTGCTGTGCGTCATGAGGATCATCAACATCTGACATTTGGCCGTCGCCGTCTTCATCCTCGTCCGGCCCGTATTCGTTCTCGCCGTCGACCTTAGGTATGTGTTTACGAGCTGTGAAGTCTGACCATTCGCTCACACTTCTGTCGTCTGCTGTCTGATCATCACCAGCCTCGCTTGTGCCGATTTGGCGTGTTGTGTAGGTGCTCTCTGCACCACTGGTATAATCACCATCTGACATGTATTCATCCTCATCGCTTTGGACATCTTCATTAACCGCCTTCAAAGGGGCGTTGAAGATGTCGTATATGTCATCAGTTGCAGCCCTGGTATGCATGGTCATGGTAGGCTCTGAGGACACGGCTCTTTTCTTTTTGATTTTGGGTCCTGACGGAGAGTCCAGGTTTGCTTTGACTATAAATATTGATGTTAGGAAACCCGGCATCGTGAGACAAGCAAACAAGGCTGAAATGTATGAAACAAGAAGTGACGCAGGTGGAATAACGGAAAGCACGTCAAAGGGAATGTATACTTACTAATTTGAGTCTCGTTGACTTCCATTACCTTCTTCTTCCTGCCTTTCGGTGGCTTAGGGTGGTGATCTATCAATGCGCCGTTCTCGTCAAGCGGCACTATATCTTTATGAATGACCAACTTTCGCTCGACGGCTCTGCTCAGGGCCTCTACTGGGGGAGTATTCTCATCCGCCGCTTCATTCTGGCAATTGATGAGGCTCTCGTCATCCCAGCAGGCATCGAGCCAGCCTCGATTAGCTGCCCATAACTCTTCGAAGCTCAATTCAGTACCTGGCTCCTCGGGAGCAGGGTATACAGCTTCAAGATTAACGTAAATGCGTTCTCGTTTACCACTCTGAGGGTTGACAATCACTTGGTGTTTTGAGGGGGCAATGACAATGTGAGACTCTGCTATTCTGGCCAAAGACTGAAATACAAAATTGCGTAACCGCCAATAATTAGTCCTAGGATCATCAATAATCGGCCACTGCCGGAAGGGGCAAGAATTGATTAGCTTACCGGATCCCTGAACACTGCCATTTTGGGTGCGCTGCTCTTCTTGACGCTCGTCTTCAACGTCTCTCCCACCCAAGGTTTGGCCTCCATCACGTTCTCCTTTTTACGATCAGCGAGAGATCCAATCGTATCCCATCCCTTAGCCCCCTCTCCCGTAGACGACATCGCCGGCTGCGTCGAACTTGCATCCGAGAAAATAGCAAGCTTCGACTTGCTTGGTTTAGAAGACTGCCCACCGACACCCATGTTTGGTCTGGACGCCTGAGGATCTATTGGCTGTGCTGCCGCGGCAAACGGGTCAACCTTGGCAGCCAATGCCGGCCTCACACTCGGCAAGGCAGGGGATGATGGCTCGTCTGATGCATCCGGGTGTTGAGCGCGTCGCTTCTCGAACTCGCCAAACTTGCGGATGAGACGTTGTACGGGGCGTGCCTCTCGCTCAATGCCAAGCTTGTACACCTCCTCTGCTTGGTTCCAGCGGCCAGCGCCCTCGAGCCAATCGGCATATTCCTCGTAGAATAGGGCCAAACTCTCACCGATGCTGTGGCGAGAGAGAAAGACGAAAGTCTCTCTAGGCGAATCGGAGAAGAAGTGGATGTAATGAAGCCACAACTTTAGATATCTTGGGTCGTTCTTGTACTGTGTTGACCCTATAAAGGTCTTGGTCGCACGCTCTAGTAATGTGTGAAGTTGAGATTGGGGTGTTGCTTGAGCGGATGGGTACGCGTCGAAAGTCCATCGCACATATCTATCGAAGACATCGAGAGGGTCGTCAGACTCTGATATGGCGGCGACTTCGGCCTCGTATTCTGCCCTGATGCAGTCGTTGACAGATTTGGTGTCGGCAGGTGTCGGTGTTGATAATTTGTGCAGAGGCGACGGTGAGAACACTTCGACAAGTTTCTTTGCTGACCGGCCCCCAGGTAGAGATTGTATGTTTTCTTTCTGGCCTTCGATGATGTCGAAGTCAATAAGATCGCCGGCAGCCATGATGCATGTGGATTATGGCGGTCGGTGCCGATATAATTATCTGCAATGTTAGTTGTAGGTAGTTGAAGAAGCAAAAGTTGGAGGAAGTAGTCAGGTGGAGTAGGTCGCATTAATCAAAGCTATCCCTAAATAAAGTTGTTGACTGTTTTGGTCGCATCCCACTGTGGTTACCCCGACAACATTATTTGTGGAGCAGTCAGCGCGCTAGTGTAGAATGCATGAATATCTAGGTGCTTACCTAAGTAGGTACCTAGGTAGATCTAAGTTGTTTTCCCTTCTACTTACTCCGTATTCTCAGAGTTAATATCATGTTCCTGTTAAGGACTGTTCTCCTAGCCCAATTAGCCCAACTATTAGCCCCATCGAGCCTTGAAGGACCAGGAAAGGAGGGAGCCGCAAGAAGAGCTATCAACATTCGCACCTTAAATATGTACGTTGTAGCGCCAGGGCCAGCTGTTACTAGAATGGAAAGCTTTAGTCATCACAGGTGCAGCCTCAGCTACCATTTTAAATACGGTGAAAATCAAAATGCAAGGCGTTTTGATTCTTAACCCGTGTGGCCCTGGTGGCCTCGTTGGCTCTGTTATATGCGCTGGCACAGCTGGTGCTATACAGTAGGCCACTGTAACACTTCATATTTATATTCAAATGTAGTGGCCGTGAGTAACCATGTTCACTATTGCAGCACGCAAGCCACACAGTTAAGTGCAAATACGCTGCAGTTAATGCCTCGAAATGAGCTCTGATAGGAGCGTTGCCGAGTCCGTATAGACCAATCAGCATGTTGCAGAATAATTTATACTTTTAGGGGTCACCGTTAGAGTAACTTAAACTACGCTTTCCCCCACAATTTATAAATTCCATTGAAAAGCTACGCTTCCCAGTTAACAAACTTCTGAGTCTGGTGCTGCTAGAATTCGATATGTCATTACTATCGTCACGGTCTCCTTGGCTTCATAGCTAGGCACGATGTCTTGTAGAGTAGCGTAATAAAATCACAATTACCGGGCATACAGAGTGACAAGCCAACCCCAGGTCGACTTACTGCACCTCCAAGAACAGAGGGTAGGACGATGAGACAAGAGAAAAAGAAAGAGAGAGAGACAAACGATTAGACAGTATCGTCTGCTTCGGTCATCGGCCAGAAGTGTTCCTCGAGAACAAAAACCTTCTTGATCATCGCCGCGGCTGTCACGAACCTCGCGTCCGTGTTATCCTCCCCTGAGTGGCTCTCCGCATACGCATCCAAACATGCCTGAATCTCCTTGACGAAATCCCGGAAAGATTGCGAGGTCCAGTTAGGGATGAAGTGCTTGCGTAGCGCACCGCCATCGAGGTCTTCCTCAAAGTCTTGATTCGGGGAGCTCTGGCTCGCATAGCTCCAGGCGGTTAGGTAGGCTTTTTCTGTCGCCCAAAGGACGACCAGGCCGTCGAATAGGGTCCTCGGCGACTCCTCCCGTGATGCATTCGTGAACGAGTCTAATAGTGCAATGTAATACTTGGTCGTCGGATCGGGACCAAACGCATGCGCACCAGGGTCCACCGCTGCCAAATTGAGGCCGTAGCTATTTGCCGTCTTCTCGAAGAATCGCAGCTCGCGCATGATGCCCGTTAGGCATTCTCGCAGCAGCGTAAGGATTTGCCATTGTAGAGTCGCGCTCGCGCCTTTTGCATCAACCTCGTTAGGCAGTTTGACGCAAGATATCAAGCTTCCGATGAATCGGACATAGGCTTGAGCGTACAATCTATCTTGCGACAGCCATTCGCTGAGGGTGTTGCGAGGGAGGCGACCAAGGCCGCCCAATCGAAGGAACGGTGACTGCGTCGCTCGCCGGTAGAGATCGGCTATCTCGGGGTCGGCTAGCAAGCTCTCCGTCAACGATTGGTTGCTCATGGTGTTCAGACTATTTTCACTTCGATGCAGCTCGAGCTTGGACGAGGTTCTAGATCTTCGCTAAGAGGATTTTAGATCGATACCATTTCCAAACGTAGCGAGAGTGCTCAACATAAAGAGAGTATTACTAGTATGACGGTGACTATGGAAGTGGTTATGGTGCAAAGTAAGCCGTATTCATTGATACGTGGAGGGGCCAATTGAGAAGATCAATTCGATGTTTCAGAGGGGATGGTGACTTGTCAATACACCAAAATGGCTATTAGTATAATGGACTGCGGACGGGCGACCTTTTTATTTTATGGAAGGCAAGTAACTTTACACAGGTCGGGCGTGACGCATAACACAGGCTGTCAACTTGACGTAATAGGAGGCTCATTTTGACATGTCTTGGGCCTCCGATTTTCACCAATGATCAGCGATTTGAGATAGCAGCTTCAGCTTTGACCAGTGTGACGGACGAGGCGAGTCAGTTAAATGTCAATCAGCGGTCTGTGCGGTTTATGCCGCACTTGGCAATTATAGGATCGAACTACCTTATGTCCTCATGTCCTTTTGCAATGATATTGCGGAATGGCCCGTTCGACCGAATAAACCTGGCCCAAGCACTAAGTTATTGTAGAATACACGCATTTCCCATGCACATGTCGAGCAAAGCTCTCTTGAGATCCCCCTTCATCATTGTTGACAGAGATTGAACTGTATAACCAATTTGACAGTCATCCGGTTTTGCTTAAGTCTTTCCCTCACCATGCTGCGACCTCGAAATTTTCCTGAAGAGGCATTAGAAAGTGCCCTACTAGCGTTGCTCATGAAATGCTTACCTCTGGAAAATACGTCGTGACAACGGTTCTGTCGGCAAATTTCCTTCCTGCCAACGCTTGAAGCGCCTTTTTGGCTGATTCTGTGGTATCGAACTTGACGAAGATCTTACCAACACCTGCAGATTGCCGACTGCCTCCAATTGGTCTCGGCACCTTCATCGCTTCAATCTTGCCGTATTTGGAACACTCGCCTTCCACATCCTCACAGATTTCTACTCGGTTAGCTACATCAGTTCACAAAGGGAATTAGTGACTTACCTTCATAATCATCGTTGTCTAATAACTCTTCTGGTGTTACCATATTGAGTAGCTGTATTACGCGGCTTATCTCCGAGTCGTTGGAAGTCGTGCCTGCAAGCATGGACATGGCATTGACACCCATCTCAACACCGGACACTTGGGTGATGCCAATACTTGCTTTTTGTACCTTCAGGTTCTTTTCGCCGATGACCATGCCATGCAGTCCCTGTATGGCAATGTCTGTAATGGAAGGATCAACGAATTCGCAGAAAGCAATTCCCTAGCAATTGTCAGATTAGATCGTAGGATTAGTAATGAATAGTCTTGACTTACACGGGACTCTTCAGTGCCGTTGTCTTTAACCAGAACGAACGCTTTGAGTTCCCCAAACGCTACCAGAAGCTCGATAACCTGCTCATCCGCAAGATACGGAGGAATATTCGTGATACTGATCTTGTTTGGAGTATCGACCACGACTTTTGACACGACACCAGGTTCATAAGGTGTGTCGTCGGCCACGGCCGGGACAATGTAATCTTTCGGTCGCCGGATCTGGAGACCAGCAGAGGCCGCACCGTTCATTGCATCATCTGCTTCCATGGATATTCCATCTAGAGCCAAGGCAACTGTAGCCTCCGAGGCATGTCTGAACTCGAGTAAGGCAAAGGAGTGATCCTTCGAAATCTGGCATAGGACACAAGGGTCGGTGCTCTCAATTACGTTGAGGCCATTCAACTGGATGTTAAAGAAGTTGATGATGGCGTCTTCGGTAGCTCCCGGTGGGAGGTTAGAAACCAATAGTCTCTTGCTTTGTCGAGAATTGCCCGGTTTCAGTGCTGCACTGTTGACAGCACCACCTGGGTGATTCATAAAGGCCTGAAGCCTTGTGGGATCCATAGGTTGCTGTCGCGGCGCTCCAGGTAGTGGGAACATGCCCGAAAGTTTCGCTTGCTCGGCGGTAACGTTGTCGTAGCCGGGCGGCTTGATGTCCCACTGGGTCATACGACGCTTTCGTTCCAAGACAGGGACGACATCGGTAAGGTCTGGGGTGGGCTCGCGCTTCTTGGGGGGAGAGGCACTACGGCCACGGCGGTTTTGTGCAAAAAGATCCTCATCGCGGTCTCTGCCACCACGGTCTCGTCGGTCGCCGCCACCGCGGCGGTCGTCTCCGTATCCGTCACGCTCTCGACGAGGCGGCCGAGGAGGAGCATCATCGCGGCGGTGCTCTCTCCGAGCCCCACGGTCGCGATCCCACTCTCGCTCTCTACGATCACGTCCAGCGCCTCCATACCGATCTTCGCGCTCGCGGTCTCGGTGGCTCCGACTCGAAGCATAGGCATCCTCATCGCGGTGGGAGCGTCGTGGTGGTGATCTACTGCGTCTTCGATCACGTCGATCACCGCGGTCGCCTCGGTCGCGTCTATCATCACGGGAAGTGTAGTCGCGAGATGCGCCAAGGCGCCCATCTGCAGTTAGTCGATCAGCCACTGTACTTGATGCTGTACCAATGGGCTCGGTGATGAGCAAGCGGAACTATTAGGTGGTGCACTTACCTCGCGCAGAGTAGCTGTCTGCGTTCATGGCGACGCAGATGCTGTTCTAAAATGGGGCAATTGACAAAACAAGAGGCAGTGTAGCTCGTCAGTAAGTATTGATGTGTCGGCGACGCGGAAATCGCTGATAGGAAGACTTTGGAAGGAGTACAGAGCTCCTCGTAGAGCCGCGTTGCAAGATCGACCGCGAGGCTGGAGAAATTCAGAAATTTTGGTTGGACAGAGAACTTGCGTCTGCACTCTGTTTAGCACTACCTAGAAACAGCCCAGAGTATTCCGCTAGTACTACCTGAGTAATTAACACAGAGAGACCGGACCAATCACACATTAGCGCCACTTGCCCCTTTAGGACTCGTATGCTGCAGGCTTCTGCAGCTCCAAGCCCCTGGACACTTCCGATTGCAGCCCTTGATAAGTCACAGTTGTCATCGCCGCATGAACTATTTTCTAGATCTAGCCGTCCTGCGGCTCTCTTCTCTTCTCTTACTGTAAGTGCTGTTGTTCTCGCTCGTGAAGTACATCTAGGTACTGAAGCTCACTCAAAGCTCACCTATTGTGTCAGTAATGTCACCACTCCGAGTATCTGAATGGCGCAAGCTACCTCTCAGTCTGACTGAACTCTGCATTGATACAACCCTTCGCTGCGGTCAGTCTTTTCGATGGCGGAAGATCAATGATGAATGGTAAAGAAACATATGCGATATCCCAATGTCTCAAATCTTCCGGTCTAATGCCTTCTTTATAGGAACTGTGTATTGCACGGTCGCTTGTTGTCGTTGAAGCAAGATGAATCATTCTTACATTATAAGGCAACTTGGCCAAAGAACAGTTCGAGTCTAAAGAAGCCTGCCATCTCACCTGAGGAGGGAGATAGCATAGGTTCTCAGCAAAGTGATGACACGGAGTCTCTCATCAAACATTATTTCAGTCTAAAACACGATTTAGCGGCGCTGTATGACCAATGGTCTGAATCGGATCCTAACTTTAAGAAGAAAGCTCCAAAATTCACCGGAATTCGCATTCTCAGCCAAGATGCTTGGGAGACTCTCATAGCCTTCATTTGCAGCAGTAATAATCACATCTCGCGCATCTCGTCAATGGTATAAACATTCACGCCTTGGGTTAGTTCAGGTGCTAACGTCGGGAGCAGGTTCAGAAGCTTTGTGTGCATTACGGTCCTTTAATAGGACATATAGGAGATGAGGCCTTCCACGATTTTCCAACCCCTCAAGCTTTGGCTGGGAAGAAAGTCGAAGCCCACCTAAGAGAGCTCGGTTTCGGGTATCGCGCCAAGTATATTGCTGAAACCGCTATGATCGTCTCCATGCAGAAACCAGACGGGTGGCTAGAAAGCCTAACGAACTCAGAAAATCCTCAATGGGCGCCAATCTCTATCCCAGTTCGAGACAAACCCATCACATATAAGCAAGCCCATGAAGAACTGCTTTTGCTCTCTGGCGTTGGGCCCAAAGTTGCGGACTGTGTATGCTTGATGGGGCTAGGTTGGAGTGAGGCTGTACCAGTCGATACCCACGTATGGCAGATCGCGCAGCGTGATTATCGGTTTGGGAAGACCAAAACGAAGACGTTTTCAAAGGCCATGTACGACTCGGTTGGGGACCACTTTCGCCATATATGGGGCCCCCAAGCCGGGTGGGCTCAGTCCGTGTTATTCACGGCAAACCTCAAGTCTTTTTCGGAACAAGCAGCCACCAATCCCAAAGCAGTCGACATGGCAGTCAAGATCAAACAAGAAACGAGCAGTGAATTACCGCTTAACACCCGAAAACGCCGGATCACAACTATTGTTGAGAAGATCAAGGTTGAAAATGATCAGCTGCCAGAAGTCAAAGCTATCAGCAGAAAAAGGCGAAAGACGAGGAGATGAGACGGTCAATTACTTCGCTGTACAAAGGAGACTATTACATATAATACCATTTTCCGCTCGCAAACCTCTATGATACTTCCAACTTTTCATCCGTGAACCCTATTGATGCCCTTTTGACTAATCTTTGTCAAGACCGACAAACTTTAAGGAGACGTCGTATAGCTTCTTTGCGTCTGCCTCATTGTATGCCCAGGGCGCGTGGCCCGGGCCGACCACGTCTCCTCCTTGTACAATTCCTTCACTCACGTGAGTTTCTTCCAGATATTTACCTCCTTTCCCTTCGAGCTCGCGGGCGCAAGCACCCCATACCGAGGTAGCAGCCCCTTGCTGGGGATTCTGCGTATACCTTCAAACTAGTCAGCAATCTCGTTCTTAGGTATAATCAGAGATAGGGAAGGAATAAGCAATATTTTCAACGCTTGGAAAGCTCCAAAATGTGGTCTTCTTCTCTTTCCCATCTTCTTTCTCCCAGCAATGACTGGCTGCCTAAGGCGAAGTAGTTGGAAGGTTGTTTTGCATATCACTCACATGTAACTGTGTATAGGACCATTCTTGAGAACCACCATATAATCACGGAAATTGGGCCTCTGCAATCCCGTACGGATACCTCCCGGATGCACGCTCCAGGCATGTAGACCTTGCGATCCATATCGTCTCTCGATCTCGTTCGCCATGTACCTGGTAAGTCAAAATCAGTCGATGGGTTAGAAAATGCCAAAACAAGCGGGGACCTTCTCCCGCCGCGGCGTTCTGGTGTTGATTACTTACACATTCGCGAGCTTGCTTTGTCCATAGGCCGCGACCCCGTCGTATTTCCGCTTCTCGAAGTTGATGTCGTCGAAGTTGAACGGGGCCGTGCGATGGGCCGTCGACGAGACGGCCACGACGCGAGAATTGAACTGGGGCGTCGAGGAGCGCAGCAGCGTCGGCTTCAGGAGCTCGAACAAGAGGAAGTGCGAGAAATGGTTCGTCGCCATGTGCGTTTCAAACCCATCCTTCGTGCGGCCTTCGGGCACGAGCCTCACGCCCGCGTTGTTGATCAGAATGTTGAGCGTATCGCTTTTCGCCAGGAACTCCTCTGCGCAGGCCCGCACGCTCGCGAGGGACTCGAGGTCGAGTTTCAGGAGGTGCACTTTTTGCCCGCCGTCGAAGATGTCCCCGAGCGCCGTCTTAGCTTTCTCGAGGTTGCGCGCTGTGAGGAACAGCGTCGCGCCCGTGGCCTTCAGCGCGCGCGCCGTCTCGATTCCGAGGCCTGATGAACACCCTGTGATGAGAATCACTTTGTCACTCAGGGAGCCGTCTTTGCGCTGCTCATCCTCGATTATTTGCAGCGCTGTCGGTCGCGCGTCGCCTGGTCCCTTGGGGTGCTTGTGGGCTTCTCTGTAGCGACTCTCCATTTTTGTTGCTTTGGGATAGGTTGGATGGGATGGTAGTTGCTCGTCGATATATAATAGTGTCTTGATTCAGCCCGGTTCAAAGGCGCAAATATTCACTATACTTTCACAGCGTTGTCCGCTTTCAATCCGAATCTTCCTCTCAAGAATGCCATCTTTATATACTTTCTAGCCAGCGTCTTCAGCTCCATCTTGGTGATACTGCGATCAGACACATCATTCTCGACCATTACTGTGTGATACTATTTTGATGCGACCCAACCCAGGCTCCAACATACTTCCGCGAGGTTTGGCTGGATACAGATGAGATGCTGACGCCATCTGCATCGCGAGCTGGCATTGATACATGCAAGGCGCGGCAAGATCAGGAGCATGGGCCGGAGTTATCGATCTTTCGCGGCCGCCTCGCGGAAATTTTAACTACCCGCAAAGGCACAGCCAAGCCTTGCAATAGTAGCAAATCAGAGTGAACGAATTGTAATAAAATACGAATTTTTGTACAACACTTCTCATATTCTAAGCTATAGATACTCCATAAGAAATATTTTGCTCCTCTTTAGTGACTCTCGCCGGCGGAATAGGAGATCTCGAATTTCTCCCCTTGCTTTGACACCATTCTTTCGCTTGTGCCACGCATCAACCAGCTCATCGTCACAATTTGCTTGCATGTTTGCTAAGTCATGCAAAAATCAGCACGAGCTCCTTCATGGTCGGTGATCATATGTTATCAAAAGGGCGCATAGGAATGCAGTTGCAAGACTCAATCTCCTGTTGTAGAAAACTCGGGACTCGCTTCACCCGGCGACTTTGGAAACTGGTATGCTATAAAGCCACCCGGTACGGACAGGAATTACTTTTGGGAATTATAGACCTTCGTTCACATATACAAGCCTTCATTCTGATCTAAAGTTTGTTTAAGGGGCGTTTGTGTAATCTTATTATATCCTGCCATTCTGTAGACATGCTCAAGAGAACTAGATGTGCCTAACTCATATGCATCACCTTTTTTTCCAATGTTCAGAGGCGGGAAAGCTTGTTACTGTACGAATCAAGATCAAGACCCATAGTTGTAGATGTCTTGAGCAATGATGGGGAAAGGATACGAAGTTTCGTCCTCCTATTACTTGAGGAATAGCAAGGTTTTAGCAACCGAGTAAGAATATAGATGATTGCTTACAAACACAGATGAGCTCGCTTATTATAAATATGGTCATGAGTACGAAGACTAAGACGTTATCGTCTTTTACCAGCCTGCCCATTAACAGCTCCGACCCAAATCTCACATTGCCAGTTGTAGCCATATTAAACCAGCCGGTCGCAGCACTGTGGTAAGTAATTCATTTTCAAAATGTTAATGTATGCTATCGAGCTATTAAATTCCGAGTCTCAGCTACACAATGCAACCTGTAAATATACAACTTGTATTGAGGATCGAAGACGAAGCCAGATCAATCTAAGTTGACTCTATCAGCCAACAAGGCCGTCGTACACGACTCTGGATCACGAACGTATTTCAATAAATAATTGATAAACTCATTCTACACGTGTGCGCATATGGTACTGAAATGAATATAACTTGACATCAACGAGCATGCAATAGTAGACGAGAAGAACTGTGGATTGTACCAACTTATTTTCCATAAGCAACTTGGCAATGAGAATAATATCTTTGGACGGCACTATCTCCTGAAATTTAGTTTCTGGAAATATAAGGGGTTCAAAAGGTATCTTGAGAGCATTTCGTTTGATGATCACACTGCCAGACTGCCCCTATTGTCCAAATACTGCAAATAATTATAGGTTTCACCAACGATTGATCAGCTTGGCAACGAGACTGAGCATATCCAGAGGTTTTAGTAACGTCGCTTCCCCTTTTATTCTCTTCTCAGCAGACAATCGTTCCGAAAAATCACAGATTTGATGGACCCTGACGATCACTCGCCTCAGCTGCTACGATCAGCAGCTCAGGTTCGCTAACAGTGTCCCACCATCAGCTGGGCATACATTGAGACTTAATGGTCAAGTTACAAACCCACCTCACAAGTGTATTCGAACCACTGGTTGAGACCGCGGTTTAGCAACCACAACAGCGTCAATAGGTATGGGGCCCAAAGCGCGTTACGGCTCTGTAATTTGCGATCCTGTTACCGGAGATGTCCCTCCTTCTTGGAAGGTCCATGCGGTTATCCCATGATCTAGGTTATAAGCGCTAGTTGGACAGCTTGGTTAATTGCTCCTTTCTGTTTCAGTATCCGCCCATTGCTTTAGTAAATAAAAATACGTATAGCAAATAAAGCGACGAAGCGCGAACGGAGGGCAACTGTGCCTAAGGTGCTAGTTCGGAGAGGGTTATCCGTGTAAAGGAATGTTGTGCTCGGTGTGGTATCCCGGATCTATGATACTGTACTAGCTCACCTACCTACCTACCATATTACCTAGGTACAGGATACTCCGTACAATACACCAGCAAAAGAGGACTGCCATTCACTATCTTGTTCGCGTATAGCGTACAGTAGCAGGTCCACTACCTTCACGTGTCATACTGGCATCTGTGAGGAGGATACGTGACGCTTACCGTCGGTGGAAGGGATCGGCGACCACGCCGAAATGGACACATACCACGTAGCTGTTAGTATCTGTACAGGACGCTGTGATGTGTGTATACAGCGTAAGTAAATCAGGACAGGACAGGCACGGACTCCCAGCAGGAAGCCGGGTATCGTCAGCAACCCTCCCCGGCCACTCAAGAGACATTATACTACGTAGTGTCCGAGCAGTTCGAGGTGATGTAGTATCATTCCTGGACCAGAGCTGCATGCGCTCCCTCAGCAACTACACTACAACGTAGAACAGTAATGAGGTGATTAAGTGGCGGTGAGATAGACCACTTAGGTGCTGTACGTACATGTCGATACAGATGAGTCTAGTGTGAGATATAGTTGTCTCGAAAGTGGTGCAACTCAGGTACCGTCTTCGTATTGTAGAATAGTTTATGGTGTTACACGTATTACGCTAGATGCCCGTGGGTACTTGAATGGGCGGCGCTACATTAGTAGTCTACTATACTAATAGTCGAGATTGCCGTCTATTGCAGTGTTCATATTATCGAAGGTGTCGAAGAGTGTATCCTCACATACTTGATAGTTATTTGTTACTTAGAATCAACGGATAGAAATCGTGTATGTACTGCGTACGAGGCAGTTAGGTACTAACCTATAACTACCTATCCAGCATAGCACATATTTCCGCTCTGTGCGCTAACTATTGGGATTACGCATGCTGCAAAGAAATACACTAGATTTGGATACATATCTAAAGCAGTTAAGACCAGAGCGTACTGTATACATACCCTTACTGCATAAAAATATAGTAGTGTACCTATATACTTAGTAGCCAGCTTAGTCTTGCAGCAGCGTGCTGTAGGTACTGTGATGGCAGCATGAATGGTCGGGCACATGCATGAGACAGCACGGACTAGCGGGCGGAGTTGGGGGCGTGTATAGACAAAAGCAAGGGGCGCCGATGCAGAATATCGACTTTCCCATCATAGGCTTAAATGGCATTTGCACCAAAGCCCATCGAGTTAATTAAGCTCAATCTCTTTTTTGGGGGACCCTAATGGTTAGTAGTCAAAGTTTCATCCGGTAGATCTGCTGTAAAAGGACCCTGAATGCTGTAAGACCCGAAAGCGTATCTCTACCTCATAAATGTCTATCTAGAGGCGGTACCTTTTCATCCGTTTCTCGTACACTCTTGTGCATAAGACACCGACCGCTATGGGCTGTCATAGGTACACTACACTCAATAATACTGAGAGGTAATCCTAAGGAGATGGAAACCTGTCGTACACGCTACAGATACGAGACATAAGCCTTACAGTAAACGGGATCCGGCTAAGCTAAGAGAGGTAGCTGTTTACTTGACCCCAAGACATGGCCGCGACTCCGTTCGAGGGCGGAATGGAAGTGTCTGTACCGTTACCTTCTCAATACCTACAAGTACTCCGTAGACTTGTTCGACTGTCCGGGACTTAGGGCCCACTTTCCCAATGCAGGCTGCAGACGAACGCTCATGCCAGGGTGATTGGATACGACAGCAAATCAGATAACAAATTCACAACCACTTCTCAGCGCGATGACATCATGCCCTCTCCACTGTCAACCGCGCCCCACTCCATTTTCTTCTTCCACAGCCGACCACCTTACGTAGCCACGTAGATATGTACTTAGTTTTGCGCCTTGGTCTGCGCTGGTCTTGTCACCGCCTCCCTGACTTTGGCCCCTCTTATCCTCGACGATAACTCGATACCATAACCGACGTAGCTCACATACTGGAGAATCGTCTTCGATGGATGCTGGATGCTGGATGCTACCGTAGGCGCTGGATACGGTCCGTATCGCTACCACTGGAGCCGTGTACATACGCACACCGTGTCTTGCTGTGGTAAGCAGACCAGGCCCATACCATCGTCTCTACTAGTATAGCACACAGCTACCGTACTTCGAGCGGCCGGCCAAGCTTCCCTGGTGGATAGATCCCCGCGGCTCCAGTACCTGACTGCCATACGGCACTCTCAGTTCTCCTAGCATTACCAGCTCCTCACTAACCAATCCTGCTAAGAGTCTGCTAATCGCTACACGGCATAGGGGCGTGCGAGATCGGCTATGCAAACTGATCAGATGAACCCTGGCCCGTGTCGGCGCTGTATCCTAATACCACGGGCATGCCGGGGTCTAAGCACCTAGCGTGCGCGCAGGAGCGATGATGACATTCCTGTCCACACGCCTAGTTGTTTGGACTCGCTCATACTACACACCAAGGGAAAAGAGGGGTGGCAGAGGCACAAGGCCGCAGCGAGAATTGCTAAAAAAGGGTCGTGCCTCGAGAGCTGCGGTAGGTTATGCTTCACGCTGTGTTCTCCGAATTCTACACCGGAACGAATAGCTTAGTAAGCCAGCCTCCTACAAGCCATGACTATGGTTTTGCATGATGCCACTAACACACTGCCACCTCCTCGCTGACAAGAGGCGGCATGAATGGCAAACCGGCGCATAAATTTGCTGCGGCTGGCTTGTCGCAGATACATATACACACGGGGCCAAACGCGTTGACTGTCGAAATACCCGTAATCCTGCACCAAGAGATGCACAAGATGGCCCGGACGACAGTGGCAAAAATCGCGTAGTGCTTCCGTCTTGCTGCATAGACGTTCGCACCAACCAGGACGAGTAGGAGCACGTCTCTGCCGCAGCGATGCAGAGAGTACCAGGAATTCAGGTAAGCAATCGCCAGGAAGCAGGGAAACAATGTCCGCCGCTTCGGTGCCACTATGAAGGAAGATGCGTGTTGAGGACCCTGAAGATCTTTACAAATACGGCTTTCTGCTGTGCCATGTGAGAGATCTTGGCCTTGGAATTAGATAATTGCCTCGGCCAATCAATCTCCATTGTAAAAGGTGAACCGCCAGTTGTTCACTTTCCCCGGTTGGCTTGATTAGCCAGACACGCACGAGCCACGGCAACTCGACGTCATAAGCCCGTCAAAGAGGTGAAGCCGTTGTCGTCATTTGGATGGGCCATGACCCTCAACAGGACCAACCACAATAACCCCGGAACAAGGCACAATAACAACCAATAGCTTTCTGTAATACACTCGTTCGTTCTACCCGGCTGAGCGGCTGCGCGGAGAGCTATCTGCTTAGATGAAGCCTAAGCGAGCGAGCAGAGAGGTCGTTCTGAATGATATTGCTGGGGCCACACACACAAACAACCCCTATTTACTCCCTCCCCGATCCCAGTCACCACTCATCCACCTACGTAAAACTAGCCGTAGTCACTCCGTCAGCCAAGGCGGTAAGTAGGGAAACAGCTCCTCCCGGCCTCTATTGGTCCCGAGACCGAATTATAGCGGCGTATCAAAACCGGCCTTTGCTAGCTTGGGGCTCCTCACTTCTGCCGTTTGATTAGATTCGTTGAAATGGAGAAGGCTACAGCTTCTGATGACCTTGAGCTCTCACGTATCAAACCGGGCTCGTCTCCGCCTGGCCCGCCCCTTCACTCCTTAAGCGGAGTTGGCTGTCCATCGAACGGACCGCCCGCCAGGTTTTGTCTGATTCCTAGTCCCGTGGCTGGTCGTGACCAGCGTCAAGGACGAAACGGGGCCTATCGCGGGTGATGAGACTTCGGCGAGCCATTGTTCTGGTGAAGATGCTCATACGAGGAACATAGCAGACAGGCCGGCTTGAGCATACGTTTGTGGAAAGGTCGTCCGAGACATACACAACTACCGTCAGCATACTCTCCATTGGCCACGGTATATCATTACTCAGTCGATGCCGCACTTATGCTAGTAGCACGGGTACGGGTGAGGTTGACGATATTCCGCCGCGCTATTCATTGACAGTGCGGTCAATATCTATCTATCTAAGTCACACCCGGCGACTCCACGTCTACCTCGGTTGGTCCTTTGCTTTTAGCCTCGTCGATGGAGTGTAGATGACCGTGGCCAACAGCTGCGCTCGTGCCAAGGTGCGTGACGCAGCACGCCCCGAGCGGCAGTATTATGGAGGTTGGCTCTTAACGCTCAAGGCTACGTTAGGTCATCCGTCCGGCTGACTAGTCATGCTCCCCGGCATCTGACTAGATACTCAAGTCAGTAGAGTATCTACACTACCATTGTTCACAGCGGGTATATTTCTAGTTTATCTGAACCACACGACTAGCATATATGTGGCCGACGCTGTGTTGTCATTGCACCGAACGCTATATAGTACTAAAACACGAAAGGCGCTCCAGTACGCTAGAGCACGTAAGCACCAGACGACAAATTCACTCCGTCCAAGTGTATCTGTATCTACACTAGAGAGAGGTAACAATTAGTAGCGCATGACGATCACCGAACCAACGATCGAGAAACCAATCTCGTCCACAGTATACACTACTACACCCTACGCTGCTCTAGTGTGCTCTACTGCAGTAGTGTCTGCACCGCTAGGGTAGCAGCGCGGCGCAGAGCGTGTTTCATGTTCAGAAGTCGTTGTCGATTCGGGGCTTAGCGGGCGTCGATCCCGTGTCCCGAACAGGCATCTTGTCACCAACGTTTTGGGTTTCCTGTCCCATCTGTTCACCAATCCACCACTGTCGTTGGGGCGTACTAGGTATCCTACACCACGTACGCCATGTAGCGTGCAAGCCCGGACGGTTTTATGTTGCGCTCATGGCACCCCTTTCGCGCGCCCAGGATCCAGGATCAAAAAGGTGGTGGTTGACGATGGGGCTATTATTATAACCCGCGAGTCAGAGAGAAGGGGGGGGAGGCGTTTTCCGCCTTCTATCGCGTGTTCTTTGATTGCTTCTAGCGCGGTTATCCTCCGAGAATAAGAAATCCTTCTCTTCATATCGCTTTCGCCTTCCTCGTCAGTACAAGTTTCCTCCTACACGCTGCCGCTTTGCTCCTACTAGTAAGTGATACCCTAGCGCGCTCTTCTAAAAAGCTACTGCTAAACAGTATAAGAGCGTTACTTTATTTGAATTTCCATGGAACAATTCGCATTGCCATTAGATGAATGGGATCCTTTCCTCGGATCCTTGAGTTTTCTTACCACTTGTGGACTGATACAGCACATATGCTGGTCCCTTTAGGTAAATAAGTTAGAGGAGGTCCGTACCGTAAGCGCGCTCGGAATATAATCAATCAATCGTATGATAGCACTTACGGAACTCATCAACTTAAAGCACCTGGCCTCATCCTCGCTTGCCTCCGGTATCAACGAAATAGGAAAGCAAGAATAATAATACAATTTAAAGTCAAGCAAGAACCATACTATATGACTAGGTACTCGTAGTGACCACATATACAGAAACAATGAAAGATGTGGGGGAAGAGGAGGAGAGAGTGACAGAGAGAGGGAGACCGCCCAATCAAATTGAATTGAAACATGTACGCCACATGCGTAGTACCCCAGATCAACACTGCATATCTTCTCCTCTCTGTCGTCAAGCAGCAGCTGCTTGGTTGCTTTTGTCAAACGTTGTCCCTGCTCGCAATTGATTGGCGATGCCAGGCATAAAAAGCGCTTCGGTTCGAAGCGACGTCGCCTTCCAGATGTGGGGGTGTGCGGCGGCGATCCGGACACAGGGATTGTCGAATGGAGGCCACCGAGATCTTCGAGATATATTGGGGGTTTTGGGAAAATATCTCACATGAGCTGTCGGCCACAGAGATGGGACCAGCAGGACGATGCAAAAAATATATAGCACGACAAAGGGGGGGGAAAGAGGGGAAGAGGGGGCTGGCCTATAGATTTTGGCTCTTGATTGGCGATGGCATGTGATGCTTCGTGCTAGAATCTCAAGAGCAAGTCTGGGAATCTCCAGCTTTGTCGATCACCGTCTGTCGCATTGGTCTTCCCGTGACACTAGCTACCTAGGTATCCCATCCGTGAAGATCAATGGCAGATTCTCCAAGCTCGTACGAAGTGACTGGGAAAGGAACAAATCACTAACTTGAGTCGGTCTCCCGCTCTTTGTAAATTGGTTGCTATTAGATTACATGGGCATAGAGAGTGTGGGTTGTTTCTCATCAGATGGCACCGTGTCCTTAGTGTCCGCCAGGAGAATTTACATGCTGCCCGTTCAATTTCGCTCCCTCGCTGGGTATACGCATGGTACGACTAATAATACATAATTCCCTCTCATTCACCAAGCCATGCTCATTCCTATGTTCTTTCAATGTGATATCATCGGAATTGTCGCTGCCAACACTCGCAGATAGCAGTTTCTTCGTCAAACCCACGTGAATGCAAATCGTGCAATATGTCCCCAAAGTGTAGAACTCCCAAACGCCACGATGTTGAGGGTATTTCCTCGCAGAAGTCCGAACCCAAAAAATATCGCCGCCGTGTTGAGACAATCATCAGCGATCAACTGAAAAGCGTAAATGCCATAAAATGTGTCTTTGCATCCGAATTCTAAAGGTCGTTAGTGCCCCCTTGGGCACTATCAAGAACGTCATAACTTTCCTTCCGAATGCGGCGGAACCCGAATCCGCCATGTTGACAATAGCATGTCTTTTCATCCCAATCATTGCCAGTATATGTAGTAAACAAAAAGCTGGTGGCTGGTATCTCTATAATGCCAAAGGGTGTTTGCAATGCTGAGTAAGGTATCCGTAAAACAAGTTATGTAGAGCAGGTCTGGATTATAACCCAAAGCAATATCAGTCAAAACAAGGTTGCGACTGTCAGTCTGAGTGATCGTCTTGGTGATCTTCTGATCCAGCCTCAGACTTGGCGTCGTTTTTGTGGACTTTTCGATGCCGTCGTAAATTTGACACGACTGAGAAGTGTCGTCCGCACCCTTCGACTTCACAACAGAATGCTAGTGTGATTGTTAGCGTTACCTTAACCAAGTCAACAAACTCCCTCTGACTTACGCTTTTCACCCGTGTGGCTATACATGTGTGTTTGTAAAGAACTTGGCCTTGTGAACCGTTTATCGCATACTTTACATTTATGCTTTTTCTGCGTGCTCGAGGAAACTTTAGAACTGAATTGCCCCATCATTGACTGAGGAGCTGGGGGTGGTTGAGTCATGAGATTGGGTCGCGGTAGCGTTCGTGATGTTACAGATTCAATGTCCGACCCTGCAGTAGAGTAGTCGCTGACAGATGAGTCGACCGACGCGGCATAGTAGCCACCACCATAGTTGCTCGCAGAAGAGATAGACGAGTTGGTAGAGTGCGTTGACGGAAAGCCGTACGAATCAGCTGACCCCCTCCCACGGTTGTTTGGGGGGTAGATGGCACGCGGAGTTTCCTGGCTCATTGCCAACATCCCTTGGCTCGCGTCAATGGCATCTGCGAAGCTTCTTCGATCGTCGGCAGGCGGAATGCCTCTGTGTGCTATGTCAACTACTGAGTTCCGGTGGGACCCGATGAAACTGCCTGAGCTAGAATCGATAGACGGTACTGAAGAAATTGACGATTGGGAATACCTTCGGCTGTCAGCCTCCGGCGCAAGAGCGAATGTTGAGCGCATTGGAGCTGGAGCATAACCGGACACGCCGTCGTAAGAGCTAGGTGATGCCGAGTATGTCGCATGGACTGGAGAGGGTGTTGCCGTGGCATACGATGGTTCTCCATAGGAGGCAGTGGTCGTCTGCATTCGGTTGAGGCTTAAGAGATCTTGGGGCATATTGAGTAAGTCTGATTGTTCATACACGTCCGCCATGTGAGTGCTACCTGCTGCTGAAGATGTGACGGGAATGTTTCCGCCATACGATGCCATTGAGACGCCAGTATTGGTGCTTGGTCTCGTGGCGGGATGGTGCTTCGCCATAGGGTCGAGGGCGCCAAGGCTATGGCTCATGCTGCCTTGCGAATACATGCCATGATGACCGTGGTGGTTGGCCGAGCCCGAGTTCCACGGGTTGGTGAACTGGGGTGAATTCTGGTAGGAAGACATGTGGCCGAAGTGAAGAGCTCCCAGTCTTGACTGATTGTCGAGAGTCATAGTCATCGTCGTTGAATGGGAAACGTAGTTTTAGAGAGATGAGGCTCTCAATGAGGACATCAAGAATTGAGAATAATAGTGACAGCACAACAATGCGCTCGTCAGTATCCAGGATATCAAGACCCAAATAGTTCGCGCTGATCGGATGCAAGATCCCGAGGGATACAGATTCGTGTCACCTAGCCGAGACGGTGACCTTTCGTTCCAAGGTCCAGGGAGAGAGAGGGCCACGAAGTGTCGAGGGGGGGGCGGGATCAGCAAGCCTTAAGTGCGTCTGTGTTGCGGTGTGTGTGTATGTGTGTGGCCGTAGGAAGGCTCACAAGGGACACAGCCAGGAACCCCCGGACAGTAGGATAGCTATACCAGGTACCGCTAAGAGGCTAGCAGGTACTTAGCACCCAGGTCCAACCGTCGTGGTTGAACGAACTGACTCCAGTGCTTGGGGACACGAGTGGAGCTATGAGCTTGACCTGCTTAGGTAGTCTTGAATGCCGAAAGGTTCGACCAGTGACGACGGTTGAGAGATGGATCGGCAGTGCCAATACCCTGTGGAAGAGAAACGGTCCTGGGGCAGCAGGGTTTAGCAGTAGGAGGTAGCAGCAGAGTTGGAGGCCGAATGAGATAGTGTAGGAAGGGTAGCGTACACACGCTCCGGGGCGGAGAGAGGCACAAGGAGGAAATGGTGGTGCCCAATTTGACAGCAGCCGTTTTAGACTACACTAGGTGGATGACCGACCATGAGAATGTGGAGTGGAGAGGCTCGTTTCAAGACAGAAGAGTCAAAGATCAGCGAGCCCTGCCAGATATCTGGGAGGTCGGAGTGCGCGTCCGTGTCGTCTCACGCGGGCACTGTACTGAGGATTAAAGATCTGCCAGCGAGAGAAAGTACTGTGATACGGTAGTAGTACTGTCGTCTGGCGGCAGGCTTGGTTGCTTGGTTGCTTGGTTCTTTGGTTCTTTGGTTATGTACTGTATGTGTGGATGTATGTAGTAGGTGGTATATGTACCGTATGTACGTATATACGTTTAAGTATGGGACAATGACGAAAGTTGGGACTTTGATAGATCTATCTTCCTTGTCCTTGCCGTCGTCGTTATTATTGTTGTTGCCGTCGCGGTGGCTGCTGTTGGTGATGTCGCTGTCGTTCTTTCGTCGCCGATAAAGCCGACGACGCACTCTCTTCTATATATTTATGAGGCTGAGAATTGGTTTTGAGGTTGTGATTGATAGTTGGAATAAGGGAACAGACAAAAAACCGGAGAGTCCAGGGGGGAGCCGCCTTTAGATAAAATGCAAGACAACCCCGGGACAGACGCGGGCCTGCTATGTACTACGTATCCCTATGATGGAATGAACGTGCGATACGTCAACTGACAGATTCGTTAGCTTTTTGTCAGAGCTTGTCCCCATCTGAAGACCCAGGACTCCAAGACTCCCAAAGTGGGCAGCGCTGCAAGGTTGGCAAAAGGCGCCTCAGTCTAATGGAGCCGGAAGTATGAGGTCCAGGGTCCTCTGTTAACCCAGATGGGAATTAACGAAGCTAAAATGCCGAGATTGAATTAGCTGGGCCAGCTAGCATGGAGGGAGGCAAATAAACAGGAACCCCGAATCGTCACGACACCAATCCAAGTAAGTAACGTAGTGTGTATACTATTACGGCGGCGGCGTGGGTGGTGAGCAAAAAGAAAAGGAACGGCCAGAGTGAAATGAGACGGTATTTCGGCGGGAGGGCTATACAGTACAGCACAGTGCCGGCAGAGTAGGTACGGCAGGTACATCGAGAGGTAGGTACGCTACGTACAATGCGGATGCACTATACTACATGTACCTACCTAGGTACGCATAGCATAATGCAGTACCTCTTTTCTCACCTCCGTGCTGCCTAAGGCAAGTACACTTCGCAGAAGCCTGGCCACCTAGGTAGGTGCGCTATCCATTTTATTTCGGTTTATTTGCGAGTATCCACGTGTAGGTAGACTACGGCTGTAGTGGAAGCTACAACAGGCACCTATCTACGTTTTAAGTTGACGTGCTGAGCACCTTAAAAGGCAGCTTCAAAGGTGGTGGATTCGAGTTGAATCATCGTTGATGCCTGTTGCGCGCGGTATGGCGCCGGCATGGTACCAGAGCCATGCGTAGTTGATCAGGGGTTCACTATCACTAGTATAAACTAGCAGCAAGTATCCCAGGCCAGGTACAGCATATACTGTGTAGATACAGTACACGAGCCTTCTGGGCACGTCCCTACATGCAGGGATACCAAGACAAGTCTATACTGTAGGTATCAGTAAGTATCATGGGGAATGAGTATAATACCAAGGGACTAAGGATACATACAATACGCATAGTCTTACTTACACTACCGGTAGAGCAAGAAATTGGGATATCAACCAACTGAGCAGCTACGTACGTAGTATGTGCCAGCATACCAATGCCTACCTATATCTAACACTATTCAGAGTCCTGGCTACGCTGCTATGCATACGGTTCCACTGCTAGGCATAAATGATCAGAGAGCATAGACGAATCAAATGGAGGTGTGTCTAGTGGCGACAAGTTCAGATAGCAGTAATAACACAAGGGGAAAAAAATGAATTGGCAAGGAGTAGTTTTCTTTTATCCAGCGGGTCTCTGGATAAGGCTGGTCGTCTTAGCTGACGCCACTGATGCGGAGGATGGGGCATCATACCATCATGCAGGGTCTCCTCTCTTTGCTCGCTCTCCATACCTTGTACGCTAGTAAACGCCTACGCCTACTTGCATACAAATACTTTGTGCTTCCATTTTTCTCTCCTTTTTGTCATCTCACAGTAATCTCTTGTCCGTGATTATAAATTTTGGAGGAAAAAAGATCCATTAATAGGGTTTGCTGTATTTCAAACTGAGCATATACACTATCGCGGTTCTTAAGGCATGCGACATAGGTGCACACCACTTCACCAACGCACCAGGGCAGAGAAACTAAAAGAGCGAGCCCAACCTGGGGAGGGGTTTGCGATGTTGGAGCCGTACCTACGTCATTGGTGCAGTACCCGGTACATTAGCGAGGACAGGGCTAAGCAGTATCCCTGCTCGAATCCTACCCCCCAGTAGAGTCAAGTACCGGTACTTTGGCGAGCCACCTGAGCATCAAGAGCTTGTTTACGCCCGTCCACTAAATCGCTACGCTACTCCTCCTTTGGGCTTAGTCGACCCAGCGGGGGTGGGATAAAAAACTTAGTACGCATTATTCATTCTAACCTAACCAGCTGCCCAATGGGAGTTATCTCTAATACTATGTGAAATTGTCAGAATCCTCTTGACAGACTATTGAATTGGCATTAGCATTGGTTGTTATAGGCATTAACAAATTCAGAAACGCAGGCTCGGCTGAGTTTCCGCGTCAACACGTGAATTGTGTTGAGTAAATAACCCAAGCGTGCGACGCATGATGCCCTGGACTTTAAGACAGGCCGAGTATATATTTTTGGTAGGTGGCCTCGGTGGCTATGTGTGTGCTGGGGGGTGGATGGATGGTGTGTCGTCGGCCTTCGACGACGCCGGCCGCGTATAAGAGGGCAGCATTCGTCATAGGAATGCCAAGGATTCAAAATAGCCACCCCAACAGCTTCAAAACAATGCCAGGTCTGCACTAGGTCGCCACGCGATGAAATCCGGGTTACATGAATGACGATGGACGTCAGCCCCCTTCCGCGATAGCGGGAACGGTAATGGTCTTGGCCATGGTCAGAGTCAGAATGAGAGTCAGGGTCAGATTTCCACAGCACTGGCTATGGCGACACATATAATCTATCTGTGTGTGAACACTGCATCTCGACTCTGTGGGGTCAGATCATGGTGTAGTGCGTATACGTAAATAAATCCCTTGCAACGAAGAAAAGAAGAAGCAACTGGTAGGTAATACTGCAGCTGTACAAATTACCGGTACCTACATCAACAAAAGTCATGTCTGAATTTTTGGCTCACCTTACAAGAGGCCGAGACTTGTGTGAGTAATAGATAAAGAAATGTAACCTGAGGTCCCCTATTGGCACTTCGATAAATAGCAAAACCGACAGCATACATGGGTATCTAGAAGTCACCCACGTAAATGTTCAATTGATACTTTACCGTTTCTTTCATTTAACTTATACCCTCCTAGACAAGCCTCGAAAATGCACGAAAATGCACCATAATCCAATAATACCGGCATGCAATACCATCTCATACCATCTACGAAATGGGCTGCTACACTGCTACCGGTATTCCCAAGGTCTTTAATGAGCTTTGACTCTCGGCAGTGTAGCAGCAGCTGCGGCAGCGAGCGCGCGGGCAAACCCTCGGTCGAATATAGAGTCTCTGGAACAATTGACGCAGCTGTTCAAGCCACCCCTAACAAAAAAAAAAGCACACCTGTCTCACTTCGCTCTCCCCGAAGACACGTATGGCCTTGGACAGCAGCATCAATAACGAGTAATACTACTTGGTTATTTGGCGGTTCGGTCCTGGATCCGAAATAATCGTAGGGTCCCGAGATAAGGCCTACGATGTTTATTATTATACACGACACAACAACGTAGGGACTGTACACGTGTAGTAGGTAGACGACGCGGCGACAGGACAGCAGCAGCCCGTCTTTGGGGTCTCAGGCGATGACCTCATCGTGCGCGACGGCTTATGGGACTTGTTGGCGTGACCCTGCACTGTGATGGCATGGCCTGGGAAGAACTGGGGAATCGAACTTAGCCATTGGAAGATTGGAAAAGGAGTCTGGCGAGTCTGGTATAGTAGTCGGTAGTGTACTATGTAGTGTGATGTCGCCTACACTGCACACCATCTATCTGGCTTCCTCCCCACACGCAGCTTGGACCCATGTGCGCTGAATGCATGGGGACGCGCTGCCTGTGCGCAATCGATGCGGAGATGGGCGCGCTGGGAGGGTTGTCCAAAATGCCCTCATCAAATTGAGATTGTTCAATTTATTGTGTGCAGGTTGCAAATTCGAGCGGGTGTGGGGATGGTGGCAACTTCTTTCAAGATAGCTTCCGCCACTTGAGCCATTCCGCTTTTGTCACCGACGAAGGGGTCCAAGAGCCTACCCTCAGGGTTGTGAAGGGTTGCGTGCAGGGGCAAAAGACTTTGATCAAGCTTAATTAGTGCAGTATCTCAAGGCTATACGCTGGGTACTATGTAGGTAGGTAGGTAGGTAGGTAAGAACTAATACTACGTAACTGCGGTAGGAAGCAGCGAGGTGTTCAACACCAGGTGGTCTACGGTATGTGGGAGAGAGGACGGATGGGGTTTCCAACGATTCGTATATTGTAATTTGATAAACCTCCATTGCGGCAACCATCTCCCATCTCCGAAGCATACGCATAAATCCTACGTGTTTAATGTTCCAACATGGTTATCTATTATACCAATTCGCAATCTAGTTATCAAGTATCTATATTGACAAAGAGTTGGTTAATACATAGTATTTAGTTCAGTTTGTGTACGCTATTGGTTTAGTTGTGTACCTTAAGTCTTATCCAGTTGATAAAAGGTCTGATGTACGGAGTACTAATATACCTGTGTAAGCAGTCCTGCGACATTAGTAGTAGGTATCAGTGGCGACGATCAGTGGATGGCCAACCCGGGCTCCCAAGGCTTAAGACTCGCAAGTGCCGAAATGTCACATCCGCAGCCTCCTCCCGCCTCTTCCTTCCTTCGTCTTAAAGCGGACCGCCACCACTGATGACATCGGCTCAGTATGGCGGGCGGGCGGTTTAAATTGCTCAGGGGCTCTTGCCCTCCACTCGGGAAAACGCCAAGACGTCTTAAGCACCAGTCACAAGCCAGTTGCACGCCAAGTGACAGGGGTGTGTCTCAGATTCGCGTCCACATTTTATCAGCACTACTTGAGCACTGAAGCGCACCGGTCGAGGTCCAGTGTGCGAGGAGCGTACCGGTACCCCTCCCTTAGCCCCATAGAGACCCCCAATTCAGGGCATCCCAGCGTCCCAGTACATCCCGCCAGGTGCAGAACCAGGCGAAAGCCCGTCATGGGCGGGTGCCGATCACGACTCTTTTGGACGGGCATCGTGTCGCTAGCGCTGCACTTGTTCTTTTCCAGCTGCGCACCCCCGTCACCATTACCGAGAAGAGCTCGATGACAGAGACGACTCCACCCCGTTTGAGCAAAATGCTGCTAACCTATCTCCCACTATGTCCTACCTCCAACATAGCGCGCCAGTAGTGTCTCCAATACCACTTGAACACAAATCTTCCAAATTTCCCATCTCCCATCTCCCCCTTTCCCCATATCCCATGATCCCATGTGGTGTATGGTGTGCTTGCGCTACCTTGGATGGTACACTGAGAAAGCCATGCCAGGGGGAGCCAGTGTCGGTCGGTAGCGGCAGCACCGGCGGGCGCCACGATGCTGCATCGGCCAGCACGTCACCGTTGCAGACGGGTAGACAAGAGTCGATAGCCTTGCCGTGGCTTTTATTATTAAAGCGAAGAAGAGCCGCGAGGCACGCAAGGACACCGTCGACGTCCCGGCTCAGGCACGGCAGACGGTGGGCTCGCCTCGCCTCGCCTTGGCGCGATGCTACATAATATTACGATTAGTGTAAGATTGCGTCTGCGTGTATACTACACAACGCGCGCGTGAAGACTTGGCACGATACCACTGCTACCGCCATTGTGCTCTGCGTTCTTGCAGAGAGAGAACGGGCACACCATCCACCTTAACTATACAGTAGTGTGCGGGTTCGAGGAAGACACTATCTATTCTACTGACTCAGCATGTCCTCGGAACGGACATTAACCCCGGTACAGCGATGGCAGACAAGCAAAATTTGCGAAGAGACGGGGGAAAAGAAACAAGAAAAGAAAAGAAAAAGCACCAGAATCCCATATTTCGCCATCTCGGTCTTTACCTAAATAGTGATGAGATACGGCAAGCCAGCCAAAAGTACGGGCCTAAAATGGTCGGCGACCATATTCTAGTCCGTGGTTCGATGGCCAAAAACCACACACGCAAGGATTGAGCTGCAGAGTTTGATTGCAGCCTCATCGGATGCTTCACTCCAATGGCCTACACTACTTACGCTGTCTACTCTACCCTACCTGCTCTCACACTCACAATCTATCGGCCGACCAAGATGAGATTATTTTCTGCGCGACTTGTGAAAGTGAACCATCATCACTTCTGTATTCCTATTGTTCACTTAACTCGATAAGAGTGATGAAATCTCCGGCCTGCATGCTCGCCCTGAGCATGTGAACGATGACATGTGCACATACTGGTCCATCGACGGTATGCTGTGCAGGTGCATCATTCCAACTAAATATTGTTATGCAGCGCATGTGCTGCATCACACGAATACGATATACCAAATTGGGGTGGGTGGTTCATCCTCCTTAGTTCGCATCGCAAGGACGTCGTATACTCTATCATCACTGATAGTGTACTAGTATGTGTGTGAGTGAGTATGTGAATTGGCCGCCCACCCAAGACCAACTACCCCGTTCCGCTCTTCATACAGTCTAGCCCCAGTCTGGGTTCGGGCCACGTCGACTACAGTAGCGTTATTCCTTGTGAGTGTGAGCTGCAGGTATTTGTCGCGAGACCGCAAACGGAGGTAAGGAAGTGGATTCCTCCCACACTGGTTGAATGAGAGAATCGAGTCCTACTGTGAAGTATGCGCTTTTCTCGTAGGATTCCTTCTCCACCAACAATCTCATTTCTTATTAGCCCATACAGAGGTTGAGGCCAAAAGCCTACATGATGCATGACATTTATATACAGTGCAATCTCATAGAGCCCACCGTGAGTATACTTCGATACCACTATACCCAACCACTATAATATAGCGGCCGTAGTTAATGGGTACGCTATAAGTATAGGGGCCAGAGCTGCTAGCGCCACTATAAACATACTGACTATAGATAGCTAGATGCGCTAAAAGTTATAGCAGTATAGAAGTATACTCACGGTAGGCCTCTATGAGGCTGCACTGTATATAAATGTCATGCATCATGTAGACTTTTGGCCTCAACCTCTGTACTCTACACTACTTAAGTGACACACTTAGGTAATTCTCCGAACCGGAGTGATAGTACCGCTCGAGTCCACTGGGCTGTTGGAATTAGGTATTCTATTCAAATGAGCACAAGTTTCTGGACTACGCTTTTTCCTACCCTCGTGATTAACATGGTACATATCATGACTTACTTAGCCTGTGTGACGCCTCGTAGCTAGTCATGTAGGATTTGAGCCCTCCCTCTTAGAGATGACCTATACAATCACAACAACAACAACAACCAAAAAAAAAAAAAAAAAAAGGGGGGGGGGACTTAAATACACCCACCATGCCATACTACAGATCAATAGGCTAACAAATGCAAAGACATTCTGCTTCACATTGCATGAACTTATGCAGTTACACCGTTAGCATGTAAGTCCTAGCCATTGAAGAGGATGGCCGTACCCTATCCGGAGAGACAGATTGAAATTAGCCCCGGCAAATATTGGCTGCTTTATCTGACACGAGTGGGAAGGGCCAAATGCATGCAAGATCCTTTTCCCTAGCACATAATTTTGCGGGCCAAGATGACTAGTTAGTAAAATAATCTGCTGCATGCATGAACATATGCCGATATCACCTTTTACTGACTACACTCAATTGATTGGGCGGAGCAGATGCGCCCATAAGGAAGGAAACCACATACAATAGCCGTCAAACCTCCCGCAGAACTGATTACTAAATCTACCAGAGGTTTGTGCAGATTATAACTTTCACGAGTTCTTGTAGACTAATGTAAGCCTCTAATATGATGCAAGAACAGCTCCGTTTAGTAAATGTTCTCTCTATAGCTCAGTAGATTACCTACAACTATAGTAAACTAGATATACCTTAATGACTTGTGGTCAACCCACAACCCAGGTTAAACTATATCGGGGCTCGGCTAATGGAGTGAATAGTCTTGTCGTGTAGGTAGGCTAAGAGAGAAGGCTAAGAAGAGCGGACCAGGCTTGGTTCAGCCTATTTCACACATCAGACACTATACAGTAGTGAGTACTATATACTAGGGTCATGATAAACTACGGAAATGCAATGCCAACGGAAGAGCACATACTAACCTAGACTAATTACATAGAGACCAAAGATGGGAAATTATACTATCACTTGAGTATACATCCATCCCCGTTTAGTCAACCGCATCCGAGATGATTGTTAGTGTAGTCGGTCCATACAGCCTGTCTTCGAGGCTACACTACCGGAGGCATCGAATACCTTTGCTCGTCACCGCCGAAGTGGTAAGAGGCAGGCAGGCAGGGAGACAGGCGGACAAGGCAGCAAAGCATGACATAGGTTTCGGCCCCGGAACCTATAAACCTTGCTATTCAGCAATGAATTGAACGTATCATCAGAGCTATGCACTGTGCAGGTGATAGGTCTGCGAGTGTAGCTCGTATTATATGTTGAACGCCTACATGTAGTTATGGCAATTGAAAATGGCTCGAGGCCTCGGACATAAGTTCATGATTATTGATCAATACGTTCCACTAAATCCCTTCGAATTCCAAGGCCAATGACCTGTACAAATGTGCCAAGTCAGCCATATCTTAGGTCTATAATCAAGAAGTACAAGAGGAAACATAAACGCAAAACTATGACCCATAGGTAGCCATCTAGCCTTACGGTCATTTATCACGTTGTTAGCGGAGATCAACTGTATCTGACAATATCGCTAAAGGCAGCAGAGTTTCTCGCAACCTAGTGAGCAAAGCCAAGGTTCCGCGTAACCGTTCATTCTCTTGTATAATATAACAAATGTAAGAATAAAGAAGCGCTTAAATGGGCCGCAGTTTTAGTATTCCAGGTCAAGTAGACGGATACGTTATCTATATGTTATTTTCGTATGGATAGCGTAAGGTCCGTCGCGTATTCCAGTCCTTGGACGTATTCAAGCCTACTCGTCATCCAAGTGTGAAGATTGCGACAACGCCAACAAGTTGTATTGGTATTACATGTGTAGACACTGGACACGAAGAGAATAAGAAAGAAAAACAAGGAATTGACGTATACCAGCGACTTTCCTTCCTTCTCACATGAGAATGAAACACGGGGCGGCATCCACCATGCTTTGATATTAGACAATACAAGTCTCGGTCCTCTCGTTCACCTTTCAAAACTGGGAAAGTCAATATGGAACTATGACACATGCTATTTGCAAGTTAATATCCCATTCGAAGCTGAACTACATATCAAAAGCATAATAAGAGTTGCACCGAGCACTTCAAACCTTAGGAGAGGAAGAGTCACACATACAGACGGGCAGAGAGTGGGGGAGAGAGAAAGAGGAAGACAGGATACCTTCATTCCCAAACCTACCTCACACCGGATACAAGAGTCCAGAAATGGCATCCGCAGAAAATAGATATTTCACTCATCATCCATTTTTATAGGATCGGTGGCAATTGTACCAACGTCGAAGCTATATCGAGCATCACTTGTCTCTGAGGGGAGGTAGGCATCCTCAATACGAATGGGCATTGTATAACGCGGATACAAACAGTTTAAGCACGTGGCACAATATATATATATAATGTATAATAGAATCGAAGGACAAAGGGCGCCCACAGTAGCCTCAATAGCCTACATCAGCAGCCAAAGTAACATAACTCGATATCTGAGTGGTGTCTCGAGCCTACTAGCACAGCATGGTACTCTAGGAATAGGAGAAACAGAACATCTCAAAGTTGAATATTAGAAAACTTCATGCCACCCGCACCTCCGCGTAGCTATGCAAATCAAGCGTCGACAGGCAACGTAGTAGTGGCTGTAGAGTACACAAGGCAAAGAGGTACTAGCTCGAAAGAGTGATGTGATTAGACTCCCCCATTTTATTATTCAGGACTGATACCTAATTTACTGTACAGCAGAAACCAGTTCACTCCAGACGCCATATCCCCTATTTCTAAGGCCGAGTAATAACCTAGAAAATTAACAACCTATAACACAATTACTAGCTCCGGTCTGTCAATGCCTTCCTCATTGAGATTCGGGTAGTAGGGGACCAAGGCGTCGGCCTGGTATACATAGGCGTCATTGTATAGCCGCCAGTATGGCTGTCTGACTTTACGGGCTGGATGGAAGAGGCCAGCCCAGACATAATTCATGACGAGGCCAGGGCCAACTGCTACGCGGATGGCCTCAATTGCCTCCACAATGCGATCAATGACGTGTGGACTTGTCTCAAATATGTTGGGGAAGATCACGTTCAAAAGGTGTACCATGGCATCTTCACACCCTAAACCGACAACACCGAGCGCAATGTGCTTGACCACGGATGCAGCCGTTTGTCGATGTACTTGGTCTCGATCGATCAAGGCATCTTCAAGTAAAGGTGTGACGGCGTAGACATAGTCCTTAGCCATTTCCCCAATATACTCAAAAAGGAAAGAAAGAGACTTGAGCACACCGTTTTGCACATTCAGTTCAGGTACCCTATATTCGTTCATGAGAGCTGGGAGGACGGTAAAAGGGGCACAAGTTTCAGCAACGATACCGATAGCAACAGCTGTACATACGCGCGATTGTCGCTCTTGAACGCGAAGGTTGTTGAGTAGAGTTGCCAACACATCTTGAGGTCCAATTGCTTTGGCAATGAAACCGAACGTGTTGTTGGCGGCTCGTCGAATACCCTTCTTGTGGGCCTTGAGCATGTCTAGAAGTTCGAAGCAGATTCGCATCCACTCTCTAGCATTGACACTCTCCGGCCCGCGATCGGCGATACGACCGACTAAGTCAATAGTGTTTTCCTGTACTTTCTCGTGGCGGTTACGGAGAATCGGGGTTAGACGGGGAAGTAGATCCTTGATAGGGGGCTGCATTTGACTGATTCCGACAACCGTAACAATTGCACGAAGCGCCGAGAGAATGGATCCTAAAACCTCTGGATATTCTTCGCCTAGGTATTCGTACAACACAACACCAAGCTTTCCCATCAAAGCATCTTCGCCGCATTGCTTCATGACCATGGCGATGCGGCTGATGAGGTCAGCAGCTTGTTGGCGTATGGTCGCTGATTTGTTATTCAGGCGCCACAGAATAGTAGATACTATTTGCGGTATGTATGGTTTGCATCTTGTGCCCAGTGCGTTTACAACCGTACCGAATCCGTTCAACATGATGACGTCCTCAACACTTTGTTCCTGGAAGGAGTGAAGAATACCGTCTATGAGTCGTTCTTCAAGCCGCTCGCCAATGTCGGCAGCACCAAGACTTGCGACGACCTTCTCGACAGTCTCAACCGTCATTTTGCGATAGGCTTCACTCTCGTCTTTGAGATTTCCCACTATTCGTTCGAGTATTTCACTGACACCAACCTTCTGGCCAATATCCACGGTGGTTTCGACGACTTGCCGATAGTTCCTTTTGTCGAGAGCCATCCTGCGAACCCAGAAACTCTTGAAGAACTCATCAAGAACATGTTCCTTCAGATAGCCAGCGGTCACACCTTCGGTTCCTGCGCATTGAGAAACCACTTTCAAAACCACCTTTTTCATTTCCTCGTCGGGTGATGAGAATTCACGAAGTAGGATGTCCATGACTTGAGAAGTATAATAGTTGGCATATTCCTCGTCCATGAGTGGAATGATGTAACCGACGGCTTTCAAGAACCCTGCAAGGCCCTTGCCACGTTGCTTCCGGGCTCCTGTCCAAAGTGGATTGAGGATATCATCGAAACTTTCTATACCATATGGATTAGAAGCCTCGGCCAGAGCGGCTATTGCTAAACTAGTGACGGTTCGAACTTTAGTTTGCTCGTCGTTCAGGTTGGGCCCTATACAGTCCACGAGTCCTTTAAGGTGAGGAAGGACTGCACAACCCATCAGAATTGGAATCTGCTGTACGATTTTGACACCAGTATGCCGAGCCTGCCAGGATTTCTTGCTGCGGCATACGGCACGTAGAAAGGGAAGAAGGGCTGGAATGCCGAGAGCGGATGCAACAACAGCAAATGCTCTCGCCGTTGTGTTTCGCACATACTCGTCAACATGGTCGATATCTGGTCTCATTACACTGATCATAGTAGCAAGGCCAGCTGCCTTACTTAGATTAGAGATGATTTCGCGGCCTTCCACTCGGGCATAATAATCTTGGTCAATGAGCAGGGGTTCAATGACAACCAAGATTTTATGAACATAAGGACGGACTAAATCATCTAGCTTCCAAAGAATTCGATCAATGACCTTGACAAGCAGATGGCGCTCCTGGTCTTCCAGTGTCTTTTCCATGAGAAGGGGTAATATTTGATTGAACAGAGGGCCAGCACCAAATTGCCTTGCGTTGTCCGTGAGTTGTCGGAGTGCTGTCTTTCGCATGGGTGGGGTTCCGTTTTTGATTTTGAGAAGAAGCCTCATAATCTTGCGTTCCTTCAATTCGTCCACGCTTAGACTGTTCTCATCTGAACCGTCTGCAAGCTTGCCAAAGTACGCCATATCCTCCTGCTTGAAGAATTGTAGTTCTCCAACCCCGGGGATTTCCTTGGGCATCTGGCTTCCGCTTAGTCTGTTACTCTCGGGATCTTGCATCATGAAACCACCATAATTCGCAGGTAGAGGAGTCGCCGAGACTCTGTGCAACGGCGCGTGTCCGGTCGGATAATTCGGTGGAGGCTGTGAAATCGTAAAGCCTTGTGCCTCACCGGGGAGCAGTGCGTCGAGCTCCTCATCGCTGAGCACGCCGCTTGGGCCAGATATGTCGGTCCCGAATGACGGTACAGCACCAGCACCAATCTGGGAAGTGTGCATTGGAGTGACAAGTCCGCTGCCTCCGACGGGTGTAGCGGACGGCGCTTGATCCCAACGTGAGCGTTTCTTAGGGGCTTCGGCCCCGCCAGGAGGAGGCATGGCGGGCGCCTGATCCCACCTCGACCGTTTGGTCTTCGCTTCGGTATCTCCGCCGGCAGGGGCGGGCTCATCGACGGCTGTTGAAGACACGTCCCACCTCTTCTTTCGCTTGCGCCCGGCTGCGACGGCCTCAGTGGACCCAGCATCGGCGTTTTCCTTATCACCGTCGCGTAAGGTTGCCTGGCGCTCGCCATCGGTTGCTTGTCCTTCTTTTTGCTTGGCTTGTATAGCACGCTTCACTCTCTCTTCTTCTCGCTCGAGTTCGCGAAGCTCCATCACATCGCGGTATGTGCGTCCTTCTTCAGCCGCCGCACCGGCCTGACGATTCGCGGCAAAGGCATCGGCGCGGGTTGGAGTGAGGACACGATCGAAACGGCGCTTTTGGTAGTCGGTTTCGCGATCCACAATGCGCGTACTGTGTTCACCACGCCCCGCGAAAGGGTCGTCTTCTTCGACTCCATTTCCGTGGGCAAACTCGTCGATCTGGGCGCGGGTAGCCGTGTACTGGCCAACTAGGCGGCGGGAGCTATCAGCGTCTTCCATCTCCTCGTCCTCTCCATCGCCCGTGGGAATCGAGGTGAGGTAGCCGGCATACTTGTCGGCGCCATTTCGATCGTACAGGTCCGTGTCGAAAGACTCGGTCAGCTTAGCCTTGCTTGGATGTTCGGCCTGCTGGCCCGAGGGGCGCGCTCCCTTTTTCGCGGCGGCCGCAGCGTTGCGCTCAGCCTGGAGCTTTCGAACAGTCTCGAAGTCAGCGTCCGACATGACGGGCTACTGTTGTCGTTTCACCGGGGACCATGTCTCGGGGGCGGCGGGTATGAGAGAGACGTTGGGCGGTCGAGTCGAGATGTGATGATGCGACAAAGTTTGAAGACGATTGAAGATGGGTGGGTTGGCCGCGTGAGGTGGATGAAGCAAGCGACTGGGATAAGTTGTGCTGATCGACTAATCAGCACGCAGAGGTTTCTTTTGCTGTGGCGAATATGTGTGGCTGGGACATTCGCCCTTGAGTACGCAGGGGCTAGCGTAGGTAGGTAGGTAACCCACCTAAGTACCTACCTAGATACCTGCCTGGCGAGCCTGGTAGCTGCCTAGCAGTGGGTACATCTAAGCATACATCTGAACCAGGGTAAGCTAGCTGAACCTACATGTACTCTGTCCTTACTAACAAAAGGTTCTACACCGTGACATTATTGATGTAGAATGTGCATGGGTAAAACCGAATGACTAGGACAATGCAAAAGAAATCTATAATAGCTTTTGAACCTCCGCTTGCGACTATTGCTCATGTGGTTGAGGATATCAATTTCTCCTCCCATATCCCCTTAACTCATATACCTTATCACCCTGATAGTATGCAGATCAGCCGCCAAGCAGTATCGTTACTGAGCCCAAATGTTGTACGGATGGAGCTAGAGGATACAGAGTTTTATTACGCAAAGCATGAGCTCATTCCTGGTTGGACAAAAAGTGGATTTATAGTTCAACTACCCTAGTCTAGCGAAAACCAGCAAGCAGCTGTGCATGTCGGGTCAACTAATGAGACATTATCTCAAGATGCCCTTTATTACCTACACCCACCACCTCGCCCTTCAAATCAGAAATGATCCTCGAGTTGCTGATCCAGTCATGGGCATCGCAAACTATCGACTCCTCAAATACTTCGCATCCAGATCGAGTACTGCCGCGCCGGGGACGAGACGCGCGAGTGTAGTGAAATGTACAGGTAGCGGTATTGAGGCCGGTTTTAATACAGTGTGGATCGAAAAATAAACATGTAAACATTAAGGAAGCTTGATTGCTGTCGTAATCCATCGTCAAGTATTCGGTCGCTTTCGCCTTCCCCCCTCAACCGATGTATATTAACAACACCTGCAAATCGACAAAGTCTGGGTATCTTTTTAAGTAGGTCTGATGTTCTCCTTCTACTCCTCGAAATTCTGTCGCGAAGGGTATAGTCTGGGGTTTTATTGAAGAGAGTGTCTTGCATGACGTCAAGCCGTCATATCCAAGCGGATTCCGTCGGATCGTCATTTTGTATATTTAGACGTAAGATGGTTTTTCTCACACGTGTGGTGCTCCGGGCCTTCCACGGCCCAGGGAATCTAGAAGCTCATGTGGCGGTACGCGTTGCATGCCACTACCACGATCGATCATAGACGTCGGAGCCGGTATATAGCCATCACGCTTTTTGCGGTATCTGTCGAGAGCGAGACCAGCAGCCACGATGAGCAGTATTAAGACAAGAGAGATGGCCAGGCCGATAAGTACTATGAAACCGATGGCTAGACCATGTTCTATGATTCTGGTTAGCGGCAAGAACCCAAATTCCAGGCGTATGGCCACTTACTGGATGAGTTCTTGAAGAAATTCTCCTTCTCAACGAAGACCTTAGATAGGGATCCGGACCCCGCCGTCGCGTTCGTGCCCGATGTGAGGATGTAGGGTTGAAGAGTCGTGCCGTTATAAATTGCTCCTGATGCAGTACCGAAGCCGGGAATAGTAATCGAGCCAGTGAGTAGAAGAGCCTGGTTTTGATCGATCAAATCCGATTTGTCGTGCTCTTTGGTGAGGGAGAACATTTGAAGACTTGTGATGATAGTTTCCGGTTCCAGCGTGATACTAGCGGAAACCCAACTGTCATCATACTTCATCAGATACATCGTCCCATCAGGTCGAGTTCCAGCCGCCCAAATCTTGTCTCGCTTCTCATCTGCTGCAGTTAAGGCATCCACCGGACCTGGTAGATTCGAGGCACCATCGAACGAAGACCAACGGTTATGTGAGGCATCATAGGATGCTAAGTAGACATCTGTGTCATTCATCCTGAGTTGCCCACCTACGAAGAGCAGAGAACTACTTGACCAAAGCATTGTGTTGACAGTTCCAGAAAGCTCAAAACCTGGGCGAGACCACTGATTCTTACCGGTGTCAAGCACGCAGACTCCTGGGCAGGGTAGAGAACCAGCTGTGTCGAAAGAACCACCCACATAGAGGTCGGACGAGTCAGGTCGAACGGCAACGGATGAAACAACGACGTCACTTCCGGCCAAGACAGGAGGCTGAGTGTTCAGAGAATTACTCGCAACATCGTAAGAGATAAGACCGTTCACGGAAGAATCCTGTATGGTGCCGTTAATGCGACCTCCGGCAAATACTGTATCCCCCTGAATTGCCAAAGTTAAGAAAGTAGATTCCGACGGTAGCTCGGTCCCAAGACCAGTGACAGAATCGGAATTTTTTCTGTCAATGAATGCAAGGTTGTAAATTGCTGACCCATTGGATGATTTGGAAGCAAAGTGGCCAGCAAGTACCGTAACGTTCCTTCCGTTATTGGTATCGAATAAACCGGTTACGACACCGGAAACCGAGTCTGTGTTGTTGACGGGCGACTCGCGTTTTGTGACCTTAGTTGTCGATTTGCCGGACAGATCGGGAGGTGCAATCTTAATAGGAAACGTTCCCAGCATACCGTTGGTTGAGACTGCACCATAAGCTCTGAGGGATTGTGACGAGATGGAACCAGCGTAGAGCTCAGCATTATCGGGAGCATTGAGCAACGAGGTGGCCAGTTGCCCTTCCAAGAGCGGAACTGGCATATCTAAGTTCTGAAGCCAGTTGCTCTGAGACTTCACCCATACCGCGAAACCAGTAGCATTGATGGCGTCGTTGGACCCAAACGGAAGGATTCTCATGAAATTGCCCGTCAAGACAATGACTTCTTCTGTGGCATTACCTGTTAAATTGAGTGCCATTGGGACAATGCTTAAGACGGGACCATCAACACCAGCACCGAGAGCTGTCCATTTATTCTGCTCTTCGTCGAAAACAGCGACGTTAGATAGGCCAGTAGCTCCTCCATTTTGAGTGTTGTCGAACGAGCCACCAACGAAAAGTTGTCCATTGCTTTCATACATAGTATTGATTTCACCGTTAAGCCCTCCATCAAGAGGTCTGGTCTGGCCGTCACTGTCAACGGCAACAACATTATTAATAGTTGACGATGTAAAGTTGCCACCGATATAAGTACGGTTGTCAGTAGCCAGGAGCGATAAAACCGCAGACTGGGTATTGAATGTCGAGCCAAGCTTGTTATATGCAGAGCTGTCGAAATCGGACGTATCGACTGTGGCCTTGGCTGGATCGTATTCAAACAAACCATTAAGTCCGCCAGTGCTATTCATCCGCTCGACGCCAATCCTTTGAGCTACCATGACCAAGTCATCCGAAGAAAGCGACTGCCCTGCTACCGGAGAAAGGGTAATGCTTGGACGGAAGGAACTAGAAGAAGCGTCGACGTTACCAAAATAGATTTGGTCATACTTGTCAAACTCATTCGTCTGATAAATAGACCGACCGTCATTCAGGTGTTGGTTTCCGCTAGTACCGTTCACAGTACCGAATACGTTAACTTGACCACGTCTCTCGCATGTATTATCCTGAAGACACCCAGGGGTGTAAATCTTTATGACATAGTCACCCGATTCTCTGATGTCTGGTTGGAAAACGACGGTGGCGGCATCAGACGTAATCGGTTTGGACAGTACAGCCGATAGATACTCGGAGTTACTTTGCCCTGCTGGGGTAACGGTCCAAGGCCCGGTTGGTGTAGAGTCGGACGGAGTGCTGGAGTTAGAGCAAGGCGGTTCATTGAATGCGTTGATGGCAAATGCAAATATGTCATCCTGATACAATTCAATGCTGTCTAGACCACCACCCTGACCGTACCATTCGGAAATATCAATCCTAAATGCGTTCATGCCGACATTGTTGACGAAATGGAAGTCCTGATATTCAACACTAGAGTCGTTGCTGAGAGGACACCGATTAGTACAGCTCATATTCCTTCCACTTGCAGGGTCAATGTAGGTAAAGTTCATGATTCCGTTATTCGGTTGCGCAGTAAACATCCAGGTACGAGTCCCTCGGCCATCCTGGTGCGTATTTCTGAGCCGAAGTTTTGTGGGTTCAAAGCCGAAATCAAACGAAGCTGCCCAATTGCCGGGGACATTATCTTCTAAAAGCCACGTTTTGCCTTGGCCATCAGCCCCTTGAGTATTGCAAATAACATTCTTGGGATCACTGAAACCCGCCGTCGTACTTCCTTGATATGTAGAAAGTCTCGCAGAATTAAGGTTGACGGTTTGAGCATCGGGCACACTTGGCGCGCTGGTGTTACCAAGGCCCGTAAAGCTTCCTCCAAAGATGATATGCCCGCTAGAAGCTTTCGCGATGGACGTGACGGGTCCATTAAAGCCCGCAAAGGGCAAGCTTGACCAGTTAGAGGAACCGAGCCATCTTATCGCATTGAACGAATCTTCAGCTCGGAAACTGCCACCAACGTAGACTATACCGGCCTTCTCGTCACATAGTAAACTATTGACTTGGCCCGAGAGTCCCGGTAATGGGGTAATTTCAGAAGTCGTCGGATTAAAGGCAGCAACACCAATGGATTCCTTGCCACCAACACTCGTGAAATTGCCCCCTAGAATAACGCTGTCTTGGAATACGCACATGTCTTTAATCGATGCATCAGCACTGAGAAGATTGATAAAGACATTGTTGGGCAGACGCGTCATAAGCTGTTCCGATCCGTTAGAACTGAACGGCTGCTCGGTCTGACCCTCGAATTCGTAGAATGAAATGCCATTAAAATCGCCTGCAAACCCCACTTGACCAAGGTCGCTGATATCGAAACTCGGATTCGGAATTGAATTGAACGTGAGAGCTCGGGATAATGTCGCAAACGAAGTCATCGCGAGGAGCCATGGCGAAGCTAACCGAGGATGGCCGCGCGCAGCAGGCCAACACGGTGAGTATGTTCTCATGGCTCCTTATAGCGACCAATGACCGAGACGCCTGCTATCGCGACGAAGATGTTCGCCTCGGTCTAGACAAAGTCGGCGGTGACACTTAATATCACACCTGGTCCATAGCCTCGGGTGATTCTGCGCACTCGTTCGTCCGTTCGGGAAGTAGTTCAAGTTATCGTTCGAGGCTGAGGGTGGGCAGTTTGCTTTCGCGCCCTGTGAAGATAGGTCGTGTTTATGGTCGATTGAACTGCGCACTCGGTGTTCCGCAATCGCCGCAGATCGTAATATGTCGTCGCAATGATACAAGCCGAGAACTGGAGCTCGGTCGGGTTGCCTATGTATAGGAAAGGGCTATTAGGATAAGAAAATATTAAAAGGCGGTCGGATCAATGCTGGTAGTCAATGTTATGAAATGTGAAGTATGACGCATACGACAGACGAACTGCCATCAATCAAGTTTCTTGGAGAGAGACGGGAGACATGGGAGGAAGAAACAGTATAGCGGAATGGGAAAGGATTGGAGAGTGGTCCGTGTGTTAGAGAGAACGTGAGATGAGATGGTTGATGTTCCAGCGCACAGCTGGTCGCTGTGGAGAGCTGATGACACCTAACGGTGCACTAATAGGGAGGATGGCGTGGTAGCCAGGTACGATGCAGGACGCTAGCGACGTCTTAGCCAGGGGTTTGCACTGAGCCATTTTCGCCCTGGGTTAGCGCCCAGGCTTGGGTTGCAGCCTGTTCTGCAGGAGAAGGTGCCAGCCACACGCAAGCCGCTTTGGCTTCTCCCTGAGCAGCAAAGCCTAGGCTGATGAACTGACTGACATTGCCCTCGACAATAGGAAACAATCCCTTAATTGACAAAAATGGCTCTCAGATTGATAGGGAAGGAAACGTAGTTAAAAAACTGAAGACGTTGCAAGGATATCACCCACACTCCTCAGTCATGGGAATGGGAGTGGGAACAGGAATGAGGATCAAAACAAAATCGGAGATTGTTTCTCGCTGCTTACCAGGTCACTGGCTGAGGTCTTGTGCGTGTATTGTTGGAGTCGGGTATTCTGCCTAGAGGTGATTGAGTGCAGAATACGTAGTATAAACTGTCAAGTAATATCGTACTGCAGCGGTGTGCTGGCGTTGTAGCTGTGTATGCGAAGTAAAAGTTATTGGGGTGAAAAAAGAATGACGAGGGCCCTTCATCAATCGACGATGCCCTTCAGGTAGAGCGCCGTGTCTAGCATCGGCTGTAAGGAACGACTGTGGTGAATTGTGAACGATATTCACAATTGATACCAGTATGGATTTTTTCTAGCTGCTACTCGTGCGAACGATTTTTGTCAGAGATGTGCTTTGCCGGGTTCCGCTCTGCTCAGATCAGGGGACGTGCAAAGGGGTCGGATCATTGGGACAGAGACAGAGACAGAGAGAAACGAATGACTGAGGACAAGGACAGGCCCTGTCTACCTGGCGAGAAAGGGGGGACGCCCGACGGTCACGCGTGTGTGTGTGTGTAGTTAGAGAAATGGTGATTGTTGTCAACATACCTAGGTAGATGATATCAAAAGAGTGGTGATATCAAGCTGACCTTCTCCCCTTAGTCCAGCAACAACAAAAAAGAATGATTGAGGATTGAGAGAAGAGCCTACAAAGCTGAATGCCACGAAGATTCTACTGTGAGGTGCTGGAAGAAACGAAATGATTAATGGGGCTATTTTGGCACATCTCCTAACACGAGCTAGGATTGGTCGATCTTCTAAATGTGGACGGGAAAGTCCAGGGGCGCAGGGGTAACTGTTTGACTGGGGTCTCAAAGTCGCCCTCCACTCGTCTCCTGTTTCTGCACTGTGATTGATGGGCTCGTGTCTGCTCGTGCTGCCACCCATGTCCGGGCACTGGAACAGTGGTAATTAATCTGTCATTATCTCGTGTTCAACACGCCGTACCCGGGCAAGCAGTTGGGGCTTGTTCTAAAACAACAGATATAACTGCATGGTCAAAGAACTTAGTGGGCAAGCCAAAGAAGAATAAAGAAATATACATAGTCAGTCAGAGATGTCCATGTCTACTGTCCATGTGTCCATGGCCGCGTAAGAGATACGCAAATGAAACAGTAGTAAATACTTTAGTGGCGCCTCGATTTTCGTGTTGGCCCAGGCAGCTACTGTAAAATGCACAGCCATCAAGTGTGTACTAGGTGTTTTGCCAAATACATCCCCGTGGTATTGTTGTATCTTGTTCTGCGGCAAAGCAAAGGAATGGCGGGCCCTCTCTGTCCTACGTCATCTCTGTTTTGGTAGGTACTTAATCAATCAAGGGTATCTGGTGGAACATATGAATGCAACACGCGCAGCAAGATACTTGAGTATCTCATAAGACATTCTTATTAAAGTGTAAGTGGAAGATGAGCATGTCTAAGATCTTGTCTCACAACGCTTTTGTGTATTTAACAGGTAATCTTTCCATGTAGACGTATACTTCGAAAATTGCTATCGGGTAGATCACAATGTCCAATGCAGCAATAGTAGGTAGCATCGCAGTAACAATACACAATGAGGCCCAGTTAGAGTTGAGGATAGACGTCCGTGGGAGAATGGAAACTACCTAGGTAGGTAGTTATCGTTAGGCCCATTTATTCCGTCGTACTCTCTGTCAAGCAGGCATTGAATTCTTCCCAAAAATATCTCAAAATATATAACGACCCATGCGGTCTTTCTTTTATCTCGGTCGCTATGCGAATTAACCAACAGTTTGGAGTGCAACTGTTCTTAACACATAGTCTCCAGGGCCTATTCACTGTCGGCAGGGACGCATTGCCCATGTAGGTAATTGGAAAGATGAGCGGTGATGGGCAGCTGTACAGAAACCACAGTCTCCATATTGCGTTATGTGATTGAGCAGTCCCATGAGACGTTCGCAAGATTTCTAGTCATGTTGCCCCATCTCCTCATTCTTGCAAGTGGATAAACTTATAGCCCTAGCCGAGTAGACGAGCCTCCTAGAGCACCTAAGCATATATCCATTAGAGAGAGACAGGGTCACGATTTGGATTTATTTTGTTGCTCCTCTAGTTCCTTCATTCTAGTCTTGTAATCGCGAGGGCTCTCGAAGTGCTCCGGCTTTCCGCTCCACATTCCGCGTTTCCGTTCCTTAGCCCAAGCCTCAGCAACTTTATACTTTTCCTCCAGACCGCCAAACTCAGACCCGGACTTAGCCTCATATGTTGTAGCAAAGCCACTTTTGAGCATCTCCAGACCAACGTCTCGACGAAACAAAAATCGTCTTACATATACAGTCGCGACGATGCGATCGTATTGATCTCGTTTGTAGATCTTAGCACGTACTCTTTTGCCGAGGATGTAGTTAGATAGCCAGGCTAAAGCATCTGTCGCGAAAGGCTGGGCGGGTTGGCCGAAATGAGCACCTTCTGGAGCGTCGATACCTGCGAGGCGTATGGGAATCTTGAGAGATTGTCCTGTTAGTCAGGGGCACAATCCAAGAAGCACTTATAACGGAAGCATCTGAAAAGTATTTGGGGCATACCGTCCTATTCCTGAGCTCAGCTCTCTTGGTAGGGACCTGCCGTAACCAGCCCCAACCCAATACTCGGCCGCCCGGAGTGTGGAACAGGTGGAAATTGTCTCCATCACCCACGCTCGTGACCTTGCCAAACAAACTCCTCTTCCGGAAGAAACTTGGCTGGACGTGGATGGCCCCTGGTATACGGCGCATATAGGAGCGGTATATCTGCAGCGACACCACGACAGTTGTCGTTACCAGCAGCGTTGGGATCCAGTTTCTAGGGTCCTTGTAGTGATCCCAATCCGTGCCGTTGAGGCTGTCAGTCCAGGAGACAGGCCGTCTCGAGGAGGCATCGCTCTTGCTGGTGCTGGATCCCTGGTCCGATCTAAAAGGCCACCATGGCATCGTCGCGGGTCGCTGCGCCTGAGCCTGAACCGGCTGCACGATGGGGGTTAAGAGGGTGCAAGGCTGTTGCTGGGGGGTTGCCGTTGAATTAAATTCTGGTGTGTTGATCTGATAGGCTATGGAGGATGAATAATGTGGGCACCTAAATCATACCTGGGTGCGCATAGTAAGAGCACCAATGGTCCCTTGGCAGGCACCGAGCGGGTCCTCAGTCCTCGTGCATTAGAGGCGCATGTTTTCTTAGCAGAGATACTCTGTAGGGTTAGGTATGTGTACTCAACTTTCTAAAGTATCTTTGCGATCATTAATAATAATCATATGTCTATACTTATAACATAAGAACCATTAAATTTTAGATAATACATATATCAGAGGTTAAGTAAACCTGAGCCCTGTTGTAATTGATGTCCCTACACACGTTAATTGGGGTAAGTGTTCTAGAGCTCATGCAGGGTCGACGTCATTGTTAGTGCAGTCGCCAATCCGAAATACCGGCCAGTACTGATAGTTAAATTCTGACAATTCATCGTCACAAGAGGGGACTCAGAAGAGGTAATCGTTCAACTTGGTTCAGACAAGCCCGCCCATCTTACAGCCCGTAACTACTTGATATACCTAGCACCTCTGGCATACCTAGTACAGAGGCGTCAAGCGTCACACCTTGTTTTCTTGGGTCCACATTTCCTGCTACTAGCAACTCGCATTGCATTGCATTGTCCCTCCTCTGAGATATTCATCTAAATATACCTATCGTGGACGACCAGATCTGGGCGAAACGGTGAACCGCGCTTGATCTTAGAACACACTAGTACTAGCACACCAAAACCGTCGATCCTGAGCCGCCTTGCTACCAGTACTCCCAATTTCTTTTCTTTTCCTCGGTACTCAGAACATGCCCAGGTCTGGCACTCCACATGTGCATGTCTTTTACACTGATACATTATACAACATTGCAGCCAACTCTCTTCTCTCACTCTGTCGGCAGAACTTAGAGGGTTGGTGCACCACCAGCCGGCATCTACAGCTCAGCGTGGAAGAGGAGGCATCAAGCGAACACATATGAAATGGCGAACCGGACGAATCGATCAGTCAGAGTGCAGGACCCAGAGCAGCGGCCACTTCTCAACCGCTCCTTTTACAGCTATAGCATGGAAGACGGGCCCTTCTTTAGCTGCACCCCAAACCCCCACAGTCATCTACCCGTATATACGACCATTCATAGAATACGAAGAGATGTCATCAGCATAGTCGAAGACTACTTAACCTTCGAGCAGTTGGGAGATCTTCGGCTCAATGTATCTGTTGTGCGGCCGTTAGTTGACAAACTATACGAGCTAGATGATATATCTATCGGTATGTTGATATTTTTATTTGTGTTTCCGACCGACGACGCCCCCCGGTTGCGGATGCTAATGTTGTCTTAGTGTATTGCTTGCTCGTAAACCGCTCGCAGTTCTTACATGAACAAGAACATATGAGCAACCGACAAAATGTTCATTATACGCGAGCGATGCTCTGTGAAGTCGTTGCGACTCGTATATTGAGGCGCTTTGGCGACGACAACCCCGGCTCCGAGGGACTATTGCTTCTAGCCAACTTGCTCGTGGCCGGTTTTGAACCCTTTCAGAACGCCCCCGATGAGGTTCGCCGTGAAGCTTCGTTAGACTCCAAGATTAGTTACAATAGGACCTTGCCTGCTCTTGAGATTGCCATTCTCACTAAAAGCAGGTATTTCCTAAGCTCTACATACTGCAAAACAGTGTAAGTCCTCTCGCATCCGTCTCCATTGATGATTACGAGGCTGAATGTGAAAAGAGTCGATGCTATCTACATTGGCCAAATCGTTTATACGCCATCAACTTTCCTCGATCTGATTCCAGATCGATATAAGCGAAAACCTATCTCACTGTACCAGCCGCACAAGGAACCATTACTAAACCAATACCGGTTAATTGTACCGCGAACCAGAAACACACTCGAAATAATTCAATTCATCGTCCTTTTAGTTCTATACCTTTTATTCATGCTAGAACGAAACCCGACCCATTTCAGTATTTTCGAGCTGGCATTCGCAGTATATGCTTTTGGTTGGGCCCTGGATCAGTTCGCTACAATTTTAGAGCATGGCTGGTGAGTTTCACACTGAGAGGAGCCTCCCAATCTGAAACTAACTTAGTGTTGAGGTCGGTCTACGCCCAGAATCTCTGGTCTTTCTTAGACGTCATGTTCATGGCTGTGTATTGGATGTATCTGATTTTGCGTATCCATGGATGGAGAACGGGCTCCCTGGGCCCTGGGCAACAGGCCCTTGATGTCCTCGCGATGGGAGCGCCCGTCCTTATTCCACGGCTAGCGTTCAACCTTCTCTCTGGGAATATTGTGTTTCTCTCACTGCGAGCGATGATGGCCGATTTTGCTGTACTCACCTTTTTAGCTGCCTGGTAAGTCGACTTGCTTTTCTGGCAGCTGTCTACCTGAGTATTCACGTTATTCGAATGAGTGTACTAACGCAGTCCGTTATGCTAGGTGTTTCTTTGGCTTCTTGTTATCTATGGTATGGCTCGCGGAAGGTCGTCATGATCCCATGTAAGTGTTCTGCCCGGTCGGCCATCTTCTTAGCTAAACCTCGATAGTACCATCGGTAAATGGATGTTATGGATCTGGTTCGGGTTGGATGGCAGCGGAGTATCCGAGTCGGTAGGTTTGCACAGTGATAGTGTAGTTAATGGAAACCTGCTAACCAACGCTCTTTAGGCTGATTTCCACTGGTTGCTTGGTCCAATATTGATGATAACATTTGCATTCCTCGGAAATACACTATTTCTGACGATTCTTGTATCGATGCTTACTAACACCTTTGCCAACGTTGTCGCCAACGCAACAGCTGAAATCCACTTTCGCAAGGCCGTGTTGACGCTTGAAGGCGTCAAAAGCGACGCCATTTTCGCATACCAGCCACCATTCAACATATTGGCTCTTTTTATACTAGTCCCGATGAAATTCCTAGTCAGTCCACGATGGTTTCACAAGATTCATGTGGCGACTGTTCGGACTATCAATTTGCCAGTGCTACTTTTCATTGCTATCCTGGAGCGACGCCTCTTATGGTCTGAATACGCAGGAGAAGCAAAACAACAGCAGAGAAGAAGACACCGCGGCAAGGGCAGATTCTGGGAGAAGTGGCGGATCACTAGTCACAGCGATATTCAGACAGTATTCGATATTCCACCGCCCGACTCAGTAGAAGAGGACATCACAGTGGACGATGAATTAACGCACCACGCGATACGACGGCAATTTTTACGTCAACAGAGTTCGACACAGCCTCGGCGCTCGCAGAACAGTCGTGATGCAAGTAGAGAGCCGCCTGTCAAAACACCAAGCCGGAGAGACTCATTAGCTCCGTAGTAAGTATCTCCCAAAGTCGTTTCCTTCCTCTTACTTTAACCCTTCGAGTGTGGCAAAGCTTCTCTCATGGCTGGGGTGTATTAAAAGCTTCGGACACTTTCAACTAACTATCGATGTTCTAGCGGAGTGCCACCCGAGCAGGTTCGTAGCCTGTTGAACGAGTCGGGCCAGGCCGAGGACTTGTCTGCGCGGTTAGCTAACCTTGAGCGCACCTCGTCACGGATCGAGGAGATGCTAGAAAGCATTTGTGGGAAGACCACAGATGATGATTCCTTGGGCGAAGAGGAACAAAAAGCCAAGCAGGTAGATGATATATGACGACGTTTTCTCCAAAGGCAGGATTCCCGATGAAGGACAAGGACAGTTCGCATTCGCAACTAGGTCGCGTCTTGTACTGCACGAATATGTGAGTGAACAATAAGAGCAATACCCAGATAGCAGCATGGATCAACCCAGGGTGTCCGAGCGTTTATTACTATCAAGCAAATGTTTCTGGGCTGTGATTCCCGGTGTCTTGGTCATGTAACCATGGGTCATTGGCAGTGCATAGCTACATCGGGATCGATCGAGATTTATGTTGCTACGCACAGAGTCGTGGGAATGTTGAAAAGCTATTGAACAGCTTCTAAATATAAATCGAAACTTATAATATCCCATATTTCCTAGACAAGACAGGTGTAACTCTTACCTTACTTGACACAGGCTGTGGGCGCTTCCTTCCCTATGGCACCCACTACCTCAGTCATTCACTGACAGGTACCCACCTGTTGCTTGTGTGAACGCGTCACTCAGATACATACCTACCTAGGTAGGTAATATGCCATGGAGGTTGTTGTCCCCATCGATCGGCTCTTCTTCGGTTTGTAGCACCTTCTAATATCATATGCGTATGACAAGACCACTTAGACCGCGTTGTCCAACTGTACCTGTGATAACCAACCACCATTATACCCAGAACTCATACCAACCCGAATGGAACGACGAGTGTGGAAAAAGGCGAAGCCGCATAAGGCTTCCTCAGTCCCTCACCTAGTCAACGGTAATAGTGTCACTGAAAAAGTAAAGTGGCGTGCCTGATCCGGCAACACTCCAGCAACACGACACACACAAGATCTAGGCCACAAGGACGTGTGACACCAGGGGCCGGCCCGAATATACAATCATTTACATACGTGCTCGGTTTCAATCTCTAGACTCCATGCATAGAGACCGACCATCTGAGTAAGCCTTCGTTCGGCTCCCACCACGAGGAGGGGGGATTCTACGAGAAAAGAAAAAGAGATAGGGCAAGACAAAGCGATAAGAGGAAGCAAGCAAGCAAGGAATTAAGGAAGGACGGAAGATAGAGAAACACAAGCAATGTGCCTCACAACCCACTACATCAGCCGCAACTGCGGACACCACTGGCTCGCGATCCGCCACCCGTGCTGGCCGGGCAACGGGTTCAACCACTGCGGCGTGTTCGGGGACGGCGTGGCGCGGGAGCCGGCGCCCGAGGTCGAGGCCGTGGGCTTGTGTCCCGCGTGCGCGACGCCGGGGGCCTACGACTATAACCTCGTGCGCATGGTCGTGAATATCCGCGACCACTGTCGCTGGGGCGTCGGACCGTCGAGGGATGATCCCGGGTATGAGTGTGCCGTTATGTGAGGAGGATGGATGCGGGAGATAGGTGGCGGGAGTAGGTTGATGGATACCTAGGTGCCCGATGAGGTTTTACAACTCTGGTGCTAGAGTATTTCTGCTGTACAGACGTACGTACCTGTGTAGGTTTGTTGCTCTTCGTTGCTGGGTCTCGCGATGATAGAGGCTTGTGATGGTGGCCCGTGACGGGGAGCTGGAGGAACTTAGCGGATTCACCTATCTCATCGGACGACGGCGCGACGGAACGCTGCTCACCACTATTTGGACATCGCAATCGCTCACAACAGACAATACGTCAGAAATGTGAAGATGAAGATTTTCTAAAAACAAAGATAGAATAGAGGTGTCCACCAACTTTACCCCCAAGGGCGGGTTTGATTTGCTACTTATTTATCTCCTAAAATAATTCTATACCGAGCATCTTCATACTCTGTCTCCTCCTCTCACTAAGATCACAAATTTCCTATTTGGGCGGTTGCAACAACTTCAGAAGAATTAATTACACGCATATCCGATACTTTCAGTCGCTCTTACACGTGCTCCGGAGCATCACGTATCCACTTTTATCGACAAGCCCATTCATTCAGCACGAACGAGGCAAAAAATTCACACAAGAATCAAAGGTCTCTAGAGATAAACAAGTTTCCTATCGCCCTCCATCGCCTACTTCAAACCTTTTCGTCACGTGCTTACCTCCACGCGGACGATGCTGCCAACACCAGATACATCGCACGTAGCCTACGAGCGCGTCTACGAACCAGCCGAAGACTCCTTCCTATTCCTAGACACGCTCTCATCAGCATCAGAGACATCCTTCTTACAAACCCGTTTTCCCCCTTCCTCTTCCTCCCCTTCCTCCTCCACCACACAGCAGCAGCCCTTAGTAATAGAGATCGGCCCCGGCTCAGGCGTCGTCATCGCCTTCGTGACGGCGTACGCAGCCACGCTCTTCGGCACCCGCCGCATCTTAACCGGGGCAGTGGACATGAACGCGCACGCGTGCGCCGCGACGGCGGAGACGGTCCGCAGGGCCGTGTCCGACAACCCTGCCACGGCCGCCGGCGACGGGTTCCTGGGCGCCGTGTGCGGGGATCTCGCGGCGCCGCTGCGCGACCGCTGCGTCGACGTGCTGCTTTTCAACCCGCCTTATGTGCCGACGGCTGAACTGCCTTCGCGGCGGGAGCAGGGGTACGACGAGGTTGGGACAGGCGATGAGGATAGTGGTGGTGGGGGTGCGAAATACTCGTTTGAAGAGGACTCTTACCTGCTGGCACTGTCGTACGCGGGAGGGAAAGACGGTATGGAGACTACGGATCGACTTCTCGATAGTCTGCCGCGCGTGCTGTCTGATAGGGGATGTGCGTACGTGTTGCTGTGTGCGCAGAATAAGCCCGAGGAAGTCAAGGAGAGGGTGCGTGGGCTTGAGGGCGGTGGTCGTGGTGGATGGAAGGTTGAGACCGTGGGATCGAGCGGGAAGAAGGCTGGATGGGAGAAGTTGCAGATTATCCGAATATGGAGGGAATTATGGCAGGAAAGACATAAAGCAAAATAAGAACTACGTGCACGTTGGCCTTATTGTCAAGATGGTTGGCTCCAATACAATTCGTATTGGCTAATTCACTAAGGCGATGTCTTTTCATCTCTCTCACCCTCACTCGTACATACACGAACATTTACACGTATGACACGTATGAAGAAGTATACAGGTGACCCTGGTGACTCTGGTGAAGCCGTGTCATTATACCGATCCCCAGGTTTCATTCCTTCTTGCACTATCAAAATTTGCTAGCCTCTAATACCGCCGTAGTACAAGTTAGTTCCTACCGATCCTTCTCCGTATATCACAACAGCCTGGTAGACTTTAAGCAAACGTCAACAGCTGCGTCCTGAGACATAGTCGTGCGAGACAGTCTCATGTTGTGCAGCGATCATGGGGAGAAGCCGGCCAGTAGCCGGTGACCACCAATGTTGTTTGCTCATGCGTCTCTCTCCCCCCGGTGCTTTTCTTCGTAGCCAATGGAATGGTGAAGTAAACAATCAGAATTTCGTGATGGGTTTCTCCTTTACCGACCGCGGCCACGGCCCCTGCCACGTCCCCTTCCTCGGCCCCGTCCAGGGCCGCCTCGACCACCGCGGTCGGCAACCTCCTTACGCGCCTTGTTCTTAGGCTTAACTGAGTCGTCGATGAGTAATGTGTCGAGCGGGAGGGAGTCGGGCAGTATGAAATAGCGGATGGTCGATCCGCGGATGTTCATCGTGTCGAGGGACAGAGGGTCTTGGCCCCTCGGTGTCATCTTGACCATGCGGAGAGCCGTGTTCATCTGCGGCGAGACTGATGTGATGGTGCCGTGTATGATTGTGCCTGGTGCCCAGACGTGTTAGTAGGATTGTATTGGCCACGCGTGTGGACAGGGAAGTAGAGAAGGAGTGCGGGAGTCACACCATTCTTCAATTCAATTGTCACCGTCTCGTTGGCGCACTTCATCAAGAATCTGGAGAGGCATCATCAGCATCGGCGCGGTGGGCGGAGGAGCTTGGTAGCATTGGTTTCAGCACTTCGGTGCGTAGCAAGAAGCTGGGGGAGAGCTTACCTGACGAGCTTCATTTTGGCCGGCTGTCAACGGTTATTGCTGTCGGGAGTGAATGTCTTATAAAATCGGCTGTTCGTTGCTTGATTGTCTGAAGGCTAGCACCCGTTCTGGTGTTGGGCTAGGAATTAATTCATACAGATGCCTATGTACGTATGGCAAGGCTTTGAGCTAGGACACCACTTTTTATGATAGTGCTATTGTATGCAGCCAGGGAAGCTCTGGGTGCGGTTGGCTACACCTGGACCACTCAAGAACGAGCACGTCACGTGACACTTACAGGGAGACCGACAGGTGCCCAGGCGGTCTTGACTTTGGTAGGTTACTAAATTAGGTATGTAGGTAACTGTAAGTTTCAACTAATCTAAGTACCTATATACAGATACTACTAGGTAACCTTGAGGTATAACGATCGTTAACCCCAAATTACAGCAAAAATATTTATCACATACAGAAACTTAGGGCGGCTGAAGAGACTTCGGACTAATTGATATTCTCGCTCACAATGGGTATGTTGATGGATGACACCCTTTTAGCCAGACCAAAACTACAGAGGAGCTACTCAACACCCGAAAATTATGATCCATCAAATGATGTCTCCAATGCGACAACTGCTAGGCCGGTCATATATACATAATTGAACTGCTAAGCACGCACGCGCTTAGAACATTTCCCTCTCCCCATTTATTTGTCCTTCTCGTTCTCATTCTCCGATACCTTTTCCCACTCATCCTCAGTACTAACAGCAGACTTGGCCTCAAACGAGGGCTCTGGAGCGCGAAGCTTTAGATCTCCTGTCTGTGCTGATGGTTCAACTGCGCTGCTCCCCAGTTTTGGTTTGCTCTCGGAGGCGACTGTTTCGACTTCTGTCTCGCTATCGTCGGTCCCTTGTAGTGGAGGTCTTTGTTCGGGCCGTGACCCCTCAGCCTCTTCCCTTGCCTTCGCGGCATTCAGTTCGGTCGCAAACCAGTTGATAGCCCACCATAAACCCCCGGATATGATAGATAGAACGACGAAGTGGACGCTGTATGTGGCAACAAGAAGCGCGAGCAGAACCAGCTGCAGAGAGGCGAAGGTAACATTGGTTGCTAGCAGAAGGCTCGGCGTTGGGCCAGGAGTGAAGATAGACTGCCATAGCTGCTCGATAAAGCCCGCCATGACGTTGTGGAGAGCCAGAAAGATTCGTAGGCGCAAGGCGACAACAGGCGAGCCTCAAATGGTGTTACGCGACAAGGCGCAATGATACTTTGTTCAAGGAGGAGCAGATCGCGATGACGTGTAGAGTGTTGTGTATGCTGTGCGCGACTGAGGATTCCGTCGAGGTGGGAGGGAATTCAAGATCGCAACTGAGGTTGGGGCTGTCGATAATTTCTAGATGACTGGCGCGGCGAAGAAAAAGCCAGAGTGTGCTTTAGGCAGTAACAAATGGGTTCAGCCTTGGACGCGAAAGGACAGAAAACAACAACAGTACGAGTGGCTGTGGTAGCGAAGACGTGGATGATTCTAGCGTGGATCGCGACCGTTGCGGATCGTCACGGGAACGGAGAGCGGGACACTTAAACCTCGTACAATTAGGGATGCACAGGTGATAATGACAACTGAGACAAGACTATTGCGAAAGACGGAAGACGTTTCTAATGTAGGTAGGTATTGATACGAATCAAACAGACAGAAATATCACTGCCCTGATACCCGGGTTCCAAATTAACAGGACAAAAATCCGTTTCCCACCTGGCTTCATTACCCCTCTATTCAGAATTAGGCTACCCGACATGTAAATGCCATGTCTTCAAGTTATCTGCTACTTCAATTAGGCACACATGTACCTAACGCTCTAGAGCACATTGGCGTCTACGCATATGCGTACTGGAGATGGAAGAGGGGCAAGGTGGGGTTATCTACCGACACAGGTCATCCAGGGGTTATCCCCTTTGGGCTAGTTACATTACAGGTAAACTAAACTGGATAATCGTCTCAATTCGGCATATTGTTATATCAAGTTCAATCTCTGTTTCAATAACTGACAGCACCATAATAGACTGGATTAAAAGTGCTACTTATATGTAGAATTAAGAGGCGGTTTCTGCCTTGTGTGTCTTTTTCCTTTTTGATATCTCTTTTATTCTCTCAAGACAACGGTGAATCTCTCCTGATATGCGATTGAAATACGACCAACAAGTCCAGACATGAGTCTCAATCGTCCGCAGACCCTAGAGCTACAAAATGCATTGCGACAGGCAATCATCGCTTGTTCTGAGCGTTGCCTATACAATTCTGCTAAATGGTGAGCTAGATTAGTTGCTAGTTTAACTTCACAATAATTTGAGTTTTCTACTCACTATGATGGGTGTCATCAGGGCAGCAGAGCTTTTAAACTCCCTTCCTGTTGATGATCAGGATGATACTAGCTTGTGTAACTCAGTGCCTTTAGGAGGTCTCGGTCCACACAGTGATCTAGCTGAGTTGCTCCTAGAACGGCTTGAAATACCCAGGTATCTTATGGCAAAGGCATTTTTTGACTGCCATGAGTTCCAAAGATGTGCTGAGACTCTGCTTCCAGCTAACCCTTCGGATATTTCTGTGGCATCTTGTCGAATGAAGTCAGCACGACTACCGCGCAAGAAAGTTAGTCAACGAGGGTTGTTTCTTGCCTGCTACGCCCTCTTGATACAGGGCGAGAAGCAAAAAGCGGAGGACGCTTCTCAGATTCTCGGCCCTTCGGACACTGGTGCCGTGATAAATAAACAGTTGGTGAGGATCAGATCCATCTTAGAGCAGTGGTTGACCTTGGAGAAAGATAATTCTGGTCATAGTTCTAGCCAAGGTTGGCTGGAGTACTTGTGCGTGCTTCCACCCTATATGATACTAAGCTTGGTATGTAGCTTACGGACACTTCTCAGATATGGGATGGTTCTGGCGAAGGACCAGAATTATGACCTTGCAACAATTTGGCTGTTGAAGAGTGTTTCGATCAACCCTTGGAACTGGGGAGCATGGCAGGAGCTTTGCTGCCTGGTTCGTGACGCGAAAGATGTCAGTACTTAGCTTCAACTGCAGAGATTTGCTTAACTAAAGCCCCTGAAGCTAGATTCGATATATTCGAAGCTACAGCCAAGTATCATGGCATTCGTTTTCTCGGTGTGCTGCCGTCAGGAGCTTCATCAACATTCAAACGTGCTTCTTTCCGATATATCCCAGTTACAGAATCTATTTCCCGGCAGTTCGTTTTTGCAGGGCCAACGAGCTTTGGTATACTATCGCATGAAAAGTTCGTATACTTTCTCTTTTGTTCTTCTGCCATTCTCATTGCTTCTTCATCTCACCTGATTACAGAACTCGAATCAGCCAACTCGGCTTTCTCAGATATGCTCATTTCTCACCCGAGATATCTTGAATTCCTAGATCACTACTCCAATGTTCTGTATACATTAGGATCCGAGGTTAGGCTGTCATTTGCGGCTCAAATCGCATCCTCAATAGAACCCTACCGACCGGAGACCTGTTGCGTTATCGGTAATTATTATTCTCTCTCCTCACGCCACCAGGACGCTATCATCTACTTTAGACGGGCCTTAATTCTTGACCGAAATTTTTCTTCAGCCTGGACATTGTTGGGACATGAGTATCTCAAGTTAGAGAATAGTCATGCTGCCATGAGCTCTTACATACGTGCCATTGGCCTAAACAAACATGATTATAGGGCTTATGTTGGCCTTGCTCAAGGCTATGAATCCCTGGAACAGCCCAAAATGGCACTTAGCTTCTATCAGCGGGCAGTACTATTGCGTCCAGGGGAGTTGAATTTATGGCAGGCAGTGGCTAGGTGCTTGGTGACTCTAACGAAGCTCCCGCAAGCAGTGAAATCCTTGAAGAGAGCACTCTCATGCACCAATAGCGCTTTGCGTAGCTCTGAAGATTGTATTGACGATGTGTCCCACCTAAGACGCGCACGTCTCGACATATTTTTCGAAATAGCCAGACTCTACGATGAACTGCACGATCGACGGGAGGCTACAAGCTTTCTCGAGCGCTGCTTAGACGAAGCACTCGAGTACTCCTCAACAACTGATACCGAGGAAAAGGAGCGCAACCAGTATATACTCAAAGCCCACCTATTGTTGGCACGGTGGGCTGTGGATGACGGTGACTACACGAGAGCTCGATACTTCGCAAACCAGGCGAGGCAGTCAAGCGGGCGTAGAGAAGAAGCGCAAAGACTCTCAGAGGAGTGTACCCGAGAAGAAAGCGTCTGAGTAAAATTACATAGTCAGAAGGTATCTCGATATAGTAGGTTGAGGCGAGATCAGACGTCCGATTTTGGACGAGATACGGTGGCACACGATTTCTGTCTGAATTTTGTTTTACTACCCGTCTTCACGATGTTGTATAGGGGTGATCCTCGTTACATTAAAAATAGTAAAAAATAGTGTACGTGGTGGCACGGCACCTCATGTATTCCAAAAATGTACATTGGAAGCTCAGTTAGGTTCCTACCACCATATGTGTAGCCAGAATATCTTTAAGAGACCACCTGTTTGTACATAATAGTATTCAATACTGCGTTCCCAAACAACTTGAACACTATCTTTCCTCAGGGCTGTCGTTTAAAAGCTACGTAGGTAGGTAGAAATCTTGAAGCATTAAACGGGAGGGCGGGGTCAGCGCTACTATTGCTAGTGCATCCCCCGAAAGTCCCTTACCTTAATGACTGGAGCTGATGCGATAGCGGGGCTAGCGAGCCTACGTACCTACTGAGATACGCGTGCTTGTATTACTCCAGGTACCTCCTGAGACCTACTATCCTAGATGCAACCCCGTGGCATTTGACCAAACCAACAATCACTTCGTGTTAGTGGCTGATGAGCGGCTGACTTAGAAAAGGTGTCGGTTTAATCCTCTCGCTTTTTCTACTGCGAACTGCATATAATGGTTACGGAACCCATAATTTAAATTGCAACGCACGCCCTAACCTGCCAAGGTACAAGTATCTAGGCAGAGTGCTTTGTTCAACACAGGCGTACCGATCTGCTCATATTCTTTCAAGGAAAACCCCTGTTGATTGTCTGGACATATCGTCCGAGCTACTGTACGACGGACACGCTAAACGCGAGGCAACTTTGTACGTCTCGTGGTACAGAGGCGATTTCCCTACGACGAGTACGACGAGTCCTCCCTGCATTGGCGTGGACAGACTTCGAAAGCAAACACCTGTTCCCGCGCCCTTCAACCATCACAGCCTGCTTTCCCAGCCAAAGCGACTCTCAGGGGTCCGGTGCGCCGTCTTGACGGGAACCGACACCCGAAGTTATACCGCCTCCCTTGCCCGCAAATCTTATAGAATGCTGGCTAGCGATTTTGTCCTACATCGGCATTAACCAGCATACAAGTAGCCTCCGACCGAAGTAGCCTCACCATGGCGGACAATACGGACGACGACACCGGTTGCTTACATACAGAGAAAGACAATGACCATGTGTCCTCGGAGCCCGCGCTTGGCGAGGTACCTTGTTCGGAGTCCATATCAGCGACTGTCATCCAGTTCATGAAGAGCAAGAACAACGAATGCGGGGATCCCAGGAGTAAAGGATTGCCACTTACGTTTCTGGATCTCCCAGTCGACGTCCTCAGATTGATCGTGAACGAGGCAAGCACCGACCTTGGCCTTCATTATACGGTAAACTGGCTTCCTAACCATGATCTGTGCAGGTGACCTACACGAACGACCTGATCGCGCTGGCCTTGACCCACTCCGCACTCTACGAGCTAGCTGTGCCTAACATCTACTCTCGCTTCGACATTGTCTGGCCTGAGGCTTCTTCTGTGGTCCCGAACTCTAAGAGCGTTGACGCACTCTCTTACGGCCTGGCAACACTATGTTTCCCCAGCAGGTTCGCTGAGATAGCAAGGCGTTCACGGGAAGCTCGTCTCGGGCAGTCAAAGGTTCCACATCGACCGACGGACACTAATAAGTATGCAAAATACATCCGGAAATTCTCGATCGGAGACGGTCCTTCAGAATGGACTTCGGAGTACATTATCAGCAAAGAGAGTGGCAAGATGCTGGGCACTCTCGTTGCTATTGCTGTTTCTAAGATGATTAATCTTGAATCTTTCGTGTGGGATATGCCAACTGGAGTTCTCTCTGACGTCTTCATGGCGCTCTCCTCCCTTGAGGACGACAAGGGCCAGTCGAAGCTCGAGAAGGTATGGGTTCGTTGGCATGATAGTTCGTCAGAAACTCCTAGCTCCTCATCCGCCTCGAGTCCTACGACGACGCTTCCGCCGATGAACCCTCCGCCGCCGCCTCCGCCTCCACAGCTTTTCCCCGCTTTGCTGCCAGGCGGTGGTGTCTCTAACCCTGTCGGCAACTATATACCGGCTCATACCGACGGTGCGATACCACAGCCGAAGACCTACGCCGAAAGCTGTGTAGAGTACCCGACATTCAGCATCCTGCCGCCTTTGAGGAGTTTGACCGTTTTGGATATAGACGACCTTTCTTATTTGGATGAGATGTCGGTCTTGATCGAGCGATCCGCGTCTCGTCTCAGGGAGCTTCAGGTGGGAATTTCTAAGCGGGCTTCTAATCTTCACGACTTTACACAGCCTTGGGACGGTGCCAATTTACAGCAAGTTGATCACGAAGCAAAATGGCCAGGCGAGAGTCGAATCCCGACAACTAGACTAGGCGGCGTGCTGGGAGTGCTGGTGGGCCGGATATACGACAGTAAGTATCACTGGAGATTGTCTCATTTTTTGAAAACCCAGGAAACGAATTTGTTGTTGCTTGCACTAGCTTCTTCTCTTCGTAGCTTTCATGATACCGAATCATTTTTTCCCACTCATGGTAGTATTTACTGAAATGAAACTTTTAGTTCGTAGAAATTCTAAACCGAAAGGCGATCAAAAGACAGGGCCTGAGAAGAATGCCGACCTGGGTACGGAGACGGAGACTTTGGGACCAATAAAAGAAACGGACAAGGCCCCCAAGCCACAAGTTATGCCGAGTAGTGATTCTCCTGAATCGTATTCGGGCAGGAAACAATTGGATGGAAAACTCAAATTGGAAAAATTGTCACTTGAGAGAGTAACTCTGTCAATTATAGTTTGTTCGAAAGCTATTGATTGGAGTAATCTGACCAGTCTGACAATCCTGAGTTGCCGACATCATGAATCTCTCTGGAAGGCACTGAGGCGGCAATTCCAGCCTACGCCCCCGGCCCATGGCTCTCCCCAAGGCACCTCGACACGGTATCACCTGGCATTGAAACATCTTTCGACAGATATAGCGTCATCAGAGCTGCTTAGTTTTATGAGGGAGACCATCGCACCAAATACGATGGAAACCGTCTTTTTAAGAGATCGACAGTGCACAGCCAAGCCCTCTGTTACCATAGAGCAGATCTTCAAGTGCATTGTGAAACGGCACCGAAACAGCCTTAAAAAGCTGCTTATCGACAGCTCGGAGAAAAAACCTACGAGTCACGTGGGACCGCGCTGGAAACAGTGGACAGTAAAGGACGAATGTTTAGCCTATATCACCAGCGGTAGGATGACAAATTTGAGGGAATTGGGCATGGTGATTGATTTTAAAGACTGGGTGAGTATGAACCTTCATAGGCCATTGCCGCTATATGTGCCACTGTATGTGGAACAGCCCACTAACCCAATGGATTACAGCACACATTTCTTCAGCAGCTGCCCCAGTTGGCGAATTTGCGCTCTCTCTATATTCCGCAAATGGCTAGTCTCTATGGTCCGACACCGCCAGTACCGAAGGAGCTGGCCCTCCAGATCGTAGATATCATTAGCTTGAGAAGAGAGATACGCCTCGCCTATGTGGGACTATGGGGAAGTTGCTTCGAAATCACGGAACAGAGCGATAGGGTCAATAGTCGCTTCCAAGACGGTGACCACGCCGTATCTGTGGGCGATGCAAATCACATCGACGGCAATAGCGAAGGCGATGACGACACCGAGGACGAAAACGAGATTGACAACGACTCCTTCTCAGACGCCGATGACGATTTCATAGAGACATCTGATGATGGCGAGTCGGAGGCAGATTCGTTTGCGGAAGCGGCAACGAATAAGCCACCACCACGGCTGCGTCTACGTGAAATTCTTTACTACGACGACAAGGTGGAACTCTTCCGGGCACGGCACGGGAAGTTATAGGCAGTCGGGATCTTGCGGTCTAGAAGACATGCTGCGCTAGAGCACTGACGTGTTGAGTGCTCCTCTTGGCGGCGTGGCCTCAAACCATTCGGGCTATCCTTGCTAGCCGGCAGCTTGGGTTGGGACCAGGCACCGTACCCAGCTACCGGGACGAGTTATGCGGTGGATAAGGTGCATAGCTCTTTTTTAGGCGCGCTCGGCGAATGATCTGAGATGTTGCCAAATGATGGACAAGATACTTATAGTATTCTTTTACGAGCGACGAAGTGAGGATGTATGTACATTCTTCAGGATGGATGGGTGAGGAGTCGATAGTATCGATGGTAGTCGGTCTTCGTATAACATGATACCTCTCACAATCGTTCTTCACAAAGACGGATAGATACCTGGGACATGTGACCGAGTAAAGTTATCGTTCGTCTCACCTTCTAGCGTAGGTACCGTATCCTAGCGTGCTTTAGTTCTCGTTTCGTTCATCACCCTCCCGGTCGGGTAGCGATTTAAGTGATTCGGGGGGCCGTCTGAGCTACCTAGCAAAGCTAGTGTATATAGTAGTATACATGTTAGCGAGCCGGCGTGCGACCAGGGCCCCCCTTAGCGACCCAGCATGACGCAGGCGAATCACGGCGATCTGCTGGCAGGAATGTCCTAACGTTAGCAGAGTCAGAGTCCCAGCGCCGGTCCCAGCTCACCGAGAAACCACAGTGTCAAGCCGCCTCGTGGAATCTAATGCAGGTACTGCAGAGGCGCCCCAGCGTGACAGGTAGCGGACAGGCCACAGTGCGAGGCCCGGCCGGATGGCACCGTGCAGGGTTGTCGCTGACTCCCTTCACCGTAACGTCCCGTTCGGGTTAGGCAGAGGCATGGGATTTCTGCAGGTGTGACACCACGCGCACTCCCGCCTTACCGCTACTATACCGCTACTTTGGCGATTTCATTTCGCATGGTGCTTTTTTTTCGCTGTGCACCTTTCATGGCCGTCTGCTGTCAGGCTCAGGCTGGACACTGCACTGGATACCGAGTAGTCAGATCCATCCGACAGGGACCCCGTCCGGCCACTCAGGCCAGTCTCGCCAGGCTCGCCCGCCAGTCATTCCACGAGAAAGCTTGGAAGCTTGCCGCTGCCCGTAAGATAGCAGTCTGTGCCTACGTGTGTCTCACTCTCACCGATACTTTTAGTCGTTTTTTTCATTTGTCCTAAATCGGAGAGGCTTGCTGCAGAAATGCACATTGAAGCTCTCTCCGCCTATTCGTTAACAGCACGCTGCTCGACCGCTTCTGCCTTTTTCTCAGGTCCCTGGTGCATACATATATATATTTATATATTTGCATTTTTCGATTTTCCCTCTTTTCTATATATCGGTCTGTCTGCTCCGGGGCCAAGATAAATTCTGAAGCTTTTCTTGTTTCCGTCTTCCTCCAAACCCATTAACTGGCGGAGTTTAGCGGTTTCCCTAATCACTCAACTTATAATACTTTCCCCATCCCGCCTTTTCGTCCCGTGCACAGCTTGCAAGTCAGCAGAGCATTCTCTCTCACCTTTCGCTTCCTCATGGATGCTCTACCCGTTGAGCTTCTCAGGCTCATCTACTCCTATTGTGATCATGAATCAGTTCCCAATTTACGAGCCGCGAGTCGAGTTCTTGCCGAGGTTGGCTATGAATACTTGTTATCGCCACACTTCACCTCGCTGAATTGGCGTAATGATATTGATCGGCTGCACTGCATCGCACTCCACGAACGCTTGAGGGGAAGCATCAAGTCGATCAACATTTTTCTCGGAGAACTGTCCTACGGGGATGCATGGACCACTTCATGGTAAGATGACCCAGAACTCCTCTCTCAATTGTGGTACAGCTCTCGTGATACATACGGCATCTCTGCTGTGACTTTTCTCAGGGATCAACCTCGAAAGATGAGGACTAGGATCTATCAACATTTCTTGTTTTTCTACCAAGACCTAGCTAATATAATCCTAAGCAGGGCTCAGCACTTTGTGGCACCCCCGATAGAACGGGCTGAGCTGATGGCACAGGCTCGAGTGGAATTTGAGAAGATTGCAGCCGGGCGTAAGCAGGTCGGACCCCTCCATCTGAGGGCTGACGATCTCCGGGAGGCCTGCTCAGCTTTGCCAAATCTGGAGGATCTCGAGGTTTCCTTTGCGCGATGCCCATCCACGCTGAACAACAGGTGCATTCAAGAGGCCTTCTTCTACCCTAACTGCAGGAAGCTGGACCGACAGGAAACCTATCAGAACCTGGATGCGATTATGTTTGCCCTGCACGGGGTCAAGCTCTCTTCCTTCAAAGTGGACCGACTTCCCCTCGAGGTCTTTCGGCTGGCTAACCATCGTTCACACTGGTTTACGCACGCCCAGTCTTTCCATACTCTATCCAGCCTCAACTTGACTCTCGACCCCTCTGGCCTTCAAGGCCCCACGTCAGCATTTAGAGCTGTCAATGGACTGGGCCGCATCCTTCAGCTTGCTAAAAACGTAACACACCTCAAGCTCGCATTTCACCCCTATTCGAGCGAACATTCGAAGTTTGTACTCTCCTTCAGAGAGCTGTTCTTCGGGTTTACCTACACGCGGCTCACGGACCTGATGCTAGAAGGTATCTCTTGTGATGAAGAGGATCTCAAGGAGTTCTTGGGTCGACACGGTGCCACCTTGGTGCGATTGCGACTGGGTGGCCGCGGGCTAGCCAAACCCTTCGAGGCATCGCATGGAGGTATTCATCTCTACGAAGGAACATTCCGATCCCTTTTCACCGGCCTTCGCAGAAAGCTACCGAAGCTCGAACGCATGCACCTCGAGGGCATATTCGATTGCGAGCATCAAGACCTCCCCTCGCACGAGACCTACAACTTCTACCCGCTCAACGACGAGAATTGGGAAGTTGTCCCGAAGCCTGGGTGGGTTCGGTCATCACGCAATACCATCAGCTGTCTACCTTTTGAGGACTATGTTCTCCACGGCGGTGTTTATCCAGGCAAGAGTGCTTTAGCGCAACAGGATGATTGATTATTCGACCGATCGATCGACCGACCGACTAATTCCGTACACCTCTAACTACCACGTAGCACTTCCTGGAAGCTGAGCACTTGATTGGTACAATTTGGGTTACACACGTATTCGTTTATCAGCGCAGCCAACCAGCCATACTTGTTCTTGACTTTTCGACTTGTCCCTGCCACCAGGACTCTCTGCATCATAGGTCATCCAGCGGCTAGATGGCCGGCGTTTGACGGTGCTTTTTGCTTTATCTCTTTATTCTTTGGAGGCGGAGAACGCAACATGTTAGCAATTTGCTTGACCACGAAACGAGCCTTGTCTCCACGCGGGACGTAACGGAGGCAAATATTTTCCGATGATTTACGACTACCCGACTCCTTATAGACAGCTTTGCACAAAAGTCCTCAGGGATTGACAAGAGTATTGGGTAATACGGCGTTCGCAAGGTGAATTATAGTTTTTGCCAGAATGTCCATTTGGCTCCTCTCAGGGAGGAAAGATGAAAGAGTCTGCGATGTTTTCTTCTTTTCTTTATTTGTTATGTTTTAGCATATTTGTTGAAGGATCATATGAACACGTTATACGAGTATGATTGATGAATAAACGGAATAACGGGCCCGCAAGGACACTACAAATTGAGCATTTTCTCTTTCTTTACTTCAACGGGTTGATGAGAGAAGAGACTTCGCGGAATCGCACACTTTAACTCCAAGTCATCACATTCAGTTTCTACCATAGTTGTAGTTGTAATCAGACTGCTAATTTTCACTTGACCGTTTTCAATTCGCGATTTGCCCCTTGCTTCCGGAACAAAGCTCCCGTGATCCCCTACCTAGATCCAACATTTCCAATTGCTGTCAGCTACTGGTAGTAAGATAAGCTTAGACAGTGATAGAAGAAAGATGAGGCTCTACGGAGTCGCCGACGAAATCCTCGGGATGAACCCCAGTGTAAGATCCTCTAGTCAGCTTCTCAGACCCCGCCGTCGATTAATCGGGGATGTCGAACGCGCAATGTTTATACACTGCTACCCTAGGATTGGTCACCAAATGGGGTAAAATCGAGAAACTGAAAATGTGATGATGATGATGACTAGTGTACACTAGAACTACTGCGTATGTGCAGCGTTGGCTTCCTGGATAAACCCCCGACCCCCGTCCCCGGAACCCGGCATCATCAAATGCCAGGTGATCCGATAGGTTCGAAAAACGCCCAGTACTTACTGTAGGAAGTGCTATGCATTATTAAGTATAGTATATACCAGCACGGCACAGCACAGCACAGCATTTTTATCTACGGCGCGCATGTGTCCGGGTCTTATTGGTATACTAGCCCATCGTCCCATGTTCGAATGATTGCTTACTCCCTGGCCTAAGCATGATTTGTTTGGCATGAAGAAAGAGAAGATAACCCCTACTGCAACTTAGGTATTCCCTTACTAGTGGGCCCCCCGTCTCACACTAGAATTAGGACTAGTGCACGGCCCCACCAATGGTTCACGAAGCCCCTCCACTCCACGATGATAATCTACTATTCCGCCATCACCCTTCATTCAAGGCAACGTGGCTGAGTGGTTAAAGCGTATGACTAGAATTTAATTAGCTACATCATATCCCTTCGGGGTCGTAGGTTCAAGTCCTGCCGTTGTCGTTTCTTTTTTCCCATTTTTATTACTAGAATTATCATTTATAAAGGTTTTGACCCGACCTGTTGTAATATTTTTAGTCGTCTTCTTCTTCTTCTTCGTCTTTTTCTTTGTCGTCTTCTCTTTTTTTTTGTATTCTCTTTAACATGCTCCAACTGTGTCCCACGAAGGCTTAATTATCCGAGCGAGGATATCCAAGCGACGACGACATCGTACAGCTCAGCTCCTAGACCGTGCCGGTCCAATGCAGATTTCCATACCCAGTGCTATGGTAGCAGGGACCCCCGTAGGGCGTAGTCGCAGAGGGATGTGAAGCGGTTGATCCACCGTAATCCGTCAGGTAGGTATGTATGTATGTGTATGCATGTACGTCAAAATCTCAGGCTGAGGTTTTAGAACTAATACCTACATCTGCATAATCTAGCCAATTCAATCCAAGCCTGCTGACGAAAAGTTGTCTGCTACAACACCAAAAGAAATACTCCGCTTACGTTATGTGATATGACGGTCACTACGTGCCTGCTGTGCGCATACTACCTATTACATACTCAGTATATCTACCGTAACTGTGCATACACGGGATGCACCCATACACTACATTTGTGCAGCAGTGACCACCGGGAGAGACTATCCATCTATCTATCTTTGGCCAAAGGGGACCGGGCGTCCGGCTGCCCGAAATGGGGTGAGACAAGACAAGATTATCCCAGGCTGGTACTGTAGCGAGGCGGTATGTCATGTGCATTTATTCAGAAGGAGACGATCTACCAGGTTAGGCATGTCATTTGCCGCTGTAGAAAGTATCACTCATCGTACGAATAGGGAATTTTTCTGGGCGTGTCATCCGTGGACGCACGGGGCCAGTAAGGGATCCTAATTACTACACTATCTGCGAACAGAGTCACTGCAACAAAAAAAAGACTTATTTCACATCTCTACACCACATAAACTGCTATTTCAAACCGCATTCATTCAACAAATAAATAAGATAATCAAATGAACTAAACTACTTAAGTATTTAAAAGGCTCCACTTTTCTTAATCCTATCTTATTTGGCTGTTTAATCGATGTTTAAAGTGGTAGAGTTCAGTCAGTGTTTGCGGGCCTATAGCACATGGGCTGTTTCTTGTTGCAGTAACTCTTCTGCGAACATTTTTCACGGCAACAAGAACAACAATGAAAATGACAACAATGGAAATGCTAATAAAGTCGGTGAGGCGTCTGCTCCCGCATGATATACACCTACCTGCTCGCCTGCTAACCATCGGACGGCGGTCAGGTAATACTGTAGGCATGTCACAATTGTTGCACTAGGGATCTATTGCTTGCCGGGTAAGCTCTGATCTCCTCTTGATAGCAAAGTTTATGTCAGGACAGTAACAGGTTGAATGTCATATTGTTTGGTCAATCTGGGGTAGTATTTTCGGGAACGAGACGCAGTAACCAGCGTACCGAGTCCCCTCTCACACAAGGTATACCTCAGCCTGCTTATGATAACTCATTATATAACCGCTTAGGTCAGGATCACTAGTCGAGGCAAGCGTATTACGTTATGGAAGAAGAGGAGACAAAAAGAAATCAATGACAACCCGAGAAGCTGTCCTCGGATTCCCAACAGCATGGGTGGTGGATGAGACGAGGGCTGGATTGTTGGTATTTGGTATTTGGGTGGGCCTTGTCTCGGAGCTATCGCTGTCGATTCGGCGATGCATCATGCAATTCCGTTTATTTTGTTTTTCTTTTTAACAGCCTGGTGTCATCACTAAGTTGTAATAGCCGTGAGCATCACCACTATATGCTTACTTACCTCAGCTCACATATGAGTGATCAATCTGTATGTGCAGAATGTGACAGATGCCGAAGTTTGATCGCCTTAGGGACTGAAAAAGAAAATGATTACTCAGGTTATTTCTCCGCGTTGCAGACTACCTAGTCCTCACGCTTACAGATAGGTATATGTAGCTGCCTCGTGAATCCCCAGGTGCCATGGTCAAGAAGTCACATAGTATCACGTAGGGTAGAAGACATACTGAGCATGTTGCAGAATAACAGGCTTCTGACGGTGATGACTATGCATAATCCGAAAGGTGATACTGATGCTACGCTACATAGTATACTAGACTACTGCAAGAACTGACTGTAAATAATGATGGCGCTTTGTTGTGGTTATTGTTGTCGTCGAACCTATCAAAGAGTCCCTTACAGGTTCACCGCCGCACTTCGACAGCGGCCCCCAAGATAGAGGGGAGTAGGTGGTAGTATTGAAGGGGTAGCATCGGACCTGACGTCTGCAGTAGCAGCGTCGCAGAGGAGTATATCAAGCAACCTACAGTACAGCACCGTAGGCTTAGCTCATTCAAGCCTTGTTCCTACTTTTCCTTCCCGTCCTTTACGGCACTTACTCTAGGTAGGCTACACCTTAGATCGTCGGTATTGTTGTAGGTAGTGAGGAAACTATAAGTTGCGCTACACTAGAATCTCGTCCTAGTGTGATGTGTCGATCCGGGCGTTTCGGCTCGATGTTGCAGGGATGATGGGGGCTAGAATTCTGCTTGAATTTTTTTCTCTCTTTCTATAATTTTTTTTTAGAAAGCGTCGGCCATGACAACCAGATGCACACACACAGATAGACACACACACACACATGGACAGGCCTACCGAGTCGTGGCGAGGTTGTAACGAAATGCAACTGAGGCCCTCCATGTGTGTTGGCTAAACCGGCTTGGCAGGGGAACCCTCCGTGATTTATAGTAATTCGTATTTACCGACCTAACCTACGGATACTCGGTTTATACCCAGAGTCAAGATAATGAATGATAAGGGATGAAGCCTCGAGTCCTCGGATCTTTGTTTTATGGTGTGGTGGTAGTATTAGTGGACATTGTCTAAGGCTACGAGTCAAACGATGACAAGGTTGGCCTGCTGGCTAGTGTCGAATTGTCTCAAGAGTATATTGACTCGAGCAGAACTGGAGCACAGACTTTGTAAGTGGTATGTTTGACGGCGCCGATCGTGGACTAACGGTACTACCAGAGGCGCCCGTCCTGTCAAACCTTGCCGATGTCACTTCCGCCGGCCCTGTTTTCTTTTGCGTCCGAATTTATTTTCTCTCTTGTCCTCTGGCTGTAATAGCTCAAGATCTAACATACTGTTCTGCGCGTAATTACGTAGTAAATAGTGTATGTAAGTGCGCCAAGACAGAGTTTACGAGCTAAGATACGAGGTTAAAGTGGGAGCCGAGGTTTGGTCGTCTCAAGCTTTCATCTCAGCCACATCCTCATTCCTCTTGACAAGCAGCAAACACATGGTACTACCTACTGCCTACCTTGGGTTAGGCGGTCTTTAATGAGAGCTTGATTTCCATTCCTGTCCATCCCCAGGATCCAGGTGACAGAACACATGGCGACCTAAGCATAACATTTCGATAATCTCTACCGGAGCGCAGGGCGTCTCTTTCTACCCGTTTTTCACGTAGTTCGGTAGCAGACAATGCGACCATCCCGCGAACCTGCGAAGAAGCCATCGTCGAGTAGGAGAGAAGGATTTCAAAGAAAAAAAAATTAGTGGCCTAGCATGGTATTAGTTATTTTTCTCCTGGTCAATCTCCGTCGTTCCCGCTTATGGTCTCACCTTCCGCCTCGGACAGCTACGACACTAGCAGTAGTACACGTACCTCTCTTTGTCTTAGCCAGGGGTTTCCCCATCTGCATCTGGATGTTTATTTATATTTCGCTTTACCCACGATTCACGACTGCTCCATACCAGAATCATGAGATGTCCCTGAATTTCCAGGGAATTGGCCGCGCCCCTCTCCGCACGCCACCCCCAAACAGGCAAAAAGGGGGGTTGAAAGATCATGGATCAGCAAATCTTGCCCCTGGGAAGCTATTGTAGTGTCGTGTATGCTGTGCCGATACGTCGCCTACACTCTACACTACATGACAGCCTGCTCGAAGAGATAGCCTTGGGCATTATTAGTTTGTTAGAGGAATAGTGTGTCCTAACCAGTAGAATACCAATCTACGGTCACACTCTCTGGCCCGGTGTAGGTCGTGTCGGCATCACCATTTGCGCATACAGAAGAAGCAATTGTGATGGTGATATAGTAAGCTTCAGACTGCTTTAAGTACCTACGCATACCTACAGTAGCACTCGAGGTTGCAATGTCAGGCGAATTCCTAGGCTGCTATTACAGTAGTACGGCAGCACAAAGCACTACCGGACAGGTACACTAGTGCCTTGGATTCGGTAGTGCAGCATCTCAAACAAGCCATGTAGAGCCTATGTACACTACCCACCAGGGAGACTCCAAGAAGAGACATCTGGAGGTGGTAGTGCAGGGGGTGGGTGCGCCTGGACCTGCTCAGTACCCAGTTAGTGTGCCGCTAGCACTCTGTGCCCCTGCTCTCCAGCTCCTACGCCTTGGTGCACTTGGGCCTGCATTTTGGCTGGCCCCCGGGCCCAACAAGGCCCCAAAAACGTCACTTTGACCTGCAGCCACCAAGAACCAGCACCCACGATCTGCGGTCCATCCTGACGCATCCATCATCCATCCCCCCCCCTCTGATCAAGGCCCGTGGCCGATGGTTCCCGTCTCATGATCTCGCGGTCGCAATGTCATAAGCGAAGGAAGCCTTGTTACTGTGAATTGTGTGCCAAACCCCATAGACCACCTAGATCACCTGCTGTTATACCATACTTCGGCCTTGTCTGTCTACCTACTACACGTAATTAATCCAACTCGCTCCTCTCATTCCAGCCGGCTCCGGCCCCAAAATAAGTCCCTGTATGGACTTCCGTGATCCCAGGACCAGCCAGCGACGTCCGGACAGCTCCAACCATCCGCAAGTGATTTGTCCACCCGACGGCCTCCCGTCGCTGAGAGAGCGCGAGCGACCGCCGCTCGTCTTGCCTGCACCGGCGAACCGGCTTGAGCTCAATAGCAATGCAGCGTGTTTCGTCCCTCCTCCCAAGCTGGGATCGTAATAGATCGAGCGCCAGTAGCATCGCCAGCGGCCATGCCCGCAAGAACAGCGTCGAGAAGGTGCGCGGCTGGGCTGATAAAATCCCCTCGGCCCGTTCCTCCCGGCTCGCCAAGGAGGCCTTCTGGCCGTCGACGCTCGATAAGGAATGCGAAAAGGCTGCTCGCATATTGAAGTCGTTTTGCAGTATGTTTGGCACCCTTGCACCGCCGAGAATAACACGGCGCTATGGCCGCAGCTCTGGCTGGTACCTCGCTGACACTGAACAACAGGCGATGGCTTCTCGACGCCCGATGACCGACCCGGGAGCCCCCTGACGTCGTCGAGTGCGCATTCGTCGAGCAAAATATTAAAGAAGATTCCTCCGAGGTTAATACAGAATGCTGTCGGGCTGGCAGTCTTCACCTCAATGAGATCGGGCCTCTGGACGTCGGGCTCAGGAGGCAGCGGTATCCTAGTTGCGCGGAAAACCGATGGCACATGGTCTCCGCCGTCCGGCTTGGTGCTGCAGACACCGAGCTTAGGCTTTGTCATTGGCGTGGACATCTACGACTGCGTCTTGATCATCAACAATTTCACCGTCCTTGAAGCATTCGCGCGGCCCAAGTTGACGCTTGGGACGGACGTTATCATGTCCACCGGCCCATTGGTTTCATTAGGCTTACTCGAGAACGACGTTACGTGGACTGATTTGAGCGACGCGGCTATCACATATGTGAAAGCGAAGGGGCAGTTTTCTGATGTTAAATTAGATGGTACAGTCATACAGGAACGCAGAGAGGAGAATGAGAGATTCTACGGCATGACGTTGGGCGTTGCAAAAATATTGTCAGGGGATATCAATCAAAGCCTCCCTCAGGTAAGGCCTTTGACAGAAGTTTTGAAAGCTGCCGAAGGACGGTCAGACTACGACACAGCCCTCGTCGAGTCTCTGTCTTCTCAGCCCGCTCCAAGTGATGCCACCATCGAGCACCCGGTTATATCGCACTTGTCGCCTGCTTTTGGACTTCCTACTACCGATGATCCGGATCCATTTGGTGTTCTGGCTCTGGAAATGGCCGGAGTGGGCATTCGTGAGGCTGGAACGCATCTACGTCCTGAGAGTAGCCAATTCGAGTACCATCCAAGCCCAACCAGCCCAGTCTTTCCGAAAGGGAAGCGAGGCAGCGTTGATACAGCTATGTCGCGTAGTAATCGGGGTAGCTATATGTCTAACAGGACAGTCAATACCGAGAAGAGCCAAACCACGGATGCCTGCACCCAAACGTTCTCAGCGACGCCAGAAACGACGCCGACTCACAGCCAGAGCCAGAGCGAGGATGGCCACCAGCAGCACTCGTCGGATGAGGTGCAGGAAACCAAGGAACCTGTAGAGATTGACTACACTAAAATAGACATCAGCTCCTTACGGATGCTCTCCAATTTTCCCGACCTAGAGGAGACAACGCCCGAGCCGTTACCAGGCAGCACGGACACATTAATAAGCGCCAACGCAGAGGAGAAAGGGAAACACATTGACATTGATGAAGTCGAAGAAGATAAGACCGGAGATGATAGTTCTATCACCGCAGTCGACCACGAAAATGAGGACTACGCAGACGATGAGGAGGATGAAGGTAGCAGTGTCTACGGCACAGATGACAACGAAATCGGAAATGGTGGGGACTCTGACTACGACGATGACGAGGAGGAGGAAGAGGAGGAGGATGACGATGATGAAGAGGAACCAGTCATCTTCGAGATTGCCACAGCCCAAGCTCCCGCCCGGGTGGCTATGGTTGGAACCCAAGTGGTGCAAGCTAAAGGGGCCGTAGTCAACATTACTAAGAGGGCACCGCCACCGCTCCCAGTCCGGAGCCCCGCGCGCACCTCGCGAAGACGAAGTCAGATGACTGATGTCGGTAGCATGGTGAGCAGTCCCCTGCGGAAAGAATTCGATCCCGTGGAACTTTCGGGCGGTGCTACGCCTAGAGCCTCGAAGATGTTGGAACCTACAAGCGATATTGCGAATGGCGAGATATCCCAAACTCCCATCACTGCGACTAGAGTTGAGATTCCCGAGAAGTCTTTAGGCCCGGAAACTGTCCTAGCCCCTGAATTCCAAGAGCGGTCTGTGAAGCGAGCAAGCCATGCTATACGGACGGCATCGACGCAAGAACCGTCCGATCTAAGAGGCCACCGTAAAGTAACCTCTGTTGCCTGAGACGAGTGAGCCTCCGCTCATACTCGGATTTATGTACGACGCGAAAACGTTTTATTCAGCAATTATCACTTTGAGCAATGCATGGGCAGGTTATGTGTTTCGGGAAAGACATTCATCGGCGCTATATGGGAGGGTTGTTATATCATCAGGAAAAGGCATCTCACCACGGGCCTGCGGTTTTTGGTTGGAGCGAAGATTCCAATGAAATTTTATCAACAAGCTGGAGAGGGAACGGCATCATAACAATACCCTGATCAGCATTGTTTGTTTATCTACTTATTGTTTGCATGATTGTACATAATCCGCCTAATCTTAACGGGACATCACTTGGGGGCGCCGGAAAGGGGGGGGTCTACGTGCCACGCGAACTGGTGCTGGCAAAGTATTTGTACTTTATGTTGTCAGTCAAATGTGGACTATGGAGAGTTACTACGAGAGAGGTACCGTTTATTCGGGATGAAGCGAGAATTCTAGAGGTGGTAGGTAGGCCAGATTAGCCTGTGACCCAAACCTATGCATGGTGTGTGTTGCTACGGTGTTCTGACACCCGTTATTCATCTACTTCGCTAGTCTTATCTTTCGAAGAGCTGCGTATCAACAATCAACATTCTCTCAGCTGTTTGTGGATTGCGTTAGCTATCTGCTCCAACACCATTTTCATTCCAACTATCCCACTTCCCTCTGCGCGGTACCCCTTCACCTCCAAAAACTCCGTTCAAACGTGCCCTCATTGTTGATCTAGGAACGTCTCTTTATTTGCAAAGATATCGGTTGAATCTATTGTCTGGGCGCGCGCTGGCCCCAAAGCGTTGCTAGCTAAATCGACATGTCGAGGCGTAACAACGGCGGCCCGGGTGGATCTCCGTCGAAAGTCAATGGCCAATCATTGTAAGCTAACCAACCTCCTGCGCACCTGCGCATCTCGAAGCGGCGGATCACAGTACCAGCCACAGTTAGGGGGGTATTGCATTAAGTTGGACGCCGCATTCTTAGGTAATAGCTACCTAACCTCTCCTTCTACTACTAGGCCCCAGCTACAGCAGCACCAGCACCAATCGCCGCGCGAGTCGCAAAAGGACGAGCCTGCAAGCAGCACCTGTACCCGCCCCTAGAAGCGCGTTGGTCCACGCGAGCTTGTAGCCATCCGACTGCCTCACTGGGCCGATTCCTCGTCTTCAGAGGCAACCACCTTGTCCGGCGACGACGACGACGACGACGACGACAATAAGGACAACGACGACAGCTGCGCCCTGCAACGAGCCCCGAACAATTATTCGTACAGGAATCCCATCCAGACACCGGTCAAGAGGTACAAGCTCCAAAGGCCCGAATCCACGCCGCGCCGAGAGCGAGCCCTACGTAGAGATTTTCTACGCCGGCTCGGTGACAACGGCAACGGCAACAATAACAACGGCGAAGGACAATTGAGCGCGCTCGACCTTGGACGCAGTCCTTGCTACGATCCGTTCAATATGTCCAGCCAGCAGAGTAAATGGCGCGAGGATCAGGTCCTCGTCATCTGCCCCGGCAGCCAGACCACCATGGCCCAGCTCGGCTGTAGCGAGCTGACGCCGCCGGCGCATCGCATCCCCACGAGGATGTTCAAGGATGAAGAGAGCGACGAGTACCGGCCTTATTACACCTACAAGCGCAAAAAGGCTGCGAAGACGGACAAGGCAGAAAAGATGGAGACGAGGGAGACAGCAGCAGCGCCTGCCGATGGCGCAAACGGCGAGGACGAATGGGAGTATGTCGAGGACCGCGACAGCGTCGAAGGCGCCATATATCCAATGCAGGGTACGTGGACAGTCTGTTATAAACAGCACCTAGCCTTGCGCTGCTATTCGTCGTTTAGATGAACCATGCCTTGATTCAAGGTCATCAAAATTGGAAGAGTGATAGTTGCTAATGATTAGGCTGCAGGTGGGCGCATAGTAAATATGCCAGCGTTCTTGGCTTTTCTCGACCACGTACACAGTCTCCTCACATCGACTTTCCACAATACCCCAATTGTGTTGATGGCATCGCCGCAATGGACCCGTCCCGACTGCGAAGCGATAGCGCGGTACATATTTGAGAAAACGAAGACGCCAGCGCTTTGTCTCTTGCATAGTGCTGTCGCTTCACAGTATGGCCTTAAGTGGCCTACTATGACTGTGGTAGACATTGGCTTCGAAAAAGTCGATGTTACATGCATCTACGACAGCAATATCGTCAGTCATAAGGAACTAGGGTTCCCAACCCCGGTGCGAGAAATATCTGGCGGAGAGGTCTTCACACAGAAGCTCCTATCGTTGTTAAAAGACAAGGGTTTCACATATGACATGGCCGAGCAGCTAAAAAAGAGTCCAATATGCGAAGTTCTGCCATACGCGCCCGATTTACCCGAGCTGATGGAGATTCCTACAGAGTCGCAGGTGCCTACGAGCCAAGTGGCGCCGCCGATAATTGCTGGCGTAGAGCCCCCAAAGATTATGGAGCCAACAAAGCCGGCATTCAACCCTGACAATGATGTTGAGGGCTCGGACCCGAAGGAGGCAGACGAAGGAGTTCTGGACGTGGCTAACATCGTTACGAGCGGGAATACACGCGAATTCCTTGCCAAGCGAGAAAAGGAGAAGGCCGAGAAGGCCAAAACGAAAAAGCAAGCTAAGGGCCAGGAAGGGGAGCCTGCCACCGTAAAGCCTGTGCGATTGCCCAATGCCAAGCGGAAGACCAACATATTTCACTACGAGGATCTAGAGCATGAAGATGTACAAGTGCCAGTATCCAATGGTGCGGCTAAACCTGATTCAGGGGTTGCAGCAAGTGTCGAAGCGCCGGTCAGCGAGACACCAGCCGCAACAGAAGTCGCCTCGACAATCGAAGAGGTCAAACCAGAAGTCAAGCCCGTCGAAGGTGGTCAGGTGGATGGCCAGACAAATGGAGATGCGTCCGCCGAGCCTGTCAAGACGGTAACAGAACGCCGAACGAGACGAGTGCGGAAAGACATTGAAGTTGGTCTAGAGAGGTTCTTGTTCGCAGACCGTGGTGAGATAAACCGGATTACGGATACAATATATCACGCGATCCAGAGCATAGATGATATTTACAAGCGATCTGCTTGCTGGGACAATATCGTCTTCGTTGGCAATGGTAGTCGCCTCCGAGGACTGAAAGAGAATATCATGCAGACCCTGACTGCTCGACATCTAATTTCACCCAGCACTGCCACCATCTTCACGTCGGAGCTTCCTTCTAACATGGCGACGCCGACTGGAACGGGTTCGCAGACACCAACTGGTTCTTTTACAGGCCAATTACCCACCACAAGCTCTGTAAATCCCCTATTACAGGCTGCAACGACAGCTTCGCTTGGCGTACCTGGCCAGGCACACGCCCCGAGCTCTAACGCCGGTGATGGTACTAGCCACCACTCCCATGGACAAACACCCATGAGCATAAAGCAGGCAGTCCAGCCGACCTATCTTGCCGATTGGACCAAGAATGGGTTTGAAGAGGCCATGTTTCTGGGCTCGCTCGTCGCTGCTCGGTTGGCGTACTGCATTCACAACTTAGATGCGGCCACCTCAGAGTCCCAACGGTACATGAGCCTCAGCCGTGTCGACTATAAGTAAGCTATCTCCATCGGGCCTTAAATAAAAAACGTCCCATGCTAACCGTATTGACAGCGAAAACGGTCCCAAGGCCATCCGGACTCACTCGATGCTGAGCTGATGAACCACAGGACGTGTTCAAATGCTTCTCTTTTGGCTGGATAGGCCGGAGTTGACGGGATGTAAAAATTCGGAGGCGTCTCGTGGGGCAAGTCACTCGTGTGGCTTTCGTGTCATTCTATTCTTCTAGGCACCTTTGAGGTTCATTGTAGAGTATTTGCGGCTATTCGTAAATCTTATAACCACTTGAAGATTGATTTGGAACCAGGCTGATGGGAAGCGAGCACGTCTCATTGAATATGAGACTGGGCTTTTCAAATCTCGCCGTCGGTCCAAAAGATAGAGAGAAGTATAGGTAGGTACTTATGGCCTCGCGCTGTAATAGTATGAATGACACAAGATGAGACACGAGATCTTCGCTTGGATATGAGTCTGTTCTCGTGACAGCTGGAATAAATAACCCTTTTTTCAATGAAGAGATAATGGAAAGTTGCAGGCTCGGTTCTACCTATCTATTTCGAGCGTACAGGCTGGTTGTACTCATTTTGCCTGGGCAAGCCATTTGTAAACACACTATAGACCCCAGCCCCCCAAATCTAATATTCTATTGGAAACAGCATAAAGCCTACAATTTTCTACTTCTGCCCTAGAGGAAATTTAGATATATCCGCTGTATAGCCAGTGGGGATGGGATAAAAGAACCTGCGATACTAATGGGAAGGCTCCAACGCGCTTTTAGGAGATTCTCGGTAACTATATTGGGTTATTCGTGAACTCAAATGCTGATATGTACGCGATTCTTCTATCAGACAAGACTGAGACTCACGATTATAGAAAGTCACCTCGTCAAAGCTTGACAATCTCTGATCGAGATTGTGAGGGCCTTGCGGTAATAGATCGAAGGATTGAAGGAGCTTCACGAAGTTGACAACGAACTTCAAGCTGCCAGCTAATTCCCTGGACTTCTCTCTGGTTAGCTTTTGAGCGACCTATGAGATTTATCATGATCCTGGGCAGCCCAGCTCCATTTATTATATGAACTCTGTCAGGTTGTCACTCTTTAGTTCTCATGAGTTCCCTAGTAGGCTATGAATAGCAGTTTCCTCTGACCCTCACTAGCGAC